>VDFB02000015.1:218330445-218534928 GCA_007258455.2 Sequoia sempervirens | reverse complement strand
TTTATTGGGCAAATTGGGAATGTTTTAGATGAATAAGTCTTCCAGATTAGTTTGTATGGTAAGGGTGTTGTTATTGTTGAAATACAATCCTTGAGTTGACTAGGGTAGTGCACATGTTATAGTATGGTGTTTTGACACCTGGATTTATGAACAAAGATTTAATGACCGTTGTGTGTCGTTTGGTATTATATGTTGATTCTTGTGCACCTTGTTTACCTTAGTTAGGGAACTTAGATTCCTTATGTTATTTTTTAGGGGAGTGGCTCTGTGTGAGGGCCGACACACAAAGTGGTGCCTGGGTAACTTACAAAGAGTTAGTAAGTCAGTGGAAACTAAAACAAAACATTAGTTAGCTTAAAATCTTTAACTAGATTAATATGCCTTGCTTATAGACTCAAAAGCTAGTTAAGTCTTGAGATTAAGTTAAGAAGGCTTGGAATGGAAAATCGATATCTTGTTACTTGTTACCTTAAAAGATATTTGATTCTGCAATAGTTTGCAAATGGGGTCGGGTTTCGTAAGAGGTTACGAGGGTAACCCAAGTTGGGGGCCGGAACCTAGGAAGAAACACCAGGGTAACCTTTGCAACATTGTGATGACACTCCACCTAAAATAACAGTTTACCTTGTGTACTTAGCACATTTGATTGTCTTAATTCTAGAAGCAATGTAACCATCAATTAGTTATGTACTTGTGTCTAAGGTGAATAGGTTATGTCTAGGTAACCATACTACTATCTCCTAGCATGGGGGGTGGACCTCTGAATTTACCATGGTTAGATGGAACATACTGCCTCCGTTGGGTCCCCAGTTTATGATCATGGCAATGAGAGCTTCATGGATGGAGAGCTCGTACTTGGATATATATGTACTTCCTTTATTGCATCATTGGAAATCTTGTATTTGTAACATCCCTCAATTGTTTATGAGGTGAACATTTGAAATATGTAATTGTAAACTATTATTTGATCTACCTCATTGAAGAATGAGTATTGTAATGTTATTTCAAATGCAATGTAAGAATCTTATTTGTACTTTATACTATCATGAATGGAATTCAAATGTTATGCAATGTTTACTTTTAAGTTTATGTTAATTAAATACATGCAATGCTAAATACTAAAGTCGTCTATGGAATCTCAAGTAGTGTGACGTCACGTAACTTAGAGAATGTATGCAACTAATAAAGTTAATATTAATACTTTTTAAAAAAAAATTATTTCACTTTCGTAGACAATTGCATCATTCCTTAGTTTACAAGATGGGGCATTAAATTTGCATCTTAAAATACATTTTAAAGTGGTAGGTCTTACCATTAGATATTGCATAAAATTTTAATTCCAATTGTAGATTAAAGATAACCTTTAACAATTTATTAGGAAGCAAAATTTCATACAATTTAATCCTACCTTGTAATATGATCACATGTATTCATAAATCTAGTTTTTGAGCTATCTCAATTTAAAATTTTAATTTAGTCATTCAATTTAAATTTCAATTTAATTTGTGATATTTTTTTCAAAACTTATCACCTTACAATATATTTATTAAACATAATGTATTTAGATAAATATTAGTTTAATTTATTAAATTTTGATAAAATTCTATTTTTAAAATATTTATATTTTATATTTTAAAATTTTACTTTTATGAATAAATTAAATAGTTAAATAGAAATATGATTATTTTTTATTAAGTAAGCAGGGATTGAAAGGGCTCTAATCCCTTTAACAACAAAGGATATTACAATCAAAGTGTACAATTGGGTAGAATAGCCTGATAAAGTAGACTGGCCAAACACATCAACCAATCAGGAACAACATGATAAAAAGGACTGGTAGTAAGAATCGAGCCACCAAACAAAATAGACTCAACCAAACATAGAGAAACATTTTAAGCACTAGAGCTTGAAACCAAAAGATTTTCTTCAAAGGAAACTCATTAGAGGTTTTCTTAGGAGTACATTTCTTTTTATTTTGCACAACCATCTAGGGAGTATCATAAACTAAATTAGAAACAGAATCAGGAGGGGTCTCGGGGGAGGCATCACTCACCATAGAGGGAATAGCCAAGTGTCGAACTAGAATTGTGGAAGCACTAGAGCTTGAAATGGAACTGTAGAAGCCACTGGAAACACAACACCATCAGCAACAAGAGTCAAAGAGGTAGGGGCCTCAAAGAAGGAATAACACACAACAGATGGAACATCCATTTTTTGAGCTAGAGGAGTAGAATCCACTAGAGAAACAACAACCTTAGTAGCAGATTTATTTTTTTGAGCCGAAGATGGAGGTTCTGAAGCCTCACTATCAGAATCATAGTCTGCATCAGGGTAAATAGTCAGATTTTCCCTATGAGAATTCTTCCACCAGGTGGAAGAAGAAATGGGACAAGAGCCATTAGGACAATCATAGGCCAAGTGTCTAGTAGCAAAACAACATCTGCAATGGAAGGGGATAGTTTCATAATCCACAAACTGAGACCAAGGCCAACTATTAACCTCAATCACCTCCTCACCAGGTAAAGCCTAAGATAAATCTACCTCCACCAAAATCCTAGCAAAGGAGGTATGAGTAAAATTCTTGGATGCATGATCCACTTTTAAAAACCTGCCAAGAGCATTACCAATGCCCTCAAATGTAGAGGATCACTAGAACTATAAGGGAAGACATGGCAATCTTACCCAAACAAGAACTACATCAATAGATTCCTTCAATGGGTTGAAGGAATGGACCTAAGGCCTCATGGATAGTGGGTGAGAATACCATTCACACAAACCATGATCTAAAATAGCCTGTCTATCTTTAAAAGAGTTAAAACCAACAACAAAAATTCCTCTAGCAAAAAGATAAATTTCCATCATACCTTGCACAACCAAAGACCAATTTTTGGAAATCCATTGGTGCAGATTAGGAGGTGAAGGCCAAAAAAAACAAAACCTACAAATTAGGGCAGTCTTGGAAAAGACATGAATGCATTCTAAAACTTCCTTACCCAGAGAAATCACTAGAGAAGCAGCAACACATTTTAGAGGGTGCACAGAGCTCACCCCATCCTTTTTATTTCAAAAATTATTTGCAAAAGAACCTAAAACAATGACTTTAGATGCATTAAACCCATCGTGAGAGTCCACAGGCAAATGCCCATCCACAATCCCCTCCACTAAGAACTTTGAATCTGCAAGAGAGAGATCTAATACAAGATTACACTCAAGCAAAGAGGTGTGAGATAGGGGAGTGACAACAGAACAAGGTACACAGGAGTTCAAAATATTCACTGGGCAGGAAGGACTACAAACACGTTCCATAATGGCTCAAATATCTCAAATATAGAAATATGATTGTTATGATATCAAGAATAAGAAAATATTTTTAATAATAAATATAAAAAATTAAAGAGAATTTTTTAATGTAAACAATTTATTTTGTAAATAAACTAATAATATTATCAAATTAGAATTTTAATGAAATTGAAAAATAATTGTTTAAATTAAATATTAGCAATAAAATCTATCTACAAGATATATTTTTGTTTACATATTCTATTTATTTTTTTGCTTCCAAATTAAGGCATCTATATTGATACACTACTATAACCATTATCTACACATAAAGAGAAAGAATTGTAGGATTCAAAACAACAATACAAATTTCATCATACTAGTTTAAGACTAAGAATATATATTAACACAACATGATAAACAAGAAATATAATCACTAAAGAAAAGATTAGTCTAATTGAAAGCAATACAATACTATAATATAGAAAATTTCATGCACAATGAATGTATTCTTCAAAACATCTCAATATAATCTATTTTTCAAAATGAAGAAAAAACAATTGTTTGTACAATCTTAATTTATACTATCAAAACCAACAAACTACAAAACAATCAAACATTATTATAAACAAATCAAATTACTATTTTCAAAAATAAATGTTAATCCATTTCTTCTTTCGATTACAATTACAAAACTCTTTATTAATAATCAACTCATAACTTCAATCGATCATATGAGAGGGTTTCTCATACATCCCTCAAACACCTAAATATTAAAAATCCAATTGAAAACTCTTGGTTATCTCTATTTTATGAGAGAGACAGGTAGGCATTACATTAAATACAAAAGGATCCATTCAAAAGGGATCAAAGGAAAGCTTCAAATACAAGGAGAAGAAGACACAAGAAATTCCATGACCCACTTAACAGGGGTGCCAAGTGGAGTAGAAGAGGACGTCACAAAGTGGCCTTTGGATACTCTTTGGGGACTCATTGTCATATGCAAAATCCAATACTAATCACCCCAAAATGTCACTAGTTGTCACTACACAAAATGGGCCCACGAGCAGCTGCCGTTCGATTAGGCCAATGGCCAGTCGAGGAATTAGTGAACGGACGTAGCGGTAGACACGAGATGCTGACAAAAGCAAAGCCAACCGACCGTCCCATCCCTGTTCCGTCGAGCTTTCATTGGATCTTTTCGCCCACGTTCCGTTCAACGAAAATATCGGTTACTAACGCTTACGCTAATAATTTCGTTGTCAATCTAAAATGTCAACAACCCATTCCTCAAACTATAATAGGAGATTCTTGTAGCACACGTCAAAGCTTTTGGATGATGCAAAAATCCAGGCACACCTTCAATTTAATTATCGATTGGAGATTGGGACTGCTAACTACAACAATTCTTTTAATATCTAGTCCCCCCTCTATCCCTATGGTACCAGAGGGCGTGTCACGCAACTTCCCCAGTCACGTGTAAAAAGTTTACCAGTTTATAGGGGGGCTACCCAATTCTTGCACTCTAAAAAAAATAAAATCATATTGATTATAATAAATAGTTGTCTTATTATATCGGTCAATGTATTTTTCATAATTCAACTAAAATAATTGTTGTTTACTAAATCTTCTAATTATATATTTGAATACATTGAATATTAACATAATAGTAGAAAAATATGCAATTGTCTTAGAATTTTAGACACATTAAGTTTTTCTAATAGAAGAAGGAATAAAATATTTACCCAAAGGTGCAATTTCATGGAAAACACCATGCTAGTGTAAATATTATCTTGTAAGACAATTTATTTGGGAGTTCTATTTGAATCATTTAACTTGTAGAAATTTGATTATATAAAATGGAAAGAATGGCTACCAAAATAGCTAGCCACTTTACAAAATGGAAATAAAAGAGATTATACAAGTCTATCATACTACCCAATAAAACTACACACCAAAGACCGTACAAACAATAACCATACAATCAAACATGGAAACCCAAAAATAGTAGCTAGTTCCCAAACCCAAAATAGAGTTTATATAGGTAACAATAAACTATTAGCAAAAATAAAATAATGTCCCAATGCTTCCTACTATAGTTACCACTCATAGCCACCTCTATGTTTTCTTTTACTTAACCATTTACTCTTGAATCACCATCCATGTACAATTATACATAATTTAGCTAATGTTCAAACATAATAATATTCATGACCAAGAACATTGTTTACATAACTATGGGTGCCATATTCTAGTGTTTTCTCCCCTACAATATAGATAATGAGTATTGCCAAGATGGTATTAGCATGTTGCTTGATTTGATTGGTTTTTTCCTCACACCTCATGGGTATTCAAATGTTCATGGTAATCAACTGCTAATTTTGAGCCCTATGCATGCTATTCGTTGTATTCCCTATAAGACCTAATGTTAGTGTTTTCTCATCACTTTAGTTACAATAAGAATATATTGTCCACACATAAATTTATTTGGTCTTGTATTGTGTAGTTGGGCATGTTGGTGACTTGTGGGGCTATCTTTTATATTGAAATTATCTTGGCTCTATAAAATCTAGAAGGGTCATTCTTACATATCAATGAGGTTTTTAAAGAGATGAAAATATTAAAGCATGCCTTTACTAGCCATGTCGTAATAGTATCAATGAATATATCTCTCATAAATTATTCTATCACAAAATACTAAATATTGAATCAATCACATGCTCACAAAGATCTAGCATCAACTATGAGGATGAACTAGAAGAGAATATATGGCCCAAAATTACTTTTAACAACTAACTATATTGGTGCCTATTGCATTGGGAAATAGAGTAACTACATGGAAGAAAGAAGAGTAGTTTTGTGGGACTACAATAGAACTAGAGTAAGAATTTACATAATTCATAAAAAATAAACATTATACTCTAGCATCCATCTCTAATCAAGATGATATCACATGTAAGAGATAGAATAGAGCAAATCCCTTAAAAAATTTATAGCTTTGTTAAGCCAACTAACCCTTAAGATGTACATATTAGTAAGTGTGACATGAGAGGACTTATAGCATTGGACCCCCTAAGAAACTATTACCATCCATAAATACATCTACCAATGTAACTATCTAACTATATTACACCTTACAACCTATAAAAGCATATTCCTTCCCTTATAATACTAAAATAATTTATCCATTGATTTCCTAGAATATTCGCACAACAAAAAGACCAAAAAAACAAGCTTAAAGTCCATTCTTGCATATATATTTTTCTCATTTACATGTAGCAATATACCCAAGTTACATACATTTTCTTGGGTATAGGAAAATTTTAAAAGTCAAGCCACAACACCATTTGTCTTCATAAACATTCATTTGAAGGAATAGATAACACACATGTATAGGTAGAAAATTCCTCTTGAATAGTAATTTGGTACTTAGGTGTAGGAGAAATAATTTTCAAGAATATACAAGTTAGCACATTTAATTTGGTGTCTTTCAATAATATGGAAAATATTTTTACTTTATGTAAATAGAACCTCAAGCCATATCCCACATCTCTAGGATGAACGCCTACATAATAGAATTCCTTATATCTTCAATAAACTTAGCTCCAAGATTATTAATAGCATGATACATGACTCTATAGGGAAACAATATCCTTAGCTATATTTCTAAAGAAAATCTAGGAAACAAATCATGCCCATTAAATGTTTATCTATCCAATAATAAAGAAATACTACCTACAATATTTCACTTATAAAATAACACTTGATACACATATATGATTCAACCACTACCATTATAACATCCAAAAACCTAAGATAATTTAGAATGAAAATATTCTAGATATGTCTCTTAATGTCCATGTGTACCACCATTGAAGGTGTCAACACCTATCATAGAATGTAAAAACATAAATAATGGCATAAATAATCAATGAAATTATCAATTGGTAGGCTACCAAGTAATTTAAACCCTAAAACGATTAGTATTGATCACAATAGTTACAAGGATCATACATTGAGCTCATGATAAAGATATGAGTGCACATTACAATTGTCCATCACCCAAATGCATAAATAAAATAGCTCATGTTGAAAATCACTTTATCTTGCAATTAGACCACCACAAGACATGTATTGTTATCTTTTAGAGAGAGAATGAATCACAAAGATAATATTAAGCACAAGGATCACTAGCATGATGAAATCAATTAAGTTATCACTATACATGAGTAAAAAATTGAGACATGCAAATCCTAGATGCTCTTAAGAAATAAAGAATATGGATATTGGTGGAAAAATCATTACCTAAACCAAAGAGTACAACTATGAAGTTATTGTAATACCCCTCATGTTGTTGTTTGGACTTGATATTTTATGTGGTTATTGCTTGATACTTTGAGACTTTGATAGTTACTGTGTTTGGTTGGTTTGGTTGATTGGATAGTTTAGACTGCTTGATGACTATGCTACTTTATATGATGACATGGATATTATGATATGACATTATGGTTACATTTGATTTGGTAATGTTTAATTTGATGTAGTAGTATATTGTGATGCAGTAGATTAGTAATTATTTTATGATGATATGATGTGATCAGTATAGTTTAACAATGCTATTTTATACTTCTTGTTGTAGTTGTTATTATAGCTTTGGTGAGGGGACAGTGTAGCACCACTCGTTGTGAGTGCTCTGCTACGCTGCGATTCCTTCTCATGATGTGATGCATTTGATTATATATATACATGTGGTACACAATCTTGTTTGTATGCAGGAATTGTAGGAACAGAGTCTCGATTCCACCTACTTCGGCAGGACAGGGCGAGCATCAAATTAACCCAACGAGCATGAAGTTGAAACAAAGATGACAAGGAAGTCACCCTGTCCCAAGTTTTTCAACCCATTATGTGTCTAGTGGTATTGTGCGTCTTTGACCTTAGTCATTTTTGCATTTTATGATAGTTGTTTTGTGTGAGTGTGTTTATGTTATTTATTTTACGTTGGTGTTGTAGTATGATGTAATTTAAATAATTAAATGATTAAAATAAATGTTAATAATAGTTATTGGAATAGTTTTATTAAAATATAAAAGTATTAAATTAAAAGTCATGTAATTTATTAAGGATAAATAAATTGAAAGGTGTAAATTAAATTATTTAAATTGGTATTTAGATAATAATGAAAATAGCATGTTGAGGATAATTAATGGAATAAAATAATTAAATAAGTTAAATTGTGTAAATTGTAAGTATAAATTAGCAAAATTGAAATTAAAACAAAAAGTGCAGCTCGAATAGAAAAAAATCAAGAAAAGAATAAAAGGACCAATGAATGTTGAGATTTTTGGGCTGAAAAGCTGGTGAAGAAATAAAGATTTCTATTCATCTGTTTTTTTTTTAAGTTTTCAAAAATAGAAGAGGTTATCTTTTTATTTAATAGCAAAAAAAATGAAATTTTAAAAGGCACGGGAAATTTAATAGAAGATTAAAAAAAAAAATGGAGTTCTATAATAATTTGCATCCTTTCTGGTTTTCTTTGTAAAATAATTGTCTCCCATTCATTGTTTTGGGAAAGAGGCTCTTCTAAATAAGAGATATAGATTAAAAATTTGATCAAAGGAAACTAGTGGAGAAGTTCTAAAGAAGGAATGGGGGGCTCATCAAAAAGGCTGGCTGGAATCAAAGGAAAGCTTCATCAACTCCTCAACAAGCACAAGACTTCAGGTTCCTTTATTATTATTTCATTGTTTGTTAAATTTGAAATGGAAATCATATTGTTCTGTAAAGGAAAAAAAAATTGGGGTTTTGGGAAGTCTTTTGGGTAACAAATAATTAGGAGAAATTTATTGTTGAGTCTCTGGAAATGTTCTAGATTTCGTAATTTTGTTATATGGAAAAATGATTTCCTCTCTGAAATAGATGGATTCATATATATGAATACATTAAATTTATTTCAAAAAAAATCGTGGGCCGAATTCGTATTGATGTCGACATTGTTGTTTTACTTTTTTGATCTTAATGAGGTTGAGGGGGGGATGGCTAGGCCGTACTCTTCCCTCCTCCCCATTGGGCTACGTTGGGCTACCCACAACAATCCATAGACTGTTGTGCACAATAGTTGTATGGGCTGCTATGCACAGTCCATGTACGGCAGGGGGGCTAAGAAATTTAATTTATTTTTTTATTTTTATATATATATAATATATATATATGTGTATATTTAAATGGGTATTTGCACAAGTACAATTTTGTCACCCAGAAATTAATCAGATCAAATTTATTTAATAAATTATATAAAACAAAATATTTATATATACATATACTAAAGAAAGATATATTGATTCTTTTATGATTGTGAAATTATGAATTATGACTATGATGGTTAAAGGAAAAAGGAAAGTTATATATATATATATGTATATGTTAGAATTTATTATTTCACTTTTATTTCAAAATTATATTAAAGAAAGATGGAGATTAGTAAATGGAATAAACAAATTGTTTAACATTGTGTGAAAATTATTATGTTATTATATTTTGTAAATCAGCTTGACTTCTTTATTTCATTAGGTCATTGTTTTGAATTTTTCGGTGTGGGAACCCAGTTTGCTTTAGGAACCCGCTTAGGGATATTGTGAACATTAGTCTTCCAAAGGATTGAATTATTATTAGTTGATGTTTCTCTTGTTATGTGCTCTTAATGTGGCAAGCCTTTTTGGTATCATTGTTTGAAAGGGTTGTACGGGACCTTGTTGAGACTCTGATTTTGTGCTTTTAGCGAGATGGGTAATGCTTCGCATGTTTTTCTGTTGAGATTTAATGTTCATTTTATGAGGTACAACCCTTGGTTTTGTATATGTTTTGGGCTCTCTAGGGAGAGTGGATCTTCGTGGGGGCTGGCGCCTCAAAAGGAGGAAGGGCCAGGATAACCCACACAAGAGTTAGATTAAAAAGTGAAAACCCTAATAAAAGAATTTAGGGGATTAGGTAGTAATAAAATAATAAGATAATCTTGGATACCTCATGCATCTATCCATTACAGGGCTTTCCTGAGACTAATGAGTAGACTAAGAAGGTTGTGGTTGGCAGGTCATTACCTCGTCCTCAGAGAGGGATTAGCAGCTCCGCATGAGTCACCCTATGGGGCCGGCCTCAAGTAGGAGGAAGGGACAAGATAACCATAGATGGGGTACAGGCGCCTCATGTAGGAGGAAGGAGGGCCAAGATAGCTTCATGTAGACTATGTAATAAAATATCCACTAGTTTCCCTTATGCTTTTCTTTCTTACTTGCCTTTGGAAGTGGATTATGATTATTTCCTGTAGTTTATTTATATGATGTGTTTTAATGGTCTTGTGTTATTGTTACTGATTCTTGGTTGTTGTTCATTTACTTGATCTATATTCTCTCATGTTATTATCATTGTTATTGTCATTGGAGTTCTTGTTACTATGGGGTAAAAGCACAAAGTTTGTCACACTTTTAGCCAACTTATCAACACAACTCAATTTAAGTATTTCTAACTAAAAATCAATTTTGGTCAAACATATGATCTAGTAAGATTCATTCTAGCTAAGTTAGATGCTTCCACAACTTTTTCAACTAAAATTGTTGGCTAAAAATGTATGGAGCACCACTTTGAGTCCAATTTACCAAAAAAAAAAAATTATTTGAAAAACTTGAAGTTTCAATAACTCCTGCTAATATAAACAACATTTTTAAAAAATATAAAAAATACCCTTTTGTAGATCCGTAAGTGTAGTTTTAAAAAATATATTTATTTTAATATTTTTATTTTTTTTATATTTTATATTTTATTTTTACTAAAAGTGGGTTTTCAGAACAAAATATTAGGTTGATTACTATGCCAAGGAAAAATACTTAAACTTATTATAAAATTTTTAAAAAAATATGATGCACTAGATAAAATAATCTATTTTAATATGGTATAATTTTATTTCCATTTTAGATAAATATTTAATATGAAAGTTGACGTCCGATGAAAATAGCTATTTTTAATATGCACACATTTTAATATTTATTTAAAAATATATATTTATCAAAATTGAAAAAAAAAATACATGTAGTAAAGTTTCAAGTTATAAACACACAAAATTTGAAAGAAAAAGAAAAAAAGTTTACCATAAAAAGATTGATGTCTCATGTAACTTTATTTTTCAACATTTTATCAGCAACAAAATTATAGTGTCAAGTTATTCTAAAATATTAAAAAAAAAATTCAAAAAAATACAAACATAAAATATACTAAAAAATACACATTTTACTACTTTTATATCATTTTGAAATTCAAAACATATATACTACTTTTTAGTGATTCAAGTTTAGAAATTAGATGCGGCATTGGTTGTTTTCCTTTATAAAGTGTGGAACAACTTTTTGTGCTTTTACCCTATGTTATATTGGAGTCTAGTCTTGTTGGCATCCTTGGTCGTGGTCATTTCCTTGTCACCTCTGAGCACGGGGGGCAGGTTTTTCTAAAACTCATGTGGTCGGGTGGAACGTGCTTCGCACCCGTTGGGTTCCCCATCAGTCTTCATCTGCACCATATCTTTCAGATGGAGCTTGTACGAGATATTCATCATGTATTTCAGATATTATTTGTATGATGTATCTATCCCACATGTATGGGAGATTTTGATGTAACTCATGTATATGAACTTGTAATGTATTAAAAGATGATGTAATGTAAATGTACTCTTGTAACCATTCATTATTTATGAGATTTATTATGGCTTGTACCATGTGATGTATTTATACTTATGCTTATGAATGTATGAATGTTATCTCTTGCAAATGGTTAATATAATATCTATTATGGATGTAAGTTAGTTAATTTATTTGGCTTTATGTCTCTTTCATCAAGTGTTGGTTTTATATGTTGTGACCTCGCGTGCCCCAAAGGACTTAGATGTTGAGATGTTTATCATGTTATGAAATAATGTATAATGGTTCTTTATATGTGTTCTTTGTATTTTTATTTTTAAAAATTGTGTGCTTAGTAGTTGTCCTTTGGGGTTTTGCCTGGCCGACATTCTGAGTTATGATATTATAAATGTAGAATATAGTAGGGTATATATATATATGTATATATGTATGTATATATGTATATATGTATATATATATATATATATATGTATATATATATGTATATGTACATGTATATGTATATGTATATGTATATATGTATATATGTATATAGTATATATATGTATATGTATATATATACATATATATATATATATCTATATATATATATACACTCATAAGAAAGCATAGAAAAGTCATAAAACCTAAGAGAATAGACTTTAAACTAAAAAATCATATCCATTGAAATGTAAGCTAATAAGATATCTAATCTATTAGAATAAAAATTATAGGACATATATTATATAGGTAAAGTACTATAGAGAAAACCTATGGTACTAGGCCATAAATAAAATGAAACACATTTCTTATCTCTATTAAATTGATGATGCTATCCATGCTTAGCTAAAACATAGAATACCTCACATATACATGTAAGAGTATGCCTTAGTCTAATGACAAAAAATGTATCTCTACATTTTCACACTTAATGTGGAAATGATTTACATTAAAATGAACCCAATGTTGCCTTGATCTAGTGTTGTAATGTGTTTTACACATTCACATTGGATTTAGGGCCCTTTTAAGCTAAATTGACCTAACTTTGCCTTAATTTAATGTTGTAAAGTGTTTATTTACACCTTGGCATTGATGTTTTGGCCCTCTTGCATTTATGACCTTCATATCATCTTCAATAGGCCCCTAAGACCCTAAATTATGCATCTCGAGGCTTATTTCAATTGAAATCCCAACATAGACATCAAATATACATAATTTCTCAACTCCACAACATTTCCTCCACCTGAAAAAGCTTGGTGGGACCCATACACCACCTTGGGTGTAGTAGTTTTATCCAGATGGGACCTATATGCCACAAGTGGTGTATTAGTCCCATTTGGCACATTTTTAAGATTTTGGGCAAGAAATTAAGGTTTTAAGTTCAAATTTCATGAATGTCGGCCTCTAGGATCTAATAAATGACTATAAGTTAGTTGGATTTCCTATATAAAAAAGGTCTCAAATCATTATTCCACTAAGCCTTCATGATATCAACATAAGCTATCAAGAGTTAAGAATTCCAATACTTTACAAGAGCGTCAAGAGAGCATTCAAGAGTATTTCTAAAACATTCAAGGGTAGATTTCTTCATCAATTGTTGCAACAATTCAAGATCCATAATCATGTCAAGGTCATTAAGCATCAAGGATGTTTTTGAGCTAGTGTTGTGATGTTGAATTCAAGATCTAAGATTAAGCATTATTCTACACTTATTTCAAGATCTAGATCTACATCCTTCATGGTCACTTCATGTTAAATTGCATATGTACAAGACACCATTCAAGGTATCATTGTTCATGTTTCATGTTCCATGCTTCATATTTAATCTCCTTATTTCATTATCTCATTATTTGGTTTAATTGCCTAAAAGTGGTTTGACCAAGGGAAACCCCTATTCCCTAACAATCAACAATTTGTTTTCTCTCTCTACATGTGTGATTGTAGATCTAGGTTTCTTGGAGCTTGAAGATCCTTTGAATATTAGTTTGCAAGGTTGAAGAAATTCATCTAGTTGTCACAAGGTTTCTATCTTCATGGAAAGTCACCTATGGGTTGCAAATCAGGGTTTCAGACTTGGAAACAAACTGTGGAAAGAAGAGTAGAAATACGAGAGTAGATTCAGGTCTTAACCCTTTGAAAAAGCAGAGTGAGACTGATACGCCACTTGTGGCATATGAGTCCTAGTATAGCATATTTTTAGGTTTTAGGAGATCCAAATCATACGTGCTATTAGATTATAGTTTTGGCACAAAAACCCTAATCTAGGACTAAATTTCCTAGACTATTGTATGAGTCCTAGTGGGAATAAAACAACAAGTTTTCAGGGTTTTGGAGCTTGTTTTGACCTCATCACTCTTCTAGGTGCACCTCTGTTCATTTCCAATTTGATGATCTATATTTTAGTTTCATTTCCTAGGTCATCTAGTTAGGTTTGACATGGAACTTTGCATGATTCATTCATCTCTTGTCTTTCCAAGCCCTAGCTTGGTGGTGAACCCTCCTTTAGTCATTTATCATACCCTAGAACATCCCTATTGTAGATCTCTTTCCTTCATTTCATCCCTAGCTTGAGATCTCTAGGGGTTTCTTTGAATGTTATGTTAGCCAAATAGGAGGATCTTGTCTCCCTTGTTCCATCATCCGAGAAAAGGTGGAACCCTATTTCTAACATTACACTTAGGCATAAGATGAAAGAATTAAAAAACCCACAAGATCTATGGAAATATTTCATCTATATGTAGGGGTATGATCCTTACAATTCCCTTTCATTACACATGTTTTTAATTTCAAAGGTTGTGTGATGTGTGTTCTAATCATGATTTTGATCTATACAAAAACGAAAAAAAATTACACATCAACATGGAAACAACCAAGTCTTCAAGTTCAATAAAATATCGTAACTCAATCATTATTTTGTATCAATCCTTGGCCTAACATAATTAATAATATGTGTGCAATAAGGTCCATATCAACAAGTGAATCATGAACCTTGTAGTAGAAAGCATCACATTCACTTGCATACTCATCATTCATTAGGAGCATACACTACCATCATGCAATTTCATTGTAAATATTTATATACTTATCCATTTTAAAATGTAAAGATGATCCAAGATATTAATTAAACCATCAACATAAGGGTTATCTTAATGAGGCATTTCATGTTAATGACCAAGGACTTCAATTTTCCTAACTATATTAGAATATTTATTGTAATTTGCTTAATAATAGTTACTATTGTAAACAAATTCAATAATAATGACACATTTCTCTTATAGACAAGAATGTATAGCTCATTCAATACACACAAGTTCAATATCATAGCATTTAGGGAAAAGAAATTATCTTAAAGTTATTTTAATTATTTGGTGTTCTCATTGCTAGGAGTCTAAGGTATACAAGGAATTTAGCCAATTGTTGAATTAATTTTATAGTTTCTTGGCATAATATATGAGAACTAGTATGCTATTTCAATATTTTACTATAGTTGTTGGTTATGTCTTGGTATTGATAAAATGTACATGCGCCTAGGTCTAAAAGCCTAAATTGCAAAAGGGTTGTGAAACCCTTGCTTGTTTTCCAACACCTTATTGTTTTTTATCATTAGAAATGGTTGTTCTATAGAGAATTATAAACATCAGTTAGAGGAACCAACAAGAGGAACTTGACTATAATTTGTATTTTAAACATCCACAATTAACATATAATATAGATTAAAAATTATAAATGTCTAGAATTTTAGAACCAATGATTAAAAATCAATATTTATGATATACCAAAAAAATATTAAATAAAATAATATCAATTACATATTTAAGTAACTCTTGATATATAGATAAGTTAATCTCATCATTTGAAATAGTTATGAAGTTTTATGTAAGAATGTCAATGTGAAGTTTTTTATGATAATTTAATTATTTTATATAAATGAATGTATCCTAAGTTCTCTAACATGCATGAAAATGTCTTTGATATAGATCCTTACCATTCAAAAGAAAAAATCTGAAAATTGAAAGAAATACGAGATAATATTTCATAATTTCAATTCAAATCAACTTTAAAAAAAAAATTATAAATCAAAACTTAATAATATATATGGGTACCGGGGAGTCTTAATCTAATCAAAACTTTTTTTAAAAATGATAAAATAAAAGAACATTCACATTAAACAAATGATTAATTATTATCTTTTCATGTCTAATTTAATATTATAATATATTTTTAAAATAAATTTACAATAATATATACAAATATATTATAATAATATTGTTTGTATAATTGAATTTTTTAGTAACTATATTAATAATATTATAATAAAAAATTAATAAATAAACAAAAAAATCATTAAAATAATATAAATGAAATAAACATATCTCAAGTTATATATTTATTAATTTAACAATACTTTTTAGCCTAAATAGCTTGAGCAGTTTTAGAGAAAGAAACTATTCGCCATAGTAACAGGAGAGTGGAAGAAAATTCCAATGTTATTTGCAAGTGGCACGAACTGACATATTTCTCAGAAGAATACTTTTTCACGAGAAGTAACCTAATCTGTGTAATCATTATCCACTGTTATAAAAGATGCCACATAGAAGAGTTGATCTCTCTAGTCTCACGGAATAAACAGATCTTAGACAATCCTTTTGTAATTTTTTTAAATGGGCAATCCATGTTGTTCTTCGTTATTTCATTCAAAAAATGCCAATGGTTTGGATATCAGCCCTTGTTTGTCAGTTGTACAAGATATCACCCAAATTGATGAATTGATCAGCTGTATCAAGGAACGTCTGATTGCCATTGATGATAACAGCGTAAGCACAATTTACGTTATTTTCTTCATTGGTCTTAACTATTTAGACAACTTTACAGATTACGTTACCTCATATTGTTTTAATTTGTTTTTAGCTGGAACAAATCCCAAAGACATTCCAAACCTCCATAAACTTTGGCAGTGATTTGCTAGAGAGCGTTTTAAAGCGTGTTAACAGATGAGCGTGCAAGGTTTGAAAAAATTTTGATTTTAGGGTGTTTTGTTTGCAGTATATCGAATGAATGTTTTTCTAAGATCAACTACATGTTATTAGTAACTACTATGAAGTTTGAGGCATCACAATTGTACTATATTTGATCTTTCCTTTGATGATGGATTTAGTTGTGATGGATTTATGTTATTTCTCTCATTAATTTGAAATTTCTAAAATTTTGAGATTTGGTAATATTTCCATCGTCTGTATTGGCAAATGTGTTATCGGTATAAGCTCAGTGCTGCAACCAGAAATGTTGTCATTGACGTGTTGAAAGAAATAGGAAGAACACATTGGGTGGGAGTCAGTGCTTCTGTATTAAGATATGTACTTGACCAAATTGATCAGATCAGCAGCAACAAGGATGAATGTATACAACTCCTCAAGTATATGTGTGGTCTGGCCAAGCATGTGAGGGAATTAAATGAGCATATACCAAAGGAAAAGCAGAAGTTGAATGACTTGGTTCATTTCATTGTGGAAGGATCACTTCTATGTATTTCACAAATGCAATCTCACTACCTCCATCTTGTTAGAGATAATTAAGATTGTCTAAAAATAAAAGAATATTTCTAGAATCTTCCTAGAATGCTTTTTGAAATAAAAATATTTAAAAAGAAAGCTGTTGTAAAAAGATGTTTCCAGATTTTAGAGTCTTCTAGAAAGCAAGAAGCTTCTAGGCTTCAAAGTTGTAATAGCTATATATATATGTGTGTTGAGAACACTGTTGTACTCATTTAATTTGAATATATATTTATTTTCAACTCTGGCGATGTGAAGAAGATTGTACCAAGAATGCTCTAAGAGAGAAGGCTTTATGGAGAATAGTAAATAAAGAAATTGGGGAACCTCAACAAAATGATAGAGAAAAGGAGTTGTGGAAATGCAAGTTGGAGCAAGCTAGAGGTATTATTGGTAAAGCTTTGAGCCCCAATCTAAATAGAAGATTTGTTGATGTTGATAATCCAATAGAGCTATGGGAGACTTTAGAAAAGGATTATAAAGATGCAGACATTGCTAGCATGTTTAGTATAGAAGAAAAATTGATGAATTTAGATCCATCTGATTTTGAAAAAATGTCTGATTACTTCAATGAAGTTACTTTTTTAAATGCCCAGCTAAAAAAAATAGGTGTTGAATATGCAAAAAAAGATTTTCAGTTGATTGCAATGGTTGAAAGTAAGCTTCCCCAGCCATATAAGGTATTTAAGGAATCAAGAAAAAGGGTTCTTCAACTAAATCCCAATACCCCCCAGCAAACTTTTGATCAATTTTGCAAGTCTGTTTTAGATGAAGAAGTTCAGCTTATTAAAGAAGGGCATATTAAGAAGAATCATGCATATACAACCAAAAGTAAATTTTTTAGAAATGATGGAAAAAAGAATTGGAAAGGAAATAATAAATTTTGAAATAATGAAGGTTCTAACCATTTTTCTAGAAATGATGGTGCAGAAAAGCAAGCTGGAAGAAAGCCCATTATTTGCAGGTATTGTGGGGGTGAGAATCACATGGAGAAATTTTGTTTGAAGAAGAGGGACAATGAAAGGCAGCAATATAAGCCCAAGCAAGAAAGGTTTAAGGATGGAAAGAAGGATAAACATAGTTTCGTAGCTATCTCTTTAAAAAGGCAAGAGAAATCAAATGAGGAGGTAATTGCTACACCCAAGAGTAAATCTAGTGTTAAGGGGGGATACTTTGCTTCAGATTCTAATAAAGAATAGATTTTAGATTCAGGGGCATCATCTCATATGACTGGGGATAGATCTTTGTTTATTGATTTTTATGAAGGGAAGAATTCAGATCAAGAAATTTCTATTGGCAATAAAATGAAACTTCCAGTTTTAGGAACAGGAACTGTTAATGTAACAAATGGGTCTTTGAAAAATGTTTTACTGGTTGAAGGATTGGGGGTGAATCTTATTTCAGTATACAAAATAGTTCAAGCTGGATATGAGTTTGTTGTCACTGTTGATCAAGTTATTGTTAGAGATAGAAAAAACCCAAGCAATATAATTGCTATTGGTAGAGTTGACCATGAAGAGAATCTATTTAAATTTGTGGGGTTTGTTGATGATAAATACACTCTCTCATGCTTTCATTGCTCAGACTGATTATATGTCAAAACTTTGGCATGCTAGACTTGGACATTTAAATTATAGAAAATTACAAGATATGGTTAGAATGGATATGGTTAGAGGATTAACAAAAATTTTAGCTTGTGAAGGTGTGTGTGAAGGTTGTGTGTTAGGGAAACATCATCGAGATCCTTTTGATTCAGGTAAAGCATGGAGAGCTAATCATCTGTTGCAACTCATTCATAGTGATTTATGTGAACCAGGATATCCTTCACTTTCAGGTGCCAGGTACCTTCTCACTTTTATTGATGATTATAGCAGGAGAGTATGGGTTTATTTTCTTGAAAGGAAAAAAGAAGTGTTTGAAGTGTTTCAAAAGTTTAAGGCATTAGTTGAAAATCAAAGTGGCAAAAGAATTAAATGCTTAAGGATGGATAATGGGGGTGAATATTGCAATTATGCATTTGAGTCATTTTGTGAAAATTATGGTATTAAGGTGCAAAGAACAGTTCCTTATACTCCTCAACAAAATGGGGTGGCTGAACGAATGAATAGAACTCTTTTAGAAATGGCTCGTTGTATGTTGCATTTTAAAAGTTTGCATAATAAATTTTGGGGTTTGGCTGTTTCTTGTGCTGCACATATTATAAATAGAATCCCCACCAAAGCTCTCACAAATATCACCCCTGAAGAAGCATGGAGTGGTAAGAAACCTCACATTGGATATTTTAAAGTATTTGGGTGTATTGCTTGGGCACACATTCCTAATGCAAAAAGGGAAAAGCTAGAACCAAAGAGTCATAAGTGTTTGTTTATGGGTTATAGTGAAGAATCAAAGGCTTACAGGTTATATGATTTGACAACAAACAAGGTCTTTGTTAGTAGAGATGTGAAGTTTGATGAGCATTCACAACTTACAGCCACTCCCTCTCACTCTACAACAACAAATGCTTCTCATTTTTTAGATATTTTAGAAAGAAATGGAGACTACATTGATGAGGATGAGTTGTGCACTTCTACAAATGATGAAAATACTAGTGAAAATGAAACAACTAATGCTTGTAATCAGACATTTTCTGCAGGTAGTGATGATGAAGAAGATGACTTTTCAGCTAGACAAAAGACAAGGAGTGTTGAAGAAATATATAGGCAAGGCTCAAAGATCCAAGGGAGGAATGGTAGTGCTCTCATGGCCAAAGTATTACAAGTAAATGACCCAAGATCATATGAGGAAGCTAGAGGGAAGAAAGAATGGGAGCAAGCTATGGAAGAAGAATATGATGCTTTGGTGAAAAATAAAACTTGGGAACTTGTGCCACTTCCCAAAGGTAAGAATGTAATTGGTTGCAAATGGGTTTATAAAACAAAATTTAAATCAGATGGTGCTATAGAAAAATTTAAAGCTAGATTGGTTGCTAAGGGATTTAATCAAAAAGAGGGTGTTGATTATGAAGAAACTTTTGCTCCTATCATTAAAATGAATACAGTTAGAATTATTCTTTCTTTGGCTGCAAGTCTTGGGTGGCATATTCATCAAATGGATGTAAAAAATGCTTTCTTAAATGGAGATTTATATGAAGAAATATATATGGATCAGCCACCAAGTTTTGTAGATCAGCAACATCCTAATCTTGTTTGCAGATTAAAGAAGTCACTTTATGGGCTTAAACAAGCACCAAGAGCATGGAATGAGAAGATAGACAGGTATTTTCAGCTTCATGGGTTTCAAAAATGCAAATCAGATCCAAATCTTTATGTAAAGAGAGTGCACAATGACATTATTCTTGTTGCAGTTTATGTGGATGATTTACTCATAGCTACACCAAATATTGGGTTAATTAATGATTTGAAATCAGATCTTAAGGGGCATTTCATATGAGTGATTTGGGTGAATTAAATTATTTTCTTGGCTTGCAAATTAGTAGGCTTCATGATGGGTTGTTTATTTCTCAATCAAAATATGCTTTGGATCTTTTAGAAAAATTTAAAATGCTTGAATGCAAGCCAGCCCCTACTCCTTTTCAATCTGGGATTAAGCTTACTAAGGAATGTACTTCCAAGAAGGTGGATGCTACTTTATATAGACAACTTGTTGGTAGCTTGGTTTATCTAACACATTCTAGACCAGACATTTGTTTTGCAGTCAATATGGTATCTAGATTTATGCAGGAACCAAAAGAAAGCCATTGGTTGGCTGCCAAAAGGATTTTGCGATACATTCGTGGAACCATTTACTATGGTATACATTATAGTTACAAGTCCTCAGTTTCTTTGATTGGTTTTACAGATTCAGACTGGGGAGGTGATATAGATGATAGGAAATCTACTGGTGGTTATATTTTTCAGCTTGGGTCAGGTCCAATTACATGGAGCAGCAAAAAACAAACAACTACATCATTGTCCTCATGTGAAGCAGAATATAGAGCAGCAAAAGAAGCTGGAAAAGAAGCAGTTTGGATTCGAAATCTTTTATTTGAGCTTGGTTTTGCACAAGTTCAGCTACTCCTTTGTATTGTGATAATCAAAGTGCTATCCAAGTTGCAAATAATCCTATTTTTCATGCTAAAACAAAACACATTGAGATTGATGTTCACTATATTCGGGATCTTGTTCAAGCAAATTTTGTTAATCTCCAATTTTGTCCAAGTGAAGACCAAGCAGCAGACATATTTACTAAGAGTATGCTTGAGGCCAAATTTTTGAAACTACGGGGCATGCTAGGCATGATTGAGGTGAACATTAAGGGGGGATAGTCATATAATGTTCCCCTCTCTTTTGATTTTTCTAGCCAATCTTAAGGGGGGATGTTAGAGATAGTTAAGATTGTCTAAAAATAAAAGAATATTTCTAGAATCTTCCTATAGCTGTTTTTTGAAATAAAAATATTTAAAAAGAAAGCTGTTGTAAAAAGATGTTTCCAGATTTTAGAGTCTTCTAGAAAGCAAGAAGCTTCTAGGCTTCAAAGTTGTAATAGCTATATATATGTGTGTTGAGAACAGCTGCTGTACACAGTTTTCTGATTTGAATATATATTTATTTTCAACTCTGTTTGCCCTGTTTTACCCTGTTTTATTACTGCTGTTATGTTTTTTTAATTTTTGGGACTGTTTTACATCGGTAAACTCATAATAGAACTACAGAATTTTAAGGAGCTGCCACGTCAAAGATTTTCTTTTTATTATTCACAAAATTCAATTTTCACAATGGTCTAGGTTATTTTCTGCTTCTGTGGACGCCGAGGATTTGCGAAGTTTTCGAGACGGACTCGCCCACAATTACCAAGATCTCACACTGGTTGCAGTAATTGGTCTCCTGAATAGGACCCCTAGGGTTCTTCCCCCATCACAGGGAGAATATCCCGATGCAGGTATGTATGAAATTTTATCTTACATTAAGAGACTAGTTTCTTGGTTTGACCCAATTTTTGTGATGGACTGTGGAAATTTCATGCATTCAAATAACATGCATAGAGATTTTGTTTTCGATGTGGCAGTGGGCATTGAAGAAGCGCGTGATGATGTGATTCGGCTACTGAAGATGGACGTGAATCCTTCAAGAACAGCCGTGGTTGTTTACGGTGCCGGCGGCGTCGGGAAGACAACCCTGGCTAGTGCTGTGTACAGTAAGGTTGACCTTACCTCGTATAAATTCTGCAGGCTCGATATGGAGGAAAGCTGTTCCGAGGATCATCTCAAGGTGCTGCAGGAGCAGATTCTGAATGATTTGTTTGGGGAACGAATTATCTTAAGAAGCTATGTGGAGGGTCAAATGACTTTAAAAGAAAAATTTAGAAGAGCCGCTCAGCCTGTATTTATCTTCATCAATAATGCTTTGAAAGGAAGCGATCTACAAAAACTTCTGCCGCGGGATTTGAGTTGCCTTCCAAAGCAAACGAAGATTCTTCTCACCACCAGAAGGTTGGACGAGACTAGCATGCTCTTGGAACGAGGTATTATTGAACGCAATGAATATTGCGTAAGGTTTCTTTCTCGCGCACAAGCGAAACAGCTTTTGTGCAAGAGGGTTCTCGGAAGCGAGGACCAGTCATTCCCAGCAAGCATTGATATCGATGGCCTTGTTGAAAACTGCAGTGGAATCCCTCTCATACTGGAATTAATTGGCGCTAAATTGAGAGAATACGTCAATGACGTCCCCGCCTGTAACGATTTGGTTACATCTCTCGAGGAATCTTTACCAAAAGGAGAAGGAGAAATGTGTGAACGTGTAGTGGATGTTGTATATGACAGTTTGAAAGAGCCCAGTCAAAAAGAGGCGTTTTTGGACATCGTTTTCTTTTTCAACAACTTGCCATGGCGGATTGTCTCTTATGCTGTTGGAAGGGACAATCTTAAAGCACTAGAACATGCGGGACTGGTACAGGTGTGTTGTGATGACAAATTGAAACAAGATACTGGAGATCCACCAAAATGGACAGAGTTAAAGGAATTCGTGAAAGATATGGACAGAGTTAAAGGCACTGTGAAAGTTGTGGATGCAGTCAGAGCACGAGGGAAGAAGCTGTCAAATTCTGATAGAACTATCGATGATGTACTATCGTTTCAAGAGGCTCTCCAATATAGGCAGGTACGTAGTGGACCGTATTCTACTGTTTACAGATATTAACCCTTTTAATATATTTACTTGCTGGCTGTTGAGAATCCTTCGCATACAATTCAGTTTATCTTTTACAAGTTAAAAAATATATACTTTCATGAATATAACTATACTGTACATGGCTTGTCCTTACAGAGAAAAAAAGGGATCTGGCTTTCAGACAAAGTTGAAGGTGAAGTTGTAGCGGAGAGTTTTGCATCCACAAATAGTGATTTAAGAATTCTTCACTTTGGGCGTGATCTTATGATCAACGGAGTGTGCAAAGAAAACTTTGAAAATTTAAGGTATTTGAGAGGCCATGATTTACCAGTGGATGTTAACAATGTAAAGAAGCTGGCTTTCCTAGTTGGTAACGTTCCTTACGATGTTTCTCAGGCAAGTTCCTCAGTAGTAATATTTTCTATTTATTCAATTTACTCTCGTATACATTTTCTTTCAAATTCTGTTTTGCTGTGACCATTTAATACAATTGTATGGATTTAATATGAAATAAACTAATGTGTGTACAGCTTCCTTCGTCATTACGGCTTCTGGAACTATGTAGTAATTCAAGTATACCGGCTGGATTGGTTGAAAGTGTCGGCAACTTATCTTCACTGGAAGAACTGAATTTAGATTATTATTCTCCACGCCAACTGACTCTCCCCACCACTTTTGGTCAGCTCCAATCTCTACGATTTTTAGACATTAGTTTAAACCTCACCACATTACCTGACAGCTTTGGCAACCTTACTGCTTTGGAAGGTTTAAGCTTAAAGTCTTGTCGTAAACTCTTAAGCCTTCCTGAAAGCTTTTGTGAACTTAAATCTTTACGTTTTCTAAAGATAAACGAGGGAATTCTTACTGAATTGCCAGAAAAGTTTGGAAATTTATCTGCCTTAGAAGTACTGCATTTAAGTTGTCCCCTTGTAAGCCTTCCGATTAGCTTTGGCAAGCTTAAGTCCTTGCGTATTTTAAACTTGCGTTATTGTTACCAGTTAACCGCATTGCCAGAAGTCTTGGCCGATTTAGCTTCTCTACAAGAACTCAGATTGAATGGTGCTTCTAAATTAGAAAGCATTCCAGTTAACTTTGGCCAGCTTACCTCCTTAAAATCTCTCTGCATAGTCAGACCTTTAAGCCTTACTAAATTGCCAGAAGGCTTCGGCAGTCTATCTTCTCTAGAAAATTTATGGCTAAAGGAATGTCCCGAATTAGTGACCCTTCCACAGTCCTTCGGTCAACTAAGTCATTTGAAAGAGTTGTATATATCTGGTTCAGAGCATATGACGACCCTTCCTGATCAGTTTGTACAGCTTAACTCTTTGGAAAGATTAAGCCTAGCATATTTCAAATCACTGGAGAAACTTTGTCGTGATTTTCAATGCTTAAAATCATTAGTAGCTCTGATATTGGAAGGATGCCCTCGGCTAGAGGGGGAGACAATCTACAGCTTAGTTGAGATGAAGAAGCTGACGACACTCCATATAGATGGAAGTCACAAGCTGATCGAGAGGTGGGAACAAGTAAAGAACCTTCACACATTGATGGTGTCGTACAAGGTAATATACGTACACATGCTTTTCCAGGTCTTGTTTCTTTCTTAAATCCTCCTTCTTTGTTTATCGCGCGTGCTCGCAGTCAGGCTTGGAATTTAAATAACTAAACCGTCATAAAATTTCCCTATGACAGATAAGGATGACGACCGTTGGAATTGCCTACTCGCAGCCACCTCAAAGAGTGGCATGGGAAAGAGCTAAGGAGGACGAGAAAAAAGACGTGAAAAAAGAGGAGGAAAGAGATAAGAAGGACGAGAAAAAGGAGGTGAAAAAACTGGGAAAAAGAGCTAAAGACGGACGAGAAAAAAGAAGAGAAAAAAGAAGAGAAAAAGCTGGAGAAAAAAGTAGACAGGAAAGAGGAAACAGAGAATTTCAAGACAGTGGCATTTGAATATGATAGGCTTATAGAAATAATTTGCACTGCATTATAACATCATAAAAGTAGTTTCTTGCATGTTGATAGTGGTGGAAAACTGGCAGAGTGGTCTGCCTCTTCCTTCCTTTCTTCTGAAGCGAAGCTTGCTTTGTTGCTCACAAAGTGTGATCTTTCTTCTTCTTCAAACAGTGAGGCCCTAGAAATTGTGAAAAATAAAAGCACAGAGCTTGCGTCCCAAGACTTCCATGTTATGTACGTGCAAGTTGGGGAATTAAGGGAGAAAAATGAACAAATTATTGCTCAAACTCTCCTCCTCCTATCACCCGGGACTTGTGCCCTGATAGCTCCTGATGATAGAACGCGACAAATATTTTCTTTTTCCGTTTACCAATTGTTGAAGAGAGGTTCATATGGTGAATGGGAACCTTGGCATGCTGCTCATACTCTTATTGCAGGTACAAGCGTGTCTATGACAAATGACGGAGGGAAAAGGAAGATGGGAAGATGGAAGATAGTATTGCCTCGGGACGAAGAGGGCAGTGAATTTGAAGTAATTAGAGACACCATGGGCAGCTTTTCACAATTATTCAACTCCATTGAAAGATTAACGTGGGATCGTGCATGAGTCACGGTAACAAACCCTGGGAGGAATTTAGTGACCCAGCAATCTGTAAATAGCTTTCAATATTTTATGTTATCTGTATAAGATGTTCATTTCCGAGTTTTGTTTAGTGGAAGAAAACTTTAAAAAACCTGTTGGATGTAAGTAGTCTCTTTTGTATAATATATGTATTTTCAGGAGTGCTATCTGTAATATAGAAGAATTGAGATTATTTAAGTATTAAAATGGTTTTGTTGCAAAACATTATATGAATTTAGGAAGATTTTCAATATTTCTTTCAAGATCAAAGTCTGTCTTTCCTTTATAGATGAAAGATAATTAATTCAATATATGTTTGGATTCAACTATGTGAGCTTTGATGAATCTAAAAATATATTGCATTAATTAGTAGTGGAAATATAATTCAGTTAATGTAAGATAACTTTATCAATTAGAAATTACAAGTATTAGTACCAATAAAAATAATATATGTATAAATGTAACAAAATGAAAGAATGATATACCTCCATTTGATCTTTGGGTGTGCTCCAAATGTTGAATGATTGACAATGGGTGCTCCTTGCTTTGATGTTAGTAAATTTGACGACATGTAAATACTATGAATTGTGGATCCTTCTCCTTTGGATAAGCCCTTTTCATTAGGCTTCAAAGTTGGACATGGAGAACTCAAAGTAAATTATGAAATTAAGGTTAAGGATTGGTTTGTATGGATTCCCATCCTAACCTCTTGACAAGTGGCAAAAGGAGGTGGGAGATGCTTGATCGATGGCTGAGGTTTCCTTAAAATGCAAGATTGAAAATGAAAAGAGATGTGAGCAAACATGAATGGATAATTAGTAGAATGCTATTGTATAATTGAAATCACACATTAAATTTTTAAGGAAAAACTTCCTAATTAAATTTTTAATATTATTAAAATTCCTTTGAGCTTTAGAATTGTGCCTGAATTTTACCCCATAGAATTTATACGCTACATTTTCCTTGTCAGTAAAAGAGAGGAATCCGGCAAGTTAAATGGATATTGAAAATCCCTTACCACTTTAGACAGTCTGCCCAAAGTTTCCAATTTCATCTGATATGGTATTCAAAATTTTGATTGTATTTTTCATTTATTTAAAAGGGCTATCAAATTTATTAAACCAGAGAAACAATTTCATCACTAAATTTAAATGTAATTCTATTCAAATTTATAAGAAGACATGTCCTAGGTAAGTTGAAAAAATCTAGTATTTTCTTGTTAGAAAAATGGAAATCTAAAACTTCTAAACTCTAAAAAGCCAGACATCAACTCACAATCAAGTTTAATCCATATTTATGCTATCTATTTTATAATTACAGAAAATGCTTTAGTCATGCAATCCATGTAAATTCTAAAACCCATCAAGGTACAATGAAAGTGGATCTAGACCAACACCATATAAAGAAAAAAATGGATTAACTCCATTTTATTGTTTTCAAAATTTATTGAATATGTAGAAGCATGTGAAGTTAAGAGAGGATTATAGATAGATTTTATTTGAATGAAAGAGATATTGTACTAGAGAATCATCAACGTTACTATAACATTGTGTTGTGTTTTTCTTAAGGGGGTTATTTTAATGCTCCTCGTATTTGGTTTTCTGGTTAGTGTCAATGTATTGGTTCTAGGGGAAGTTTTGGAGACTTGGCACTTTTTTGGGATCCTCGTAAGGTTGTTCCTCACTAGTGGATTTCTAGCCATTCCTCTATTTCAGTGGTGGCTTCGGTTCTAGACTCTGGTGAGATTATTTTGGTTAGTAATGTTTATGCTTCGATTGAAATTTGTGGTAAAAGCTAGCTTTGGGACCATATCAGTTATGTTAGGTCTTGTGCACATTATTTGCCTTGGATCTTAGCTGGTGATTTCAATTATGTCTTGTGTCTTCAGGAGAAAAGAGGGGGGTTGTCGAGACTTGGTTCTGCTTTAGATTTGTTTCGAGCTAATGTGGATTCTCTTGATCTTGTTGATATTGTAGACATGCAAAATTAACATTGTGCATTCAATAGGGTTAATTCATCAACTGAACCATATTTCGCATTAGGTCCATTCATCGATTGATTAGATTCACCTTCATTCATTTATCAGGTAATTTCATTAATTCCCATCTCCTAAGGTCATTCATTCAAAATTAAATAAAACATTATTGTCAACCTTTTAATCAAATAAATCAAACATCATCCCTTTAATTAAATAAATCAAACATTTATTTAATTAAATCCAATCCATATTTCATCCTTTTCTGATTTAAATAAATCAAATATTTAAATCATGAAAGTCAAACTAGCCTAATCATCATTAATTTAATCTAATCCTGATTAAATGCTAACCTTACCCACTTGCATTCTCTAGATATCTCCACTTGCACAAATAAATCAATTTATTTATTTATTAAAGCCCTCATTTTCACTCAACACGACAAGTTGATTTGTCCCTCCAACATAGCATTTATTGCTCTTTTTCTTGTCCCCCTCTCTAAATTTATTGTAAAATTTGAATTCAAATTCTCCCTCTCATGGGCACTCTTCCCAAATCTTGCACATCCATTGACCTATCACCACTTGACAAGTGGCCTATTCTCATTGGTGGATCTTTAGTCTAACATTCACCATCTTGGCCAATCTCTCATCAAGAAAATCTATAAAAAAGGCTTTAATCCTCATTCATCCATCAACAACTTTTATGCAAGGTTACTCTCTTGATTTGAGAACTCATCTTGCTCATCATCTCCATTGTATTTGCATTTCATCATTTTGGCTTCTTAGCAAGGGTTGGGAAAGGGTAACTAGCACATGTAACACCAATCCAATATGGAATAGGTGATTATCTTTCTTTTGAAGTGTCTTCTTGATGTTATTTTTGTTATTTATGGCATTTCTTTAGCATAGATATTTTATTTCATAGAGGTATTTGCAGATTTGTATGTTTAGACTAACCCTTCTAATGAGTATTTGAGGTTGGTCTTACTTGCAGATTTAGGGTACTTCAGATATTAAACCCTCTAATGGAATTTTTACTTGGAATAATTAGAGGAGTGGACCATAAATGATTTTTGAGCAGCTAGATAGGTTTTGTTGACACTAAAATTTGACAAGGTAATAGAGCCTTATGGGAAGCTCAGTTTAAGGGGGACCTTTTGCGCTAAACTAAGTAACCTCCAGATTTTTAGAGAAGCTGACTTCTTCTATAATGGGGTTTGGAAAGGGAAAAGGAAGCAAATATAATAAAATGATGTCTAACTTAAGGCGATGCACTAATATTTAATGATGGGCACAATAAATCATAGATTTAAGGGCCTGAATGGTGTTGTAGTATTCCAAAACATCAGAGACTTAAGATTATAGCATATACAATTCATTCATTGACATAAAATAACATTGCATACATTCCTACTACCAAGAAGAGTCTGTAGACATGATCTAGGTAAGCAAACTTGCATCTAACATATATAGAAGTTCTTGAATGAAGTGTCAAGACAATAAAAGCATGGTTCATAGTCTAATTAAATAGCATGAAAAATAGAAAGGCCAAACAATTGGCACAGTCTGAGAGTTTTGCAATTAAATAAAACAGTAATAAAGGCCTGACATTTTTTACTAAAACCAACATTTTCCTTCTAAATTATGGACCCTTTTCCCATCAATAGAGAAAGTATATATAGTAGGAAAACCTCCCACCACTTCAAAGAGCAGCAACAGAAAAGATCTTGCAATCACCGGCAATGATGCCATAAAAAGAATATTCCCTAAAGCCGTTACAAAAGAAATGATCAAGAACCAAGCATCCGATCATTCTAGGATCAGGTGCATCTTCTGCAATGATGGAGGTGGTCCTAGTTAGACAAGTTTCACCCTCCTTAGCGAATGATGATGACGCACAATAACCAATTGCCTCATTTGGTCCATGTAATCTCCTACCTTTATATGACATCCACTGGTTAGGCACATGGTATCCTTTCACTACCCGAATGAACCCTTTATCCCTTCGCTGCAGGGGATTTGCATTAAGGCTACATGTATCAAATGACCGGATCCTTCACCAACAACAGAGGGAACGATCGTTAGTCAGGCACAACAGAGACCCGTGGTAGCATTTTCCTGCCCGCGGTTGCTAATTCATTTCTGCGTTGAAGGAATTGTGAACATTAGACATGTAGCAAGTGCATACTATAGTCAGCAACCATGGGGCCTGCCAACACCTTTTAGGAATGAGGGCTTCGTGGCAGCATTTCGCAGCTCGATGAGGCGTGAAGGAAAAAAGAAACAAAAGTATCCTACAGCTGCAACATGTGGAAGCATAGCGGAGTTTCCCAAGATCTGAAGGAAATGCCGATACTTGAAGTTGTGAAGAGTAGACACATGGAGCAGTAGATCAAAACCTTGATAAAAGGTTGAATAGACTTGGCGATGCACATGCCAGTGCATAGAAAAATAAACCCGAAGGGAGCTGGTTAAAAATTTATTAACAACTTTTGGTAATTATCAGGGGTGTTTCGACTAAGGAACGAAGACCTAAAATTTCTCTGGTTCCGCATACTAGAGTGTCATTTCATTAGGCCAATGGAGTTAGAGATTGGAAAGAGCCACCTACAAAGGTGACCATTCATCCTCAGATGGCTTCACTATGTTGCACAAATTCTCCTGTGCTCCACTTAGATCAATAGTTTCTTTGTGAGGCAACACATTAGGTAAACCGACCCCTGCTTGTATATGAAATAGTAGTTGTGAGAGTGGATGAATGACTCCCTCAATGTCGGTCACCGTGGGAGGATGGTTGAAATCTCTAAAAGCCTCCAGGTCATTTTCCTTCTCTTTTATCTTTTTTGCAATCTGCTCGGTCGTGGCAATAGAGCCATCCTCAAGGAACGGGGATGGAAATCCCATTTTGCTTAACTCAAAGAAACTTCCTTGTATGCTATCCAGTGTCTTCCAATAGCTGTGGCTGCCTTAGTGCGTTGGAAGGCAGAGTGGCAATGGATGAATTTGTTTTTCATTTGAGCAATAGCATCCTGCACCGACCAAGCTCTCATCAAAGATCGAGTATAGCTTGATGAGTAGATCTTTGGCTTCAGGAACCTTCTCCAAGATGAACCATGGGAACTGCTCAACCATATCATGGGCCTTCTGGTTTAGCCTTGATGCCTTGGCGATGAATCAGAGGGTAGGCTGCAGTGTTAAAAGAAAGGCTTTAATCTTTTCCTAGTGGGAAATGTATAATTCCTTAATCAGCGTAATAATTTATGGTTGTGTAGAGGAAGGCAAGAGAGAGCTTTTAAGAGAAGCAATCTCTGTGTCTCTTGAAATAATGGCCTCAGCTAATTCTTCCTTTTTCTTTTTCTCAGACGCCAACTGTTTCGCAGAGCTGCTCATTTCTTTATTCCAGTTCTTCTTGGCTCGGGAGTGATTTGCTAAGTACTCATCTATAGAAGCCTTTGTATCTTGAAGTTCTTCCTCTACTTAACCTTTTAGGCCTTTAAATTTAGCCTCTTTCTCTTGTATTCTTTGCTCATATTGAGTTTGTTGGTGCTCGAGCTCTTCATTCTTCTATGCCATTCCCTGACTATACTCAAGGCGGAGACGCTCCAGTTCTTCATCTTTCAGTTGTAGATTTTGTTCCGCTTCCTGATTCTTAGAGGGTAACTCTTTATCGCGGCAGCGTCAGTGGCCTGAGTCTTTGCAAGTTCCCTCTAAAGTATTTTCCTCTCATTCTCTACTGCCAACACCCTTTCAGTCATATGGGCAATGTTCACCTTTAAGGATTTCTCTTTCCTCTCCAGAAAACTAACCCTTTCTTTTACTGCTTTAAGCTGCCCATCCTTCTTCTTTAGCTGGTGACCAATTTTAAGGAAGTCGGAAGTGACTACCCATTGCATTTCCTCCATGATTTCAACTTTATCTTACAGTCGGGCTACCTTCAAGTTGAGTCCTACAACATATATCTCATAGTCTTCTGGTTGCATTTCTCCCTAAGGCTTGCTTACCCTTAGGTACAGGGTTGCAAATTTCAATTCTTGTCGGGCCTCATTATAAAGAGCCTATATTTTTGGCTGAACAAAAACACTATCATCTTTTTCCCTGTGCTTTCTCATTCTATTTGCTCGTGCCTCTTTTCTGCAATCTATTTGTTCTAAGAATTTAACTGGTGAGGAAACTAGTCCACCTGTGAAAGGAGCACCAAAAGGCAGGGCATAGGGATAGGTAACCTTTATAGGCGCAGGCATTTGTTTCTTCTAGAGAGTGAAAGTTTGTGGGAAAAAGTGGGGCACATTCCATAGTTTGGTTTGAAAACCAACAACAGGGCTAGTCATTTGTAATGACTAAATTGGAGAATTAGCTATAAGGCTCATTGGTTGGGATGGTGGAGGAGTTGTCAATGGGGTGTCAACCTATTGCGATGGAAGAGGATTTGCAATAATAGTGGGAACAAGAGGAACACTCACAAGGGGAAAGTTTTTTGAAAGTGAGGCGAGGAAAGTGTGAGTGGTAGGGGCAAGTGTAAGGATCTGCAGAGGAGTAAAGATGGGCAATGTGGTTTGCAAAAACTAGGAAAAGCCTACTAAATATGTCAGACTAAAAGTAGAAGGCAGAGGGCCAGTACCTATGGTAGGGATCGCCAGTGAGGTAGAGGTAAATACCAAGGAATGAGATGCAAGAGAAGGAGCGAATTTTACCTATTGCCTGGTTGTTGACGGCTCTAGAAACGTCAGCGACTCCCCCTCAACCTCCAGTTCTTGGCTAGTTGCGAGTACTCTTCCTTCGGCGGGTTCTTGCGAACCCTCTCCAATAATACTCTCTATGTGCTACCGTTTCGAAGGTGGGGTCTCTCTGGCTTCAGCAGTCATCTCTATTTGCTACAATGATAGCCTAACTGCTTTAGCAGCCCAAGTGAGTGTATGTGAGCCCCTTGATATATTAAAGCACAAGTTTGTGGCCACATAGGTAGGTTGTCCAGGGACTTTCTCCTTTGGCGCAGAGCAAGCCGACGTCACCGCTTCCTACTCCTGCTCCTCAAACTCTCCCTCCAGGTCCCCGCTCCTATTAATGCTAGAGCTTAGGATGGGATGGCCTTCCTTCCACCACCTTTCAAATTCTTGGTCATCTTTCAAAGTGTTGTAAGGAGCATCCAATTATGCAATTTCTTGGCAATACTTCCAAAAAGCCATTATTTTTTCCTCACTACATTCCTCATCTTTCTTCAACCTATTGTACATGTCACGCTCTATGAGTACATTATCTTGGGCCACCGCCACAACAAAGTAGAACTTGTTCCATAGACTTCTAGTGTCTTGTGTAGGGATACGTACCAATTCAACAAAATTTTCATTTTTGCCTGCTCGTGGGTTACGCCGCTTCTCCCAGTATGGTCAGGGAACATGAGTAACTCTCATGTGTGGCTCCGGCAAGTCGTTGAAAGGGTTGTATTACCACTTATCATTTACCAATACCAACCCTAGATAGGCCAGCTTGTCCTCTAACAACTGGTCTGATTGTTTCTTTATCAGAGTCACCGACTTGAAATTCTATGAACAAGAGAAGAATCCCTTCCTCTTGACCTTTTCACTGCTACAAAAGGTAAAATCAATGATACACATTTGTCGAAACATTTCCAGTGCGAGCACTTTATCTGTGACACAGGCTGGGAGCATGAAAGGTTTGCTAGTAAAGCCCCACATCCAGAGGATCATAAAATCTTTGCCTACGAACTAGTCATAAGCAGGGGTGAATCTCTGCATAAATATGGTCTACTCCTTATCGAGCCAGATTATATCGCCTTTTCTAATTAAATCATGCAAGACCGGAGCTATGAAATAGTCTAAAAATGCATAAAAATCATATGATGCAAAATAAAAAAGGCATCCACGTGGACACTGACTTCCTTTTATTTTTCTCATCAGAAATTGATAACAGAAAATATCAGGCGAAGAAATATGGATTCTGATGCAGAAACATGTGGACTAGGAAAGAAAGAAACCTAAATTTTTTCTCCACCTGGTAATTCTCAATTTTCCATATCATTTCTTCTACCATAAACTCAATAAAATCATACCAGAAGAGATCATGCTACTTGTGAAATTGGAATGTCGGTCCCAGTTGAAAGGTCTCCACCTCCTCATCAGAGTCTTGGCCGCACATAAAGGCTAACATGGACATGGCATCCTGGAGATTGTCGCGTAATGCATTGTGTAACAACGGAATACTTGGCAATTTAGTGGCTGGGATGCCTTTCCTACCAGTCTTCTCCAACAAGAACTCTGAGTTCTTTTTCATCCTCTTCCATATTTTCTCTCCTTTGCCAAGGTGAAAGGGTTTGATATTCTCTCTTCTCTTACTTGGATCTGGGATGCATAACATGTGTCAGATGGCCTATGGAGTGATGTGCACCCTTAAGCTGTGGCCTTCAATGTAGTGGGTATCAGGATTATAATGCTGGATAGCAACATCAACTACCTCCGAGAAATAGTGCACCAATGGGACCATGTATTGAGGGAGACCACTGTACCAAACTCTCTTTGTCGTATATTACTCTACCTTTGGTGCCATAAACCTTGCACAGGCTACCTCCCTGAGGGACTTAGGGTTTTTCACGAGTTGTGGATTGTAGATATTATTCCATTTCTCTTCAACCCTTATCTGGTTTCCGCAATTCTTGGGCCTATTCAGTTCTTCTATATAGGCCCTCTTTGGCCTACTAGGTATACCAGGCGTAGCATACGCCACATCCTCATAGACATATACCTCCTTTAAAGAATGTATAGTTGTAAACAACTCCTAGCTAATTTCTTCTTGCATTGGTTGAGATGAAGTCTCTGACATTTTTCTTTCTCTGAAGATCTTTGTAAGTTCCTGGCTCTACAATTTTTCTCGGCTCTGGATACATAGAAGAAGAACAACTCTGCACTTTTATCTTTGGCATTTATGAAAGTACTTTGAAATATTAAGCCTTTTTTATGTAATATTTGGCAATCTTTCCTCAAGATGGTAGACAAAAGTGTGTCTTTTTCATTTAATTCGGCATGTACCATTAATTTTGCAATTTGTGTAAAATGAGCTGCTTGCCATTTTTAGGCGGCCAGAGTTCATAATTGCATTTGGCAATCGTGTGATACATTGTGATCCCCTTGGAACTTGAGCTAGCTATTTTTTTTCTAACCTTGCATTAGCATGCGCTGGTAATTAATATCCTGGCCAGAATGATTACACCAAAGCAAACGATCACGACCTGAAAAGATATGAATTTATCGCCTTAGGTTCTGGGAACACTTGTGAGATGACACAATAACCTACAGCCGTGCGTCTTACTATCAATGAGTGCCACCTTTTTAAAGCTAATTAATTATCTCCTATTAATCCATCATGCATTTAACCATACTCTCACAGATGTAACTGGCCTGGAAATGTGAACAAATATAGGCACACCTTTCTAGTCAACAACTAGCTATTATCACATTTTCTCAAGATGGATTAGAATGCGTCTTGTCATTTTTTCTATAAATAGGCTAGTAAGTGGTGAGGAAATCACACTTATAATTTAAACAATGATAGGTTGATAGTAGAGTTTGAGAAACTCTTCGCATAGGTTAGGTGATAGATAATTTTCAGTATTAGCTCAAAAGTATAGGAATAGTGTCAGAACTATGGACACTCCAGTCCATTTAACCTCATACAAGTCACAGACGACATTCCTAGGAGAGGTTTCTAATAGGAGGCTAAAACGTATGACCAAGAATAAGCATTCTTTGGTCTTGATAGCCATAAAGTGGGTTCTGGGTAAAGACTGCATAGAGTATGAGGACAAGTATCGGGTGAACACCAACATATGCTCCCACTTCGTGGCATCCATGTTAGACATCAATGTCCCCTAGCCTCTTATCCTGAAACTTGTTAAATAAATCTTCCCCAAAAAGTACCTGAATGGTCTTGGTGAGGCTATTTCTCATGTTTCCTTTGGTGTAGGTCTTTCGTCAGCCAACGACCTCTATCGCTTTATTGAGGAAGAAGTTGTTGTCATTTGGCTATCGTTTCTCAGTGGATTTTTCCTACAGACTCGCGACGAGCACCAGCAAAGGGTTTCCCAAGCCTTGCATTTCCTATTCCGCAGCTACAATGTAATACCCTTCTATGATGTAGATTGGTATACTGATTTCAAGAACCTGGTATTCCCCCTACCAATGGAAGTTGTGTCGAATGATGCTGTCAGTGCTGCCAAAGAACCTATAGATGAGGAAGAGATGGATGTTGCTGTTAATGCATCAATTTCTGCCAGCCATGCCTTTGGATGAAAACCCCTGCCTGCTCTAAAAAAGTTTCACTGTTTACTCAATTTCTCGCTATTGCTCAGAATGTTTGCCTTATAGTTTGTATATAAGCCTGGAAAAGGGCTATCAAATATAATAGCTCAAATACTTGTAACATTTTGGATTATGGCTTCCCAACCACTTTTGCAATGTAAAGAATATATATGAATAGATATATATCTTTTTAAAGAAAATCCATGTTCCTTTCTTCATTATGTATTTCAGTTTTATGGGCTCTCAAATTTCATTATGTTATTTCTCCACGCATGGGTGTGTTTTGAGTAAAGAAATCTCGGTATTCCACCCTCCGTAATAATGGGTTAATTTTGTAGAAGCACAAACTAATTTTGAAAAAGACCATCCAAAAAAACGGAAAATAAAATAAAAGCACTATTCACATATGTACAAAAATAGAGCTCAGTGCCTAATGGAACAACTTAAGATGAATCCCATTGACTAGGATTCTTAAGGGTTCCTGTTCCATATTTTTCAGCTCAAAAGCATTGTGTTCTTTACATCGAATTATTTTAAAAGGACCTTCCCATAGGCTATCAAATTTACCATGCTAACCTGGCTTAGTAGCCCTTTTATCATACTTTTACACTAATTCTCTGCATTCTAGACCTTGGTCGGAAGCCTTCTTGTCAAACCATCACTTGACCACTTGTTGATGGTTTGTCATGGCTATTAGGGAATTCTCCCTTTTTTCCTGTACTTCCAATAGTTCGGCAAGCCGAACCTCCATGGCTTCATTTCGTTCAATCTCGAGAGATTTCAACAATTGGAGTGTCAGAAGCTCCATGGATATAGGCAACAGTGCCTCTTTCCCGTATACCAATTCATAAGGTGAAGTCTTAATGACTTGCTTAGGAGTTATGCGGTTTTCCTAGAGCGTTTAATTAGAGATTTTTATGCCATTACCTCTAGTTTTCTGAACCAATCCTTTTAAGGAGTTGGACCAGGCTCTTGTTCGTTGACTCCGCTAGACAATTTCCCTATGGGTAATACTTTGATGATGTCTTGAGGAATATGCCATTCTTTAATGCAAAGTGACATACTTTGGTGCCTAAGAAAGTTCTAGCATTATCTAAAATGATAGTTTTCAGAGGGTCGAACCTTGTCACCAGTTCCTTAAGGAAATCTACAATATCTATTTTTGTTGTGCTTTTAAGTGGAACTACCTCTGTCCATCTTGTGAAATAATCTGTGGCAGTCAGAATCCACTTGTGTCAGGTGCTAGAAACCAAGTTGATCATTCTGATGAAGTCCAGGCCCCATTGCGCAAACGGTTCATCCGCCACTATGGGTTTGAGGGGCATTGCGTAATTCTTCCTTCTATTAGTAAAGAACTATCATTTTTTGCAAGACTTCACCAAAGAGTGGGAGTCATTAAAAAGTGTAGGCCAATAATAACCGACACACATGATTTTAATGGCAGTGGTCTTGGTAGAAAAATGTCCACCCACAACACTATTTTGGAATGCATCGAGGATCCTCTTTGCTTGTTCTGAAGTGATGCATCACATGAGAACACTATTGAAATTCCTTTTGAAAAGGACTCCCTCTATTAGCGTATATCCGCAATTTTGCAGCCGGTAATATCTTCTTTTTTGGGATGAGAGACCTGGCGGATACCTTTTATTTTGCATGAGCTTCATTCTATCAGTCGGCCAACCGCCTTCCGATTCTAATTCATTTATCAAGACGAGCTCTGATTGCTCCTCTACGACATGTACCTCCTTGTTTTGTGCCATGTACTCACACAGTCCTCTTCCTTTAATAGTTTTAGTAGGCTTGACTTCAATGTCATATTCAAGGATCTTGCTAATCCAATTAGCTCTTTTTTCTATGATCTCCCCTTCCATGATATATTTATGCACACTAGAATGTGTGACATATACAAGCACCTTGTTGCAGGAAATTAGATGGCAGAACTTTTTAAGTCCCTTCATTATTGCAAAGGCCTGCCTTTCGACAAAATTATAATTCACCTCATATTCCTTTAGGGTCTAGGAGTAGAACACTACTGGATGTTCCCCCTTTCTTCATCATCCTTTTGGGTTAGGACTGTAGCGGTACTAGACATGCTACTGAATTCATACATTATAAACTCCTTAGATTGATCTGGATTAGCCAGTAGTGGAGCTGTGGAAATAGCTTCCTTGACCCTTTCAAAAGCTTCTTGAGCTTTGGTCATCCACTTGAATGCATGATCCTTTTTAAGCATCAGGGTGATCGGCTTAATTATCCTTGCAAAGTCAAAAATAAACTTGCCAAAAAAAATCACTTTTCCCAGAAAAGACTGAACACCTTTCTTATTTACCGGAAGGGGAAGTTCCTTGATAGCCTTCACTCATTCAGGATCAATTGAAACCCCTTGCTTAGATACAACATGCCCCAGTAGCTTACTCTGCGGCACTCCGAATACACATTTCTTTAGGTTTAGGGAAACTCCGAACTTTTGGCACTTTTGAAAAAATAATTCTAAGTGATCAAAGTGATCATCCTTAGATTTAGAGAACATAGTAAGATCATCCAAATAAATTAGAATAAACTTATTGATTAGTTCACTGAATGTGATGTCCATCACCTGCTGGAATGTTGCCCTTGCATTGGATAAACCAAAAGGAATTTTAGCATATTCAAATGTTCCCCACTTTGTGGTGAACATAGTCTTGTGTTGATCCTCTTATTTAACTCAGATTTGATTATAGCCCGAGAAACCATCCAGCAAAGAAAAAATATTTCTGATCCTGCGAATGTTTGTAGGATTGACTCCATTGATTGCAGTGGATAGTGGTCCTTTAGGGATGGTATGTTTAGGTCTCGAAAGTCCACACATAAACGAATATCTCCATTCTTATTTCAGACTGGGACCAGATTCGATACCCAAGTACTATGCTTGATTGGGAAAACAATGCATGACTTAATGAGCTTAGTTAGCTCTTGGGCCATTAGGGCTTCAATTTTAGGGTTCACAAGCCTCTATTTCTGTTGGACTAGTTTTGCACCTTCTGTTAGCTCAATAGTGTGATCAATGATGTTAGGATCATATCCCTCCAGATCATCATAGGACCAGGCCACTACTCCATATTTTTTGTAGAAACTAATGAGCTTTTCCTTATCATGGTGCGGGACATTTTTCCTGACTTAGAGATTCCTACCATCAGAGACCCGAAGGTCCACATAATCACTTTTTTCCACTACGAACTTCTGCTTATCATTTCGGGCATCATCACAATTGAAAAAAATTCAAGAGTAACCAATCCTTTTGGAAGCTTGTTGGATTTGAGCTGTATAATTTTTCCTTCATAAGCTTTAGAATTTTTTGGTTGAAGTTGATCAACAAATTCTCCTAACTGCTGAATGAATGAGACAACGTGTTCATCACTTTCAAAAACCTGCCAACTCTGATCATTGTCGGGGATCGTTGGTCGGACTAGTACTCGTATTGAATGCTCATTATGTATAAAGTTAGAGATAGGATCAAACTAAGCACCAATCACGGCCATGTGATCTGCATCGCTATTTTTTCCTCGAGGAATAGTCTGGATGTTGAAAGCTTCAAAACCATCAATCAAGTCCTAGACTCGATGCTGATAGGATCTCATGCGGACATTCTTCACCGTGGAAGTTCCTCGGCCCTAGTTAACTACCAGTTTGAAATCTCTGAACATAATTAATTTCTTAATGCCCATTCATTCCGCAAGGCTTAAGCCTTAGACTAATCCTTCATATTCAACCTCATTGTTTGAACAGGTGAAATGAAAGCAGAAAGACCTCAAAAAAATTTCACTTTGTGGGGATATTAGATATATCCCTTCTCTAGCACCCACTTTGCTTCTTGCTCCATCAAAGTACAGTGTCCATAGCTCATTTGCTTGGCTACCTTTGGATTCTTTGGCGACCCTCAGAAGCACTTGGTCTTCATCATAAATTACATATGTGCCCAATCCTATAGCATGATAATTGTTGAAAGGATCATTTTCCATGTATTCGCTCAACAGAGCATCTTCATTATCATTCCAATCTCTGCTCACCTTCTCTTCCTCTAGCAATTCAACGCAATACATTTCTTTCTTGGTGATAGAGGTATGCGCGGCTTCAAAATTGATCAAGGCTTCATCTGCTACATGTTTAGAATGTAAAGCCTCTGATTCTATCTTCATCTTTGCGTCGTGTTTGGTGCTAAGTATCAGATGTGACCAATCCAAGGATAGGTATCCATCCACCTTTGAAGAAAATTCTTGGCATAGACAAAGACCAAACATAGGAGGAACATCTATGATCACTGTGTCTTGCAGGACCATGATACTAGGACAAGAAAATAGAGTTAGAGGAAGCGCTTTGATGACACCTACAGTCTCAACTTTATTACCATCAAGCTGCATTACCCCTCTTTTCATAGGTTTGTTCCTGAGTCCAAAAGCCTTGCCTATTTGTTTAGGCATAACCATGGTACTAGCGCCAGAATCAATCATAGCATTGTGTGATAACATCTTTCCTATAATGAGAGTCAGGAAGAAGGGTTGAAGTTTTAACTTATCCCTAACCTCGAGAGGGGATCACTTTGTGTTGTTCGTAAGGACTTTAGCTAGGGGTATTTGATTGATGACCTCTACACTGGCAAAGGGCTCAATTGGTGTTGGGTTGGCCTCTTCTTGAAGCGCCTTCTGTAATAGCGTCTTTTGTTTGGGATACCTAGAATGTCCCATAGAGATGCATTAGCGGATGATTTCTTCAATTGCTCTACCACATTAAAAGGTGTCAAACTTAGAGGTTTCTACTCCTTGGTTCTTTCTATAATAATTTCCTTCCATGGTTGAGAAGGTGAAGGGACGATTGAAGTACTAGGAATCTGATCAGAAAGACCTTTGTGTTGTAGGTTGTCTGAATGCAAAACAACTGACTCATTGGTGAATGTCCTCTTTGAGTGTGTGTTATAATCATACTGCACTTGCGGTGTTTTGGATATGAATTCATCATTAGCAAACACCGTTTCTTCTTCTCCATCTAGGAGAAGAGCGCATGATCAGCAGCAATTTCAGATTCTTGTTCTAAAGACATTCCTTGCATTTGTGTGGTAAGGACCACACTCTCCATTTGTGGTGAGGCATAAATATAACCTCCATGTTCTATTTTCATGCCTTGGTTGCATTGCTCTGCCACCTTTTGTTGTAAGTTGCCATGCAGACAGTTCTGGGGCATATGCGCATCACTGCAGGAGAAGCACCATGGATTGATATAATCAATAAGGTTGTTATGCCCTGAGGTTGCTTCCCTATTCGAGCTTGGTGACATACTCGTTAGTGGAGTAGGCACTGACACCATTTGGTTTGTAGTTAGGGTGGTGGATTAATGTGAAGCGCACCCTAATATTGATTTTGTTGATAAGAAGACTGCCCACCTTGATAGTTTTGATATGCGGGCTTTGCAGGTGTTGATTGGTTCTGCTTAAGAGTAGATATATCACTTTCCATGGTTTGTAACATCTCCTTGAGGTCGCTCATTTCATCTTTGAAAGAACCTGAGGTAGAAGCCACATTTTGTGGGGCAGCTGCATATGTGTACATTGACTGGGCAATTGTGGGTGCACTAGTTGATGCGACCTCTTGAGTGGAGATCGATATTTCAAGAAATATCAACATAATAGGCTGAGGAGGTAATTTTTTGCAATCTATTAAGTGATTCTTGGCTTTGATAGTGATACCATAAGCATCTGGTAGAGTAGCTCCTCCCAAAGACTTGATCATCACAAAAATATTAGAATTGATGGACTTTAGATAAAATATAAACTCCAACTCAGGACTTAGGCATATGGTAACAAGAATCTTCTACCAATTTGCATGAAATCGGGCATTAAAGTCTATCAAAGCCTCCTAGGGGGCTCATTTTATGATAGATAGTTGATAATACAATGAAGAATGATCTTCGTCGTTTAAGAACCTTTCATAGAACGGATCTCCGAGCTCATCCCAGGCACGAATTGAATTAGGCATCAGTGTTTGGTACCAATCCAGTGCCTTTCCTTTAAAAGATGCAGCGAGAAGCCTTAAGGCTACATTCTGCGTTGTAATACCATGTACCAGACATACATCCACCACATCCTGCAAATGTTTTATGGGTGTTCTTGACCCATCTCTGGTAAATTTGGGTATAGCTTCCATGGCTAAAACTGGGATAGCACCCTAGACAGTGGGTGCTACTGGGGCTACTAGGGGACTTCCGGTGTCCCATGCCACGTAGTTTTTGTTGGCATCCGACAACATGGTGAGAGGAACTGGTGGTGGGAATGAAATGGTTACCAGCTGATTTGTGACCTGGACTGTCCCTAGGGGAGGTACTAGTAAATTGGAGTTGCGTGCAGTTTGAGATCTAGTTACAAGCCCATGGCTCATACACCCCTCTAAAATGCAATTTCATTTAAGCTCGGTCCCACTAGGTGTGCCATAAAAAGAACAAACTGTTGACGCCAAAATTTGACGATGTAATAGAGCATTATGGGAAACTCAATTTAAGGGGGACCTTTTGCACTAAACTGAGTAACCTCCAAATTTTGAGAGAAGTTGGCTTCTTCTATAATTGGGTTTGGAAAGGGAAAAGGAAGTAGATATAATAAAATGAAGTCTAACCTAAGGCGATGCGCCAATATTTAATGATGGGAACAATAAATCATAGATTTGAGGGCCTGAATGGTTTTGTAGTGTTCCAGAACATCAGAGACTTAATATTATAGCATATACAATTCATTCAGTGACATAAAATAACATTGCATACATTCCTACTACCAAGAAGAGTCCACAGACATGATCTAGGTAAGCAAACTTGCATCCAACATATATAGAAGTTCTCGAATGAAGTGTCAAGACAATAAAAGCATAGTTCAAAGTCTAATTAAATATGATGAAAAATAGAAAGGCCGAACAATCGGCACAGTCTGAGAGTTTTGCAATTAAATAAAATAGTAATAAAGGCCTGGCATCTTTTACTAAAACCGTCATTTTCTTTCCAAATTCTAGACCCTTTTCCCATCAATAGAGAAAGTATATATAGTAGGAAAACCTCCCACCACTTCGGAGAGCAACAACAAAAAAGATCTCGCAATCCCCGACAATGATGCCATAAAAGGAATATTCTCAAAAGTAGTTACAAAAAAAATGATCAAGAACCAAGCATCCAGTCATCCCAGGCTCAAGTGCATCTTCTGCAATGATGGTGGTGGTCTTGGTTAGACAAGTGTCACCCTCCCGAGTGAATGATGATGATGCGCAATAGCCAATAGTCTCATTCGGTCCATGTAATATCTTGCCTTTATATGAGATCCGTTGGTTAGGCATGTGGCAGACTTTTGCTGCCCACATGAACCCTTTCTCCCTTCACTACAAAGGATTTGTGTTAAGGCTACACGTGTCAAATGACTAGAGCTTTCACCAACAACAGAGGGAATGATCGTCAGTCAGGTGCAATAGAGATGCATGGCAGCATTTCACTGCCTGTGGTTGCTAATTCATTTCTGTGCTGAAGGATTTGCAAACATTAGACATGTAGCATGTGCATACTGCATTCAGCAACTGTGGGGCCTGCCAGCACCTTTTAGGAACGAGGGCTTCGTGGCAGCATTTTGTAGCCCGATGAGGTGTCAAGGAAATAACAAACAAAAGTATCCTGCAACCGCAACACGTGGAAGCACAGCAGAGTTTCCCAAGAACCGAAGGGAATGCCGATACTCGAAGTTGCAAAGAGTGGACACATGGAGCGATAGATCAAAACCTTGATAAAATTCCAAGTAGACCTGGCGATGCATAGGCCGGCACATAGAAAAATAAACCCAAAGGGAGCTGGTTAAATATTTATTAATAGGTTTCTTGTTTCTAGTTTTTGGGTTAGGGGTAGTTTGGTCACCTACTCTGAGATTCTAGATTGGTGTGGCTCTGGTCATTGTCCAATTAATTTTTTAGCTTCTTCTTTTCCTTGTCCAAAGAATCGTCTTTTCAAATTTTAGCTTATGTGGCTTTGTGATTCTTCCTTGTATAGTCTTGTTGCTCAGTGGTGGTGGGATGGAGCCCCTACATATGGTACTACTATGTATTCTTTTGTTAATAAGATGCAATGTGTCGAGTATCATCTTAAGCGATGGAATAAGTTGTATTTTGGAAATTTTCAAACCAAGAAAAGGGAAGTGTAGGAGCGTCTTGTTGTTATTACTCTCCAGATTAGAGATCTGGGATTTTTAGATGCTCTTGGGTATGCTGAGTCCTAGGCCCTAAAATTAGTGGAGGAGTGGGAGCTTCGTGAAAAGATATTCTAGAAAAAAAAGGCAAAGATTGACTGGCTTCAAGAGGGGGACAAGAATACTGCTTTCTTTCATCATTCTAGGTAGGCTCATCAAAATAAGTGTTATATCTCTTCTCTTGTTACTTCTGAAGGCTTGTCTATATCTTCACAATAGGCTTTGTCTAGAGAAGCTCGCCAGTTCTTCTCTGCTTTGTTTACTTAGGATTCACTTCCTATTGGTGCTGAGGAGAATATGGTTCTTGCTTGTACTCCTTCTTTGATATCTAATTTGATGAATTCTTCTCTTATTCATCTGATTACTTTGTCTAAAGTGGAGGAGGTTGTGTTTGGGATGAATAAGGGGAAGGCTCCTGGCCTTGATGGGTTCCCAGTTGAATTTTTCTAGGAGTTTTGGGACATTGTGAAGCTAGATTTGTTGGAGGTTATCCATGAGTCTCTTCATAATAAGTAGATGCTTTGTGCCCTGAATGCTACTTTTATGGCTCTCAAAAGGAGGGTGTTGATAGGCTTGAATTCTATAGACCTATTGCGCTCTGTAATGTGGTGTATAAGATTATTACAAAGTTGATTGTTGAGCGACTTAAATCTTGTTTTCCTATTATCATTTTGAAGGAGCAAGGAGGCTTTGTGGTGGGTCGACAAATTTTGGATGGGGTGGTGGTTGCCTCTAAGTTCATTCATTCCATGGCAACCTCTAAGGAAAGGTCTATGTTCATCAAGTTGGATATGGCTAAAGCGTATGATAGAGTTAAATGGAATTTTCTTCAGAATATTCTGTTAGCCTTTGGGTTTCTTCTGAGTGGGTGAGTTGGACTATGAGCTGTGTGACTTCTTCTTTTTCAATTATTGTGAAGGGGAACCTTTAAAGCTGTTTGGGGCCACCAGGGGCCTTCGTCAAGGGAATCCACTCTCTCCCTATCTATTTATTATTATGGCCAAGGGGGTGGGTGGCTTTCTTAAATTCTAAGTCTCTCAAGGATTGATTCATGGTTGGCAGTGGGGGTTGGGTCTGCCAACACTTTCTCATCTCCAGTTTGTGGATGAAACCTCTCTTACGGGGTTGGCTCATATTCGGGAAGTTGAATCCTTTATGCAAGCTTTGGATATCTACCTTGCTACGTCAGGTCAGAAAGTCAATGAGTAGAAGTCTTCTATTTTCTTTTTTAATGCTCCTCAGGCTATCCAGTAGAGGATTGCAGCTATTCTACAATTTCAAATTCGGTCTCTACCCTTTGTCTATTTGGGGATTCCTCTCACTATTGGTCGTCAGCCTCAGTCCCCTTGTCAGATGTTGCTTGATAAGTTGAGGAAGAAGGTAACTCATTGGACTCATCAGTAGTTGTCTACAACTACTAGAGTTACTCTCCTTAAGTCTGTTATCCAGGCCCTTCCCATCTACAGGTGCTTTGTTCAATCCTCCTATGTATTTCCTTAAGGAATTTGATGCTCTCTCTCGTCAATTTCTTTGGAGTGGCAATTTGATGTCTTCTAAGTAGAGCCTTGTTAAATGGGAATCTATGTGTAGACCGAAGCAAGAGGGTAGTCTTTGTCTACACTCTACTATTTTGAATGGGCAAGTTCTTGCTACTAAGCTTTATTGGCGTTGGTGTACCAATCAACACCAGTTATGGGCACGTATTCTCAACTATGAATATCTTAGAGGTGTTGCTTCTTTTGAGGTTCCTCGCTATCCTCTGGAGGGGATTGGTTCTATGATTTGGCATATTTTGAAAGTGGGGGCTCAATTGATTAAGCGTGCACTTTTTTGGATCTGCCACTTGGGATCAAAGACTCTGTTTTGGTTGGATTCTTGGGATGGTCACCCACCTATTCTTTCTACTTTTCCTCATCTTCAGCCCCTTTGTGATGTTTTTAAAACTACTAGTTGGGATACCATTGAGCATTACAAGATCAATGAGAATTGTGGCTCTACTATTACCTTTTACTAGAAGCACCCCTCTGAGTTTCCACCTAGGGGTCTAAGGGGGATAAGAATTAACTTGGTCAGCTTTTGGCTTCCCACACTTGTAATTCTCTAAGGGGACTAGATATTTTGGCTTGGGATGGTTTGATATGTCTAGGAAATACTATGTGTCTATTGGTTATAAGCAATTGGGTAGGAATTTGTTTGGGGATATTGAGGTCCCTTGGTGGAAGCAAGTTTGGCACAAGTTGTCATGGCCCAAGTGCAATTTCTTCATGTGGTTAGTGGCTCAAAATCAGTGTCTTACATGGGACAATTTATGCAAGTGTGGTTTCCAAGGCCCCTCAATTTGTGTGTTGTGTCATGCTACGGAGGAGAGTGTCTCTCATCTCTTCTTCCAATGTTCTTATGCTCAGGAGATTTGGCACTATTTGTGGAGGGTATGTAATACGCCCTGTGGGAATGTTTCCTCACTGGCTAAGTTTGTGGATAATGGGGTAGGGATCCTGTTTCTACCTCCTTTCTTCAAGCTGCTTAGGCTATTGGCCCATCCTTCATTATTTGGAATCTTTGGCTGGAGAGGAATCGACATATTTTTTAGGATGTGTTGTTGGTGGCCCCTCATGTGTAGGGGAATATTTTGCATTATTTGGGAGAAATGGTTGTAGCTAAGTGCAATTTGACAGATTCAGTGGCTCCTTCTAATGCTGGCTATTTTAATCATCTTCATCTCCCTCCTCCACAATGGTAGCTCATGCGCAATAGATGTAGACATCCTACTTTGAAGGTGAATAGAGAGGGAAGATGGTCCCCTCCTCCTTAAGGAGTTCTTAAAATTAGCACAAATGGCTCTTCTCGTGGAAACCTTGGTCATGCTAACATTGGTAGTGTTGGTTGGGATAGCTCTGGAGATGTGTAGTTTATCTTCTTTGTTTATAAGGGTCTTCATACTAATAATTTAATGGAGGCTCAGGAAATTTTATTGGTTGTGGAGCGTGATAGTTAGTTGGGCTAGTGCAAGATCATATGTGAATCTGATTCCCACGTTGTGGTGAACTTGTTGAATAGGCGGTAGTTAGATGATGTTAGTTGGCATCTGGCTTTGGATGTTGAACAAATTCTCAACCTTTGCGCTTCTTTGGAGTCTATTACTTTCACACATATTCCTAGAGAGTGGAAGGGTGTTGCTAATTGTTTGGCTAAATGGGCTTCTAATCATATTTAGGATTAGAACTTGGTGGATCAGGGTCAATTACCCCCAGATTTGTCTCAATAGTTGGATCATTTGGTGGAGCTTGATAAGCCTATATAATGGGCTTGCTTTGTAATCTTTTCTTGTTTTAATAAATTTTTATCCCTCCTTTATGTTTAAGAGTTAATGTGTATTAGAAGCGATGGCATGAGTGAATATAGAATTTATTAATATATTTCATCTTATTTTTTGTCCAAATATATATTTTTATTTTGTAGAGAATTAAATATAAAAATCTATTACATATCATTTGTATAATAACCACCTTAATGCCTTGATTTTCTAGTATTTTTTTACAAAAATTAATGAAAATTCAATACTGTGATAAATAGGATCACAAATATGTTCACAAATACATCCACGTAAAAATGTGTACACAAATATTAAAATTAATGATATTATTTAATATATCATACTCAAGCATGTTATAAAGTAGCCTGCTAAGTGAATACCCTATGGTTTGTTTAAAATACCAAATAGTTCACTAAATTTAACCGATGCCTAGAATATATATCATTGGATTATAAATTATGTGCTCTGTGATTTCAATCAATTTCTTTGTTCAACCAAACAAACGGTATGTATGATCGATTATGTGAATACCAAAAGTAAAATGATTATATGTTGGAATTTCACCCATGAAACACAAGTTAGAGCGAAAAGGAATGTGAGATCCAATTATAGTTTAGATTTATTTTTTATTTTTTAAAATAATGTAATCTCTTCTAACATCGCTTAATTGATGATATATTGTCTTTTTTGTAGTTAAACTTGCTTCTCAAACCCAAATATGGGAGTTGGCCTGCTATTAAAGTATGTTGTAGTGGCAAGATAAACATGACTCAAAGCAACATACACTCCTATCCACTTAATAGAAGAAAAATTTAAAACTGAAAACATAAATTGATGTTGTAGAGGAAGAAATTGAGCTTGGATTGGAAGAAGAGGAATAGCTGAAAAGAAAAAGAAGCATTGTCTCCACTAGTAGTGAAGGTTCCTCACAAGAGGCTAACACTGAAATAGAGAATTCCAAGATCAATGTTGTGGATATTTCTAAAGAATAGGAGATAGAAAAGGAATAGGGAGCTTTCATAATACATGTTCATAAAAATCCCGAGAAGAAGAAGTATAAGACTCATCCAGTAAGAGCTTGTTCACCACTAAAGTTAGAGGCTTTCATTAATAATATGTTAGAACATGATTGTATATTAGAAGGAACTACAAAATTGTATGATGAAGTGGATGAAGAAAATAAAAAGAAAATAATAGATTCCATTATTCAATACATTATCATTTTAGATGAAAATATCGATAACATAAAGAAGACGGTGACTAATGTTGTGTGGAAAGCTTTGGTAAAAAGAAGGTATGAAGTTGTTAAAGATAAGAACAAGATTAAAACTGATGCCTTGAATGAAATTGGATCCTCCTTATCTAAGGATGACAAGGATACCTTTTTGGAAGTATACAATAAACATCTTAGAGTAAAGAAAATGGTCACAATTCTTATGGCTAGAGAAAAGAATAGTACAAAAAAGTTGAAACAAGAAACTATGAATACATTTAGAGACATAGCAGAGAAATTCAAGATGATTGCTTCATCATCTGGTACAACTCAAGGTAAGGATATTGATAAGAATAAGGTTATTGATGCAAAGGAAAATATTCCTCTTCCTAAAACAAATTTTCCAATTTTCAAAGAAGTTGCAGAAGAAGTGAATGTTCTTAATGTAGAATTCATTTCAGAATTTGATGATACAGAAAATGTAGTGCTCACACCACCACTAGTTGATGATACAAATACTTCTCTGGAGACATCTACTCCTCCAGAAGATACTAAATATGTCAATGGTTCTAACACTTAAGACAAGAATGCAGGACAAGAGTAGGATCAGGATAAAAATGATGCTAATAATAATGTTGAGGATCCCCTTGATAGACAAAATGAGGATACAAGAAATGAAAATAATCAAAATGAGGAAGAAGGACAAGGAGAAAGGGAATATAACAATAAGAAATATGGTGGGGAGAAAAAGGAGGATGAAGAGAAAGAAAAGAAAGAAAAAACCCCTAACAAAGAAGAGGAAGAAGAGAAAGAGAAAAATAAAGAAGAAACAGTGGTTGGAAAGAATGAAGAAGAACTTCAAAAGACAATGGAGCTAACAAAGTCATCTAAAGAATCCCCAAGTATGGGATTTAAGGGTCTTTGACAAGATAGATGAGGTTCTAACCAACCATTCCTCCTTAGTTTATTCAAGTCTTGTCACATCAAGGCTGTGTAGATCTAAATAAGATCTCACCTATTCAAAGGATGGAGCTTAGTGAAGCTTTTCTTACCTCTAGAAGAAAGGAAATCATTGAGACTCATTAGAAGGGGACTAAACTAATAAATGATGCAATCAAGTCTCTACAAGACATTAGCCCTAATGCCACAATTGACAATTCTTTGACACCCATTTAAAATTTAAACTTTTTAGTTGATTCTCTTAAGGAGTGTGCCTTTGTTCTGAAGGAGTAGACTAAGAAGGAAGTGGAATTAAGACTTACTGAGAAGAGACTTCTTGAGTTACCGGATAGATGTGCATCCGCACATGGAAAGGTAAAGGAATATCTAAAGGATGTGTAGGTATGTGAAGATGAAGCCAAGACATTGTTTTTTTATTGCATGAGGTGGCTAGATGTCACTCCAGGCATTAAGAACTTAATGGACTCCATAGAGTCATAGATATCTAATGCATATCGAACCTTTGACCCTACACAAGATAGAGATTACATCTCTTGGACTACCATTATAGATCTACAAAGCAAATTATTTACTCTTCAAGGGTAGAAAGTGGATATAATAAGGAGATTTACACATCTTGGGGACTTGGCAAAGACCAAGCATATTCTGGTGTCAAGTTCCCTTGCTAATGCAGAGAAGCTTGAGAAGGTAAATCTAGTTCCAGGTACTCTGAAAGGAGAGGAGAGCTTAATTGAATTAAAAGCAATGTAAAAGTCACTTGCCAAAGCTAAGAAGATTTGGCATGGAGGAAAATCCACCTACCAAACAATACTTGATGAATTAGAAGGTGCCTCCTCCTGATGAACAATTTTCTTGTATACTATTTCTTTTTTTTCAGTTGTTTTCTATTTATCTATGTACATATGTTCAGATCAAATTTTTCTGATAACTCTGCAAGGGAGATTCGATACATTTTAGTCACTTTTTGAGCTATTTTAGAGCTTACATGTGTATTCTTGGTACACCCTTTGTCCTTGATGTCAAAGGGGGAGAAGAGTTGAGGAAAATTTTGAATTGGGTAGAAGTTTTGATAATATTTAAAAAATTATTAATGATAAGCCTAGAGAAATGTGAAAGTGGGTTACAACACTTTACAACACTCCAAATAAGGTAAGAATTGTCTTGATTATGCTTAGTTATTTTATAAAACCCTAGAAAAGTGTGAAAATGCTACAACACTTCACAACACTTTTGCAAGGCACCATTTAAATCTCATTAGTTCACAAGGGCCCAAGACCTAATGTGAATGTGTTATCCACATTACAACACTAAATCAAGGCAATATTAATCCAAAATCATGAGGGCCAAAATGAATTAGAAAAAGTAGAAGGGTTACTTTTTCAGTGACCACAACAACCATCTCATAAGCATACTTTGCACCTTGAGATCATTATTCATAAGAACAAGGTTAAATGAGTCTTAGTAGATGGAGGTTTTGGTCTAAACATTTGAACCCTTTAGTTGATCAAGAACCTAGGGTATTCAAAGGGTACTATTGAGAAATGAAAGAGTACCACTATTTGAGCATATGATGATCAAGAGCAGGTATCGCAAGGCATCATCACACTACCCATCGAAGTAGCACCTATCAATGTAGAGACTCCATGCCAAGTGTTGGACCTTGATCTTCCCTGTGACATCATGCTTGGATGACCTTGGATCCATGCCCTAAAAGTTGTAGCTTCAGCCTATCACCAATGTGTAAAGTTTCCTTTTAAGGATAGAGAAGTTACCATCCATGAAGATCTTGAGCCTTTTTACTATTACAAGAACCTTGAGGCCAATTTTTACAAAATACCCTAGATCCCTAAACATGATGAAGGGCCTACACCTTCTACCTCATTCGTTGACTCATCATCCCTAGAATCTACCTCAGAAACAAAAAACACCCATTGTGCAGAACATTCCTGACATCAAAACAATGCTCTAGGATGATGGTTGTGGAAATTATAAACTGAAAAAGAACACTTTTTTTGGGATAGCTACATCTTTTTCCTAAATCTGATGGGAAACCCACACCTATCAAAAAAGTAGCCAAAACAATAAAGGAGATTATGTATTCCTAAAGTTTTGGTGATGTATGTTTTGAATTTTGGAGACTCATTTTTGGCATGTGTTTCCATCAATGAAAAAGAGGGGTATTGTTGGAAGAATAAAGAAGAAATCCTTTCATGTGTTGTCGTTGATGCCGACATTATTTGTTGACAATTTTGTCTAGTCTTGTAAAGAATTTTGGTGAAATCTTGATGCAGTAATTTGGTCCAGTATTGCTTGTGTTATAAGATCAGCTAATGAGGTTGCAGTATGTTATTTAAGACTATGAAATGCATCTTTGATCAATATTTCAATGATTTTGGGTGAACAGGATAAAAGTTACAAGTAACAAAAGTTGGAAATATAGTTTTTAGCTTTATACAGTGTAAATGGGTATGAGTTATCTAGTCTGCATTCCTTCGGTGTCTGGATTCAAACTCTATAATTTTGGGATATGGTTCATAGATGTCTATACATAATATATTCTAGATGGTGCATGTTTATTTTATTAGATGGATTGTTGGTGTGTGATCAGTTGGTTTATTTTATGATTAGGTCTAGTTCCTAGCTGAGTTAATACTTGATATATGTAATATGAAGATTAATATGTATTGCAGATGTTAATGGGATATATTTTAGAACCTTGCTAATGAGAATCAAGTATTATACGTTTTATTTGAGTGTGAAGATGTTTTTGAATCAAGTATGAAGCCAAAAAAGTGATTTTGAATTAAATAGGGCTACATCTAATTAGGTTGACCTAATTGATGTATGCAAATGTAATTGGGTATATATGTAGCACATTTTTGAGTATTTAGGAGAGATGACATATAGATAACAATGTATTATGGTGTGCGCGAGATCTAATATTGTGTGAACTTGTGAATTTGTATGTGTGAGATCAGTATAAGGGAAGAATTGATGTGAATGTTGAGCGACTACTAAGTAGAATAGTATTTTTTATTCAGAGCTTCAAAGGAACTTAATTTAGCACAAGGAAGTTGCACTTTATATCACTTCACACATTGGTTGTGTAGTCACTTTTTTTTAAAATCTATTTATGATTATGTGCATTATAAGGATAGTGAGTCCTGGAAGTGGGCCCCTGTAATATCTTATAACTAGTTATAATATATTGTGAGCTAATCCTCACCATGGTTTTTCCCTTTTTGGGTTTTCCACGTAAAAATCATGGTGTTCATGTGCTATGTGATCTTGTTATTCCTTTCATGCTTTCATTCATAGTTGTAGTTAGATATGTTTTGATTATTTGATGAGTTATGATTAAATGGTTTAATAAAATACTAAATCACCCCCTCTTAGTATTATAGGTGTTCAATAGTGTAGATGTTTCCTCCAAAAATTTGATAAAGAGCATTGGCTCAAGGGGAGTTTTAATATAAATCTTTCTAGACCCCTGCCAAAGATGAGATATTGATGTCTTCAACATACTGGAGCATGAATAGATTGGTATTCTTGATCCATTGGTGAAAAATTTGGTGATAAATCTCTTGATGCAAAGATTTTAGGAGTGTTTAGAAGTTCTTGTGATGATACAGAGAAAGCTTGGTAATATTTTTAGCCTAAATTTTCTTTGTTGCATTTAATGCACATTTTATTTCATGCATAAAGTGTTTATATTTTATTTTGTATATTCTAAAGGCCTTTGTGTTCAAGCAATTGAAAGAGGAGAGTAGAGCGAACACAATATGAAACAACTATAGAGTGTTGAATGAAACCCTATTGAAAAATTCCCAAAATGTATTTACAATCTCCTGCAAACCCTAGTTCAAATAATTTCATAATTTTTACTCCTCAAGTTATTGATATAGCTGAGAGGCTAAGGCCTAAGTTTAAGAAACACCCAAAAAAATCAATGGAAATAGATAAATATAGTGTGTTCTCTAGGGTTCTTATAATGTGTTGAACACAGAAGATGTGTGAATTTACATGCATTAAAATATGGAAAAATATGATCATCTAAAGTTGTTAGAGTTTAGAGACAAAATACTAACTGGAGATGATTTCAAGTTGAAACCAGAGTATTCCAGCTTGTTGTGGAAGAAGTTAGATGTATGGATATAGTTTCCCAAATTTATTTTTGAAGATGAATGGGTGAAGTTCGTTCTAAGCAGAATACACAATTCAAACTTATGTGGTTGGAAATGCCACATATGATTAACAAAGAAGAAATAAGGGTTCTTACTATAGGACCTATCCTAGCAATGAAGGTGATAAAGAGTGAAGTGGTGATGAAGCTTACTAGAGCCAAGTTTGACAAGTGTTCCATAATAGTTGATGATATCAAAGATCTGATGGCTAAATATTCCTCAATGATGATTTCTTACAAGATAATCTACACAAAATAAGAAGGTTTTTCCACTATCACCATTATTCACATGGCATATCAAATGGTGAAAAAAGGTAAAGACTTTGATGTATGTGAGCTCCTGTGATTGCAATTATTGGATAATTTATAGAGGATAAAGGAGAAAAGGCACCCTTTCCATTATAGTACTCTCATTATTTGTTTAATGTTTTACTTTGTAGATGATTTATTAGGAGTGGAGACAGTAGTATGACTAGACAATATTCCTATAGCTATTCAAATTGGAACTCATTTGAGGAGATCTCTAAATAAAAAATATTGTAAATCAATGTTTTGGGAATTTTTCAAACCCGTCCAAGCACACGTGCAATAGAGAGAAACAATTCTAGATAAAGTTGTGAAAAAGTATAATAATGAAATAAAATTTATGGTTAATAGAGATAACTACTACATGGAATCAGTTGAACCAAAAACTATTTGGATTTCAAAGCTGCCTTATGAGGTACTTGAATCTGATTGGATTGGGATTGTAGAGGTTATATTGAGAAAGCTTAGAGATCCGATAGTTGATAGGTTTGGTACATATGTAGAGATAACAAAGAAAGAGAACCTAAAAAATAAAAAGAAGGATATTGAAGAAAAGGTTAGAAAAATGAAATCTAAGCTGCAAAGGGATTTTGGTACCCCTATGGACCCTGCAACAAAGTCCATAAACACATTTTTTACACTGCAAACTTCACTAAGAACAAGAAGGTAAAAAAAGACCTAGAATCTTCCACACTAGTTGTTTAAAAGTCCTCTAGATTAATCCAAAAGGTGGATCTAATAGGATAGACACATCTAGCCCCCCTATGCAACAAAAGGCTCCAAAGAGAAGAAAGAAAGAAGAGAAAAAAGAGATAAGTATATCATTTCAAAAGAAGAAGAGGAAGAGGAAGAGGAAGAGGAAGAGGAAGAGGAAGAGGAAGAAGTAAAATTGGTCCACAAAAGGTTCAAATCAAAAGTCTCTTTGGAAGAGACCAATCCAAAAATGGGAAAGGAGAAAGAGGAGACCCCTCTAGTCCAAGAGCATAGTCCCATGGAGCTTGATGTACTTTTCAATGATATAGAAGAGATTGGAATCCTAAAGGATACAATTGAATTGTATCCAAATGCTAATGATGCAAATATGCAAAAAATTGGAGAGATCATTGTCAAATACATGGTGACATTTAATGTTGGCCTAGGTGATATCTAGTGGATTACTTGTCAAACTAGCTAAAAGGTATATTAAGTGCAAGAGGATAAGAGGTAGTTGTAGAAGATGAAAAGATGAAATTTATTACCTTAGAGAAGATCAAGGTTCCTCATCAACTCATGAGGAGAAATTTAAGTTTTCTTAGTTGTAAGTACAAGAATTCATGATAAAAACTGAGAGTAAATACTCTTATGGGAAAAGATAATAATTATATAAAGAAGCTAATGGAATTATTAAAGAATTAGAAACCTTTCCAGATGATGAAGATAACATGCAGCAAGACACATCCCTCCAAGAAATCAATGAGCATTCAAAGAGCAACATGATCATGAGTAGGAAGAAATGATGAAATGTAACACCCCTCTGACTAGAAATACTACTACTAAGAAAACCAAAGAAGTTGAGAAAGGAGTCCCAGAGAAGACAAAAGCTTAGAAAGAACAAACTATGTCTCCTCTAGAAATTGAGAAAACTATAGAAAAGTTTTTTTTATAGTGGAGATAAGGAGAAAAATGATCATCATGTAGAAGAAAGCATAAAAATGGACTTGAATCATTTGCACCCTCCAAAGATTCATTCAAAGATCTTTTGGATATGCACAACTATTAGACAAGATATATCCTCTCTACAAGTTGTAGATTGGTGATGTTTTTCATGCCTTTGCAAGAGGGAGATACTAAAAACTCACTAGAAATGCATAAAGTTAGTTGATAAGGTTGTCAAGGTGTTGCAAGAAGGCCTTCTTAGATTATCCATTGATACTTCTTTGACGGGTGTACAACAATTGAAGTTATTGGTAGATTCTTTTAAGGAGTACTTTGCAAGTCTAGAAGAGAAGATAGAGAAGGAAGCATCAAAGAAATTGAATGATAAGAGGCTAACTAATGCTTCAAATAAATGTGTTATTACACATACAAATTTGTAAAGAAACTTGAAGGATTTTCAAAAGAGTTTGGAGGAAGCCAAACTATTGTTCTAATTTTGTTTGAAATGGCCATAGTCTAATAAATATAAAGGATCAGATGGACTTATTTGAGTCCTAAATTGCTAAGGCCTCAAGTGTGTATGATCTAGTGAATAATGGGGATAGAGCAACTACAGTGATTATTGAAAATCTAAACACTCAATTACTTATACTATAGGAATAGAAAGATTTAATTATAATGTAGTACAATCAGCTTTGAGGTATGGTAAGTCTTTGGCTTACATCTTTAACTAAAGCTTTGGCCAATGCAAAAAAATATGTGCAAAAGATAATACTTCCTAGCTCTTCACAAGAAGGAGAAGACCTCTATGTATAGTTTGAAAACCAAAGCTACATGCTTTCTTTTTCCAAGAAGAATTGAGACTTTTTCAAAAAGGATTGGAAGCACACCTTGCAAAATTAAAGGAAACAACTAATTAAGGTGTATATTTCTTTTTAAATTGTATAAAAAAATTTGATCTCAATGTACATTTGTGGAGTTAGTAGATAGTGTTGTAGTACATTTTTTTTTGTGATGGATAACATAATCAGGGAGAGCTATTCTCATGTAGATATATCAATAAGGGGATGTCATGCAGATTTAATACCCTTTTCCCTTGATGTCAAAGGTGGAGTGAAGAATAGAAGTGTGTTTCCATAAATGATAAAGGGGGTCATTGTTGGAAACATGAGAATGATGGTGTATGGTGTTTTCATTGATGTCAAACCATTTTAGAATTAATGGTTTATCAGTATGAATATAATCTAGAGAAGACCAAGTTTTTTTGAGAAAATTTGCTAAGTCCCAAACTGAGATAGTGCATTTTCAATGTAATAGTGGAACAATTTTGTGGTCTACATCATTCCACATTATATTACGCTGTCATGTGTTTTTGAGGTGATAATGGTGCATATTGAAGGATTTTATATCTCAATTTTTAGGGTTTTATGTCTTCAGCAGCAAGAAGATATTAATGACAGAGTATCAAACTAAGTAGAGACAAAGTTATAGTTCTAGAACTCATGTTGGAATGATCTGCATTCCACCATGGATGATCATTATGTTTTGCAAATTTAAGGAAGTTCTTAGAGATGTTATATGTGTGTGCACTCCAAGTTTTGAGTGGTTTAGTGATCCGTGCATCAATTTTTGGATGAATAGTTGGTCCATTTATTTTTTGCTATAACATATTGTTTATACAATGTCGACCTAAGGTTTGCGGGGTCATGCGGGACTAAATTTTGTATGGAGCTAGTTCATGGGAGTATCTATAGGTTATGCCAACCCTTTTTGGTGAAGAACTCACTTTGGCTACTTCTACAAGGCATGTAGGAGATTTGATCCAACAAGTTTTGGGGTCACATGTTTCATCCAATTAGGTCGACCTAGTTGTTGGTATGATTGATTGTGGAAGATATATATATATAGAAGGAAAATTCAATGTGTGTGTGTATTGAGTTGAGCATAATGTGATGTGATGTAAATCTTCTGCATGTGCATAATAATGATGAAGTGTGTAAATTCAGTTTTCTAAGAAGAAAAAGGAACTATATCTTCAACATATAGAAGATGTATTGTAAATAGTTCAAACTTTGGTAGTGAGCCATTTTTGTATGTTCATTTGTAGTTTGGGAAGAAGTGAACTTACTTGGATAGTGAGCAAAACTATTTTTTGGATAGTGATCCCCTTTAAACTATGATCTATTGTAATCAGTTATGATATATAGTGAGTTTATCCTCACCATGGTTTCTCCCTTTCAAGGGATTTAAATATAAAATCTAGTGTTCTTCTATTGATTGTTGTGGTGCATGCTTTACTTGTTTCTTTCCATCTATGTAAGTTTAATGAGATTCTTTGTAATGTAATTTTAAGTTATTTAATTTTAGGGAATACTGATTCACCCACCCCCCTCTTAGTAATCTAAGTGTTTAACAACAACAATATGCAGTCTTAACAAGTCTTACTGTATGCAAAAATATATATTTATCTAAGCAATGAGAAATATTGTGTGGATAAAAAAATAAAGGTAATGTAAAGAATGTAGAAGGAAACTTCACTTCAATTATTCCTTGCTCAATGTTACATGAAGGTTAATGGGAAAATCCCCTTAGTTAATACTATGTCTCTTTATTATTCCATGATTGATATCAATTATCCTCTAATAATCATCTTGATAGTGATAAAAGGTATAACTATCCTCGCTATTATCATTTAATATTTCTCCTACAAAATAATTTTCAACTTCATTTATTTTATAACTAGTCATTCTCTGTGTCATTACATGATTTCATGCAATTATTATTCCATTTTAACTAATTTTTTTAATTTTAAAATAAAACTTATTAAATTTTATTTTTCTTTATCAATAAAATTCATGCAATTAATTTAAAATTATGTATATATTTAATAAAAAAATTATATATTAAAATATTTATTTATAATAATATATTTCCTATATTTTTATAAAAAAATATAAATAAATTATGCAATTTATTTTTAAAACTATATATATATATATATTATTAACAAGCTTTTTATATACTTACTTATTTATATATAAACTAGCAATCACATCTACAAGCATGCAACGATCAGCCAATAGGGGTCCACCATAAATTGACACCCAATGGGAAATAAGGAAGGAATTTTTATTTGCAATGCAATGGGAAGTGTAAATATTGGAAAATATTTGTAATTGTTTGAATGAATCGAAAACAAAGAACATGTTAATTATTCAATATGGAATAACAAGAGGTTAGTTTATAGTAGGAGGTGAATATTTTGATGGGAGGTTAGTTTATAGTGTACTTATTTATTGTTATATGACAAGAAATGCATGAGAGACTAAAAAGCATTTGGATAAAATAGGAGATCCATTTTTGCATTTCCACATCAATTATTTTTAGTTGGAAATTGGTTATGGAAATGTAAAATAAAACCATACGTCATCTTCATTATTTACAATGTATCCATTATTCCAATCTCAATTAATTAAGCCTATATGGACATCTATATTTAATGTTTTTGTTTAGGTTAATCAATCATTTGATTAATTATTATTTAATTATCATAAGATAAGGCAATGGATGCAGGATTAATAACCATCTGGATGAAATAGGAAAATGATCTTTGATTTTTTTATTTAATTATTTGAATTTAACAATATTTTTAAAAAATGATTTTAATTAATAATCTAAGGAGAATGATTTTACAATCAATTTTTTCTTTAAAAATTACATATGAAAAATTAAATATAATTTAAATTTTTAAATAACTAGTTTTGTTAGTAGTAATTATTTCCCTCCAAAATTTAAGGTATGATAGAATATTTAGAACAAATAGTACTCAAAGAGAAAAGATCCCCATAGTCATTCAAGACTAATTTATACCATTTTAGATGGAAAATGAATGAACAAACCTTAGGAGAAGAAGAATGCGATGACACGGAAACGTATTTTGCATTTTTACAAAAATTGATTTTAAATGTATCTCTTGTTTTGTGGGGAAACAATGATTTATTCGAACTGGGAAAAGATTTTCTACTGAGCGCATTAGAATAAAAAAGGAAACATTAAAATTAATTGAGTATATGTGTGAAACCAATACAAGCAGTGTGGAACTAAAAACCTAACAATGCAAAGTTAGTTCATATTAGAAGGAGGATTTTATGAATTTGAACTCTATGTATAATTTAAAATTATAAATGAAATAATTTTCATATATATATATATATATATATATATATATATATATATATATATATATATATATATATATATATTCATTCAATATGAGCATTGTAAAGTATTATAAACTCAAATCTAACATTAATAACTATTTTCATAGAAATGGGAAAATGGTTTTTGTGTTTTGGAATGAAAATCTATTAGTTGGAAATTTCCTATCAAATTCTACAATAAAATTATATGCCATGTTGAATGAATGGTTTTAAATTCATTAAAGGATTTTTCTTTTTTAAAGACTTATTATTCATGTGTTGTTTTTCTTTTTTAAAGGCTTATTAGTCACGTGTTTTTAAAAAGTTTTTTTTATTCCAATATTAGTTATAATGGTCATCACAAATGTGTTTTCCAAAAAGGAAAGATGTTATAAGTAGTATGTACTCTGTAATTTTTGGAATGCGATGAAACGACACACATGCTTTGTATTGCTATTTTAATTGAATTAGAAGGTACACATTGTTTTGAGGGAACATCAGAAAGATGTCACTAAATTTACACAATAATTTTTGTACACGTACATATATGTAGCAAGAGAAGGATGAGACATGATATCATGCAGATTGATCATAACTTATTATTTTAATTGAAATAGAAGGTGCTCCTTGTTTTGAGGCAACATGGGAAAGATGATAGTAAATCTATACAAGAAATTGTGTACACATGTATGTATGTAACAACACGTATATGACGTCAAATGTAAAACCACAAAAACTGCACTCATTTTCCACCCTACCATATTGGTATCATGGAGCCCCATGGACTCTAGCGAAACCCCAAAGCAAGAAAAGGATGAAATGCCCATAGGAGATGTCGTGGGGTTTCATCATACATTGCACAATAAAAATATTCAACAAACTTTGGTGTTTCCATATCTAATTTTTGATATTGTTGTGTCTCCTTTGATATGGAAAATTGAAAGTGAAAACGTATCCTGGTTTTGAAATCCCTTTGCATGCTTAAACCTAGTTCCTGCAAATGGAATACAAGGGTATGTTAATGGACAAGAAAGGAAAATCAAAAGGGAAGGATAAAAAGCAAGTATATGGTTAAAATTAATATATACAATATGAGGCTAAAAATAATGAATATTTTTTACAATTAGTTAACCAAAATTGTCTATTGAGAATGAAAAAGTATCGTACTTACATACACGATTGTTCGTGTTCAACAAGAATGAGCTACATTGGATTGAGTCATTAGTCTCAAATGAGCCACAATGTTGTTCATCTACATATATGGATATATATATATCTACCTATATGTATCCAACCAACACCACAGTCACTCTTTTGACAATACAACTTAATCAAAGTATACCTTCCAACATAGCAACATTGGATATTGCATTTACTTTGGCCACTGCCATCAAACAACATTGATAGGATGGATAAACCCATATTAAATAGAAGTTCAAAAAATGGAGAATAGAAGAGGACAATTACCATAATGAAGAATTTGTTATAGGGGGAGTTAAAACAAATGAGGAAATTTAAAATACCCATGTAAAATGACTTACAGACTTCACAGCACAACAGTTTTAAAGCCCTCAAATCTATTATAGAACAAACCCAAGTATAACTATTCTTACAATAGCCACATACACAAGCAACACTGCAATGGCTCTTTTGAGAATGCAACTTAATCAATACATTTTCTTGCCTTATAAAGGAAAAAATAACCACAATTAATAATTTGTTATAGGGAACTTTGAATAGATGACGGGAAAAGAATATCATGCAACACATTGGTAGAAGGAAAGCAGGCTATGTAACAATTGTAAGAGGTATTAGGATGATACTTAAGAATTAGATCTATGTCATTCTCTAGTGTTTTCCTAATAGTTCTTTTATAATTTTCCTATTTGGACAAGCAATCTAGGTCAAGGAAACAATGGAAAATGAAATGGATAGTATAGAATTTGTGTTCAGTAGAGAAGTTCATGTAAAAAAATTAGATCCATGTATATAAGTAGCAAGAAATAGACAATGATGGAAGGAAGAGGAAATAAACCCACTCTTGCTCTCCTTCCCACCATATTAGCATCATGAAGGCTCACAAAAATACGATGAAACATAATGGTATAGGACAAATAATCTATGTCATAGTTGGCTTCTCAATTCCTAATTCAAGCTACATTATTTGGCAGTAAACACTATATACAAATAGGCAAATTGTAAAATAACTATTAAGAGTATACGTAAAAACCACTGGATAACAAACTATTCTTCATGATACTCTTTTTCTGAGTTCACCAAAGTAGACACTTGATTTCTGTAGATTGCTTAAGAATAACAACTAAATGACAAATGATCAAAAACTCACAATAAACATATTCATACAAGACAAGCAGTGTATGTAAGAGTTGACTTGTCAATTAAAAATTTGAACTACATTATTTGACAGTAAGCCCACATTAAACAAAAGTTGTAAAGGCAATGGATAGCAATAATCTCTTCAAAATGGCTATAACACCACATAGTTAATTGGGAAAAGAACAATTTGGTGTGGCAAAGTTGAAATACATGAGGAAGAAAAAATACAATGAAGCATATTGATGTAACACACTACAATCTTAGATAATTTGCAAGCTTGCTTTCTTATATATACATGTATACATATACATATACATATATATATATGTGTGTGTGTGTGTGTGTGTGTATGGATATACATACATATATACATGTATACATATACATATATAAAAATAGTTTGAATTTCCAATTGAGCCTGTAACATTATGTATACATAAGCATATATATGTGTGTGTATGTGTATATATATATATATACACACACATAGAGAGATGTATACACACACACACACACACACATATATATATATACAAAATTAGTTTGGCCATTGCTAAGTGTTATTCTTTCTAATAACTCTTCCTATCTATTCAATTTATTTGTTTGAATTTTTTTATGGGATTTTTGTCAACCCAACTATGAATAGGACTTGTCATGTAATAGCTCTGTCACAATTTCTCTATTTGTCTATAATATTTAGTGCTAGGGAATGTAGCTTGAATTTTTTATTAAGTTTGCAGCATTTTGTATAGACATGCATACATACATACATACATACATACATACATATATATATATATATATATGTATGTATGTATGTATGTATGTATGTATGTATTTATGTATGTATGTATGTATGTATGTATGTATGTATGTATGTATGTATGTATAGGTTGTGTAACACATATTAAAGAGATGTACATTTGCACAAACATAGAGGTGAACGGAAACTTTTTTAGTTTCCACATTATAGATATGAAGGGACAATAAATATGTATTACTTATTTTGATGATATTACTGAATTGCATTACAGTCAAATTGAGGAGTGAACAACTTATTTAATATCAAGGGGATCGATGAAGGAAGCAAACAAAAGATTCAATTAATTAAATAGCAATCTCAAAAAAATTGTGGATGAGAAATGAACAATAAAATGGTGCAAAGATAAGATCTTCATGGCAAATAAAAACCTCTGGTTTTGTGCCAGTTAGTAAGATGAGCAATTATAGTGATAATAGTTTGATTGATATTATTGACATTGTACTCCATGTTGGGTACATTTCAACTATTCAATTGTTCATTTGAACTCTATAAAATATGTCCTTTCATTGATGTTAATTTGTGGGGCCCAAGTTGGAAAGCAAAAGTAGATATCTTGGAGTGGATGTACCTTTCTACTGATATAGCCATAGTTGTTATGTGGGCTGGGCATGCAAACTAGTTTAATATATATATTCATTCCAGATTTTTCTTTGTGCCAATGTGGGGCTTGCTAATTACATTGGTTGGTGGTGGTGGAGTTGGTGTCCTTGAAACAAGGAAAGTGAATGGTAAGTGTTTTCTCACACAGGGGCTAATCCATTCCATTGTTGTTCTGCAATGGGGGTGGACAAAGTAAATGTGGGCCTCCCCCTATTTATTTTTTTGGAAAGATAGCTTTGTTATTTGTTTTTTCCTCAAAAATGAATTCTTACAATAATAGGGTTTATATTAAGGATAATAACAAACATTGGTTGCCACATACAATATGTTGAAAATCTTTTTGAAGTTAATTAAGGAAGAAGTTCTACAGAGTATAATGGCTAGTTTTTGTATACGGCCTCCAAGGTTTGCTTGCACCTATCAACAAGAAGACATTACTCTGTCTTCACCATGAACCTAATACTTTCTAGGCTCTGTATTGACTTAGATCATTAACTAAGCCTGCCCTAACTCTATTTTGTGAGTTCCAAACCTTGTGCTTAACCTCAGAGGATTCAACACCACTCAAAATTGTTGTCTTCTTCACAAACACCACTTGAAATTTCAATCTTTCTCACTACACCTAGAAGAATCTAGATGCCAACATCATCATCTGACTTGAACTCTTTGCAGGGGAGGTAGATGCTCTGTTTTCATGCATTTCACCACCATTGGAATGCATCTTTGAGGTTCTTTAACCTTCACTTTACTCGATCTCCAAATTTTGCTTGGAAGAGGCCTAGTTTCTACTGGCCTTTACTAGTCCTTTTTCTGCCCTTTTCTCTCAAACTTGACACACAACCTAGTGAATAAATCACATTTCCTAACACCCTTTTTAGACTTTTAAATCTTTCAAAAGTTTTCAGGTCTCTATCAGTACCGTACAACTGATTCCTGTGATCTTGGAGAGGAGGCCTAATTTACCCTTCCATCTAGGGTTTCACTAGTTCTTGAGTCACAATTACCTCCAATTGATTGATGGAAGTCTCAAAAATTTTGGAATGTGAAGATCCTATCTTTCCCTTCCTAGAACTGTACGGAATCCGTATAGTGTTCTTTTCCCCTGCCTTGGTTATTTCTTTTCACTTCCAATTCCCTAACCAAGAAGTCCTAGCTCACCTAGGGTTTGGGATTAAGACTCTTTGCTTGGCTTTCTAAAATCCCTACTAACAAATATATACAAGGTAATGGCTCCTCTATCATTTCCATCCAAACACAGGAAAACTCCACAGTCAAATTTCATGGGGGAGCCATTTATTTACTAACTACTCAAAACAACTATTACAACCTCTAAATTCTAATCTATAGATTCAAAGTAATAAAACTAATCTAAGTAACTTGTATATAGAATGAAAATGATTCAAAACTATCCTATGAATACTGGAAATATGCAAAAACAATGAATATGATGGCTTGATATGACTGTTTCTCAAAAACACACGGGGTTTTTCAGAAAACACAAAAATTGCCAAGACTGTCTTCTATTTTCTATCAAAATCTTTTATTACAATATCTAACTTCTTCTTCTATGAGCCATTCCCTCTATTTGGGATGCATTACCATCTTTCAAGGGCAGTTGCTCAAGCATTTTCCTAATTTTAAGGGATTCCACTCCAACTAACATGCATACAACCAAACAAATTCATCATGCAATCTTGCAACTCTTCCTTTATCCTTAATTATAGGACCTTAATCTCCTTAAACTCGAACCATCAGCTCCTTAACTGACCTTTAGCATCTTCCAACAATGAGAATGTGGCTTTAACACATTTGAAGCATTATATTTTCTAACACAACTGTCCAAATCTTAATAAAGCAAAATTTAACAATGAGATAACCTAATGAAGATTTTAGTCCTAGTGACTAACTCTCCACACACACAATACCTTCTAAGGTCCAATCTAAACACACAAACATTCCTAACTTGGCTAAAGTCATTACAAGCCAAAATTTTTAACAAACAAAGTGGAGGTCAGCCTAGGTGCTCTTGCACCAGTTTTGAATTAACCCTTTTGCATAGATTTCATATCTTTGATCTACTACTTCTAGTTTGATGACCTACATGAAGAATGTGTAGACATATGCATTGTCTAAAAGTAGTTTTCTTTAGAGTAGCCAATAAAAAATAAAAAATTCATGCAAAATACTTTACTGACGATCACACATTATACTTTAAGGAAGTCTTTTCCATGTAATAACCACAAAGAGCTTCTCAATGCATTCTACCTACTAAGGCCTGATTTTTCCAATTGCTACCTGCATTGAAAATAAAAGCTTTAGGAAGAAATTCAAAATAGTAAAGAGGGTGGTGAAGAAGGAAGCCCAACAAAAATTCCAACCAATTTTATACATATACATGTAGTGTGCATGTGTATACATGTATATATGTATATATACGGGTATGTGCAAGATCATCATGGAAAAATAGGCCCTTAGGCGTTGAAAAATTTAGAAAAATTAGAGTTAGGCAGCTTGACATAAAAATTTGAATAAGTTATCTATATCATTTCAAAAATATGTAAGAATAGAATCTGTAGCAAATAGAATATAGTTTCTAAACTACTAGGTTTATTTAAAAAAATAAAAATCTATTTGGTAAAATTTGAAATATCAATGCAATAGTACTTAAATTTCAAGGAAAAATAAGTACATGTTTGTCGACCACCCTAACAACAATAAAATTATAAAAAAAAAATATATAAGTAGAGGACTCATGTTTTGATGTGATGCATATTCTTTTGTAATTTCTTTCCAAGTAAATAATTAATTATGAATTTTTTATTACAACTTTTAAAAATATAAAACTTGTATGTCGACCACCTTAACTTGGTCAAAACTTCATGAATTTTTATTTTTTTTAAATCCTATAGTATGCAAAGCATAGAATGTGATGCATGTTTCAGATTCAAAAAATGTGATACTGTTTGAAAGCTATAGATGTTTTTCAATCAGCCTATCAATCAAAACTTTGGTCATAATTCAAATAGAAAATGAATAATAATTATTTGTTAAATTCAAAGTAAAGGATAATTTATATTGGTGGAAAGCTGAGAATATCCTTCAAAAACCCTTTTTAGTTCATTAATTTTGGGTAAAAAAAAATTCGTTAGCCGCATACCCATCATATCACCACTTTTTGGCCTATCATGATCCTACACATACCCATACATACATACAAATATATATATATATATACATGTGTATATATATGTATATATGAACATAAATAAATGTATGCATGTTTTTCTAATAGTTATGTTACAATTGGAAGGTGAATGGTAAGTGTTTTCTTGCATGAGGGTTAATGCATTATGTGATTGTTGTACGATGGGGGTGGGTGAAGTAAATGCGGTTGGATGAAGTAAATGCAATATTGAATGCAGAAGTGAAGGAAAGTATACTTTGATTAAGTTGCATTGTCGAAACAACCATTGTAGTGTTGGTTTCATAGTAGACAATTGTAACAATCATTTCCCTCAGCTTCATCATTTGATTGATAGCAAATTGTTCGAAAACTGTTCTATTCCAGATTGAAAACTGTTGTTGTCCAGAATCTATAAGTTGTTTTACATAGGTAGTTTGCATAGATGGTTGACTTATTTTCTTTAGGCTATGGAAATAATTATATGATGAAACAGTCTCTTCAAAATGTGTTTAGGATATTTAAAGTGTTAGTCTAATAGTTATTTGATCTATTCAACTTTATATCTCTAGCTGATACGTTATTTGTTTGAAATTTCTATTTGTTAAGCATAGAGCATTAAATTATGCAATATGTGTAAGATATTCATAATGCCAGAATGGCTATTCTAACAATGCAACTGAATCAGTATATTTTTTTTGCATATTTTGGAGCACATATTCATAATGCCAGAATAGCTATTCTAACAATGCAACTGAACCAAAATATTTTCTTGCATATTTTGGAGTACACATTCCCACTACATGTATAAATACATATATACATACACATGTATATATATGTATATGTATACAAAATGCCATCGGCTTAATAAAAAATTTAAGCTACATTCCCTGGCACTAATTATTATAGACAAATAGAGAAATTGTAATAGAGCTATTACAGGGCAAGCCCTATTTTCGATTTGCTGGTGATGGGGATGTAACCGGCCAACAGGGGGCTCACCGAGTTTTGTTGTGGTGACATGGACCATGGAAAATACATGGGTTGGAATTGGTGGAGGGTTGTTTAACAATTTTCCTATTTCTCTATAGTATTTAGTGTCAAATAATGGATCTTGAATTTAGAATATATGTATGCATATATGCAACCATTCAGCCAACCTGTGGTGTATTGCTTTTGATGAAGCTGGTGTTCGTTTGATAGCAGACTATTTATTGTTCATGTCTTTTGTTTTGTGCTTATTGTTCCTTTTGATAGCAGGTTGGAGGGTTTTAACGCTAATGTGGTGTGAAATGTGCAATAAATTATATTGATTAAGTTGTATTGTGGAAAGAGGCATTGTGGTGTTGGTTTGGAAGCAGACTATTGTAAAAATTGTCACATTTGGCTTTGTTTTATAGCATTTTGGAGGAAATTATTCATTTATGCAAAATAACCATGTAAAACATACAGATATATATATATACATGTACAAACATATAGAAATATATATACATGTATACACATGCATAAATATATACATGTATAGATATACATACATATATACATGTACATATATATATATATATATATATATATATATATATATACATACATGTATACATATACATACATATATACATGTACATATATATATATATATATATATATATATATATATATATATATGGACATAAAACTATTTTTAGAACCAGATGTATATAAACCAATATAAAGTATGGTTTAAATATAAAACACATATTTAAACATATAAATGTTTGTAAACCATACATCTTTACTGAGTGTGTTATATAAATATGTTTCATTATATTCTTTCTTCCTAATCTCTTTAAATTTGACCATCATACATTTCCTGCTACAAACACACAACATATTCTATTTTTCCAACTGCATTTCTCCATGCTCATACAACTATCTTTTTAGCTTGCTAAATCAACTATATAAAGCTAGTTCTTCATGATAATACCTACTTTCTTTAGGTTATGACAATAAGTATATGATGTGATCCTAAATATTTCTATGTAAAAAAGACATTGTGCATTTTATACATATATATATACACACACACACATGTACATATATACATATATATGTGTTTGTGTATATATACAAAAATATACATGTGTATATATATGTATACATGCATAAATACATGTACGCATGTTTTACTAACAGTGTTACAATTTCCCTATTTCTCTATAATAGTCAATGTCAGACAATGTAGCTCCTCTTATACAATTACTCTATTTTTTAGCAAACTAAAAAGGACATGGGAACCATATTAAAATCAAAAGCATAGGAGCTCAATGAATGTGCAAATGTATATATGGAAACACGGGAATATATTACGTTCATATTTGCAAAGCAGGAGTCTTAGATAGGATGTAGGTGTAACTTGTGGGTGCAACTAGGTGCAGTATGAACAGAAGAAAAGAAGGCATTCTCTCCACCCTATGATATTGGACCATGTATCCTCATCACCTGTCACAAAATCCCTGAGCTGGAACATATATTTCTAACCACAAATCTTAAGCACTATGCATTCTAGAAATCTCATAGCATCAACCTAAGAATTTTCTCTAGTTGAAATCATTGTTATATATTTTTTTTTAAATATATATAGTTGTATGATTTATGACAAATGATTTGATATGTAGTCATAAAATAAGAGATGGAAACATATTAAAATCAAAAACATGGAAGTTGAGTGAATGTGTGAATATATATATATATATATATGTGAACATAGGAATAAATTACATTCATATTTTCAAAACAGAAGTCTTAGATAAGATGTACGCATACCTTCTAGATGCAACTAGATGTAGTCTAAACAAAAGGAAAGAAGGCCTACTCTCCACCCTACCATATTGGGTCATACAGCCTCATGGGTTGTCACCAAACCCCCAAGAAAGAACATACTTCTCCCACCACCATGCCCAATGGTGAAGCCAATGGTTGGGTACCTAAGTTTTTTGTTTCTAGATATTTTATTGTGTTCAAGTTTTTTTCATCCACAAGACCGAAACACAATCAAATATCCAAAAATAACAATTCTCAAGCATTACAGATTGTGGAAATCTCATAGCATTAACCTGACAATTTTCTTTAGTTGAAATCAATGTTATACTTTTTTAAAAATATATGTAGTTATATCATTTATGAAAAGAATTTGATATGTAGTCATGAAATAAGAGATCGAATAAAATACATAGAGGCTTACCTTCTATATAAATAGAATGTAGTTGTGGCTTTTAGACCATTGCAAACATGTGATGACAAAGCTATTTAGTATTGTGGATATGTGTAGTTACAATTGACAATGTTTGTAATCTAAACTGGTTTAAATCAGATATAGTTAGTGACAAAGAAAATTTGAAGTTTAGTGTGGAAAACATATGTAATTGGTAGACAATATATAAATTAAGAAATATAAATAGTTGTATACCTTATAACCAATAATATGTAATGCCTCTGCAATAGAAAAGATCACATAAAGAAGATGCAGGTATACCTTGTGCAGAGGAAGAGACAAGCTCAATAAATGTACGAATATATATATACAAACATAAGAATAAATTACGTTGATATTTGCAAAACAAAATACTTAGCATCCCATAGTGAACATTAAAAAAGCAAGACACAATAAATTAAATTTAAGAACATGTAGAATAGAAACGGTGAACTACAATAATAAACAGATTGTTATGGGAAAATGAAGATTGATACAACATAAGGACATGAACAATAAATTACTCATCTTTGCAAAACAACCATCAAAAATGACTTACAATTTATGTAGCACAATAGTTTTACAATGCTCCAACCTGTTAAAAAATGGAGCAAAAGGCGACAATTTTAACAATAGTGTAGTATCAAACCAACACCACAATGACTCTTTTGACAATACAACTTAATCAAAGTATACTTTCCCACACAACAACACTGAATATAGCAATTACTTCACTCACCGCCACCGTACACCAATGACAAGATTCATGAACCCTCAGGCAAGCAAACACTAACAATTCAGCTTCCACATATCGAGGACACCAACTCGGCCACCTCCAACCCACGTAATTACCATAAAGAACCAAGTTTCAAGAGTTCAATTACCAAGCCAAAAAGATAGCTCTATGAGTGGGGAGAAATGCAATAGGCAGAATACAATATCTTGTGCATTTGTAGAACCCAATGTATGATGGTGAAAGGGAAAATGAAAAAACCCATGCTCGTTCTCCTCCCTGCCATATTTACATCATGAAGCCTCATGGGCTCTATCGAAACCCCTAAGCAATAAAAATGTGTAACACCCATTAAAAATTTAATGGATTCATATCATATATCAAACAATAGTGAAGTAGGGGAAATTTTGTTGTTGCTATATATCATTTCTTATATTGGACTTTTTTTTTGTGCAACAACTTTTAAAAGATTGATATATTGATAAAGAGATGCCTATAAATAATTTTCATCATAAGGTCTAATACCTTTAATACAATTCTCTATTTGTCTTCAATATTTACCAACAAAGGATGTAGCTTGAATCTTGTATCAATATGTTTGAAATTTTGTTATCTGTGTATAAGCTTAAAGAAATGGGCAAGGTCTATTTTACACAAAAATATTTAGAATCGCATCATATAATTATTTTCATAACCTAAAGAAAGTAGGTATTATCATAAAAAACCAACTTAACATAGTTCAAGATCTAGCAAGCTGAAAAGATAGTTCTATGAGCGCAGAGAAATGTAGTTGGCATAATAAAATATGTTGTGTATTTGTAGCAACCAATGTATAACGGTCAAAGGAAAAACCACAAAATTCATGATCATTCTCCTCCCTGCCATATTGACATCATGAAGCCTCATGGGATCTATCCAAACCCCTAAGCAAGAAAAGTATGCAAGGCCCATTAAAAATTCAATGGACCCATACTATATATTAGACAATGACAATCTCTCTTTGTCTATAATATTTAGTGTTAGGTGATGTAGCTCAAATTTTCAATGAAGTGTGTGGGGTTGTACTCATTTTGCACATATTTTTGCTACGTATTGGCTTTAGGAGCTCTATTTAATGTGGCTTTGGGGAAATTTTAGTTAAATCTTCTTTCTTTCGTCAAAAAAATATGGTTTGGGTCAATAATTTTTGTGGCCCTTATTTATTGTTTGTATTTATGGTTGTGCATCTTTGATTTTATACCCGTTACCATAGGAGTAATTGTAGTTAAATCTTGTTTATTTCATTGTTAGTATATTGTTTTGGTTATCTATGTGTATGTTTGGCATTGCACCCATACCATACAAGCAATTGTAGTTATCTGTGTGTAGGGTTTAGGGTTGAATGAAAGCATTAACACATTGGAGATAAATTTACTTTGGTGGCTATTTAATATTTAGTGCCAATTATTGTCTATAATATTTAGTAGCGAATAAGTGTTATTCTATAATGCCTCTCATACAATTACTCTATTTGTCATCAATATATCCATGTGTATATTCATGTTTGAAATAGAAATAATAGTGTGTTTCTAATAACTTTCTTGTTTCATAGATTTGAAATTTTCCTGAGAATTCCATTCTTTAAAAAATTCTAATCTATTTTTCTCTGCATTAAAATGAACTCTAGAATATTGAGAATAGAAGAGGCAGACTATGGTAATGAAGAGTTTTTTATGGGCAGCTAGAAGAAAGGATATCATGAAGAACAATTTATTCTATGGAAGTTGAAATAGATAAGGGAGAAAGAAGTTTACAATTATCTAGATTTGTATCTACCAAAACAACATGCTCACTATGCAAAAATAGTTACATGTTTATGAATTGCATTTCATGGGCTTGATGCACAAAGGCTTCATGAAACATTCCATGCTCTTGAGACCCTACTCCTTAATCGATTCAATTGTTTCATGAATCCTCTATGCATGCATCAAGCCCATGCCTGCTACCATGGATGGCAAGTTTTTGCTTACGCAAGGGTTAATGCATGACACTGATGCTATACAACAGCATAGAAGACAGCAAATGCATCCTTCCATACTGTGCTATGATAAAGTATAAAAGAAAAAATGAGAAAAGGCTCAAAAATAATGGTGGATTATTGGTATGAGAGTATTATAGATGTATATATAGCATGTAATCGAAATGATCATCATGTAGAATAAGAAACCCATAAAGTACCATACCAAGCAAAAAATATTGAAACATAGTGAATAGAATAGGTGAAAAACAACATATATATATACACATACATATATATATATATGTATGTATATATGTATACATATATATATATATGTGTGTGTGTGTGTGTGTGTGTATGTATACATATATACATACATATATATGTGTATGTGTAAATGTATGTATATATATACATATATATATACATATATATATACATATATATATACATATATATATATATTTGTATACATACATATATATATGTATGTATGTATGTGTGTATGTATGTATGTATATATGCATAAATACATGTATATATGTTTTACTAATAGTTCTGTTACATTTTTTCTATTTCTCTATAATACTAAATGGCAGATTATGCAGCCCCTCTTATACAATTACTCTATTTGTTACTAGACTGCACCTTTGGGCTTCTTTCAATTTCTTGTGTTTGTGTGTGTTCTTGTATCTCTTTTAAGGTTCTTCTCAATGTGGGTTTTCAAACATCTCTTTTTTACTTCTCGGCCTTGAGACTTTTTGTAATAGTTGTTTTACAATTTCTCTATTTCTCTATAATATTTGTTGCCAGACAATGCAACTCCAATTTTGAATTCACAAACAAACTATATGTTTGCATATATGTATATCTTTAAATATAAAACATAAAATTATATATATATATATATATAGACACATGATTAAATGGTCTATTCTTAACAAATAGAAATTCCAAACAAATAACCTATCAGCTAAAGATATAAAGTTTAACAAATCAAAGAAATATTACAAATACACTTAAAAGCCACCAAACACATCTTCCAGAGATTGTTTCATCATATAATTGTTGTCATATCCTAAAGAAAATAAGTATCATCCTACGGAGCTAGGCTTAAATAATTGATTTGGAAAGTTGAAAATATATGTGTATATGTGTGGAGGGGGAAAAATCACCTGCACACAAACACTTTTTCCAACAATGACTTAATGACAACAACCAAAGGAAACATATATGAAAAACTATTTGTATATAAAGTAAATGCAATATTGAATATTGTAGTGTGGGAAAGTATACTCCAAAATATGCAAGAAAATATTTTGATTCAGTTGCATTGTCAGAACAACAATTCTTGCAGAATGAATACGTGCTCCAAAATATGCAAGAAAATATATTGATTCAACTACATTATCAGAATAGCCATTTTGGCATTATGTGTATCTTACACATATTGCATGATTAAATGGTCCATTCTTAAAAAATAGAAATTCAAAACAAATAACCTACCATCTAAAGATATAAAGTTGAACAGATCAAAGAACCATTACAAAAACACTTAAAAGCCACCAAACACATTTTGCAAAGATTGTTTCATCATATAATTGATGCCATAGCCTAAATAAAATAAGTATCATCATAAAGAGTTAGGCTTGAATAATTGATTTGGCAACTTGAAAAGATATGTGTATATGCATGGAGGGGGGAAAAATTCCTGCATACAAACACTTTTTCCAATAGTGACTTATCGACAATAACCAAAGAAAACATATATGCAAAACTATTTGAAAATGTATCTATGCATATGCAATGTATTTTTGATGGAGACTGTAATGAATGGAAGGTACAATACACTCCTTTAAGAAGAGTGTAACATTGTTGTTGTTGCCTATGCTTGTGCATCATAACTTCCTTCATTCCAGACTCCATCTAAAACAACTTAAGATTTTTTATTGCACATGAATATATATATATATGTACATATACATATATTATAATGAAGACTAAAATGTGCTAACACAAAAGACTATAAAATCCCTTTGTATATAATTTAATATATTCTAGCGTTCAAACTATACTATTCCTTTTTTTATCATTCATAGATAGGGACACTACAAAAATAAAAATTAGGCAGACAGTTGAGAACCATAGGAAAATGTTAGATGTTCAAAAACCAACATTAAATAGAAGATCATAGAATGCTACTTGTTTTAGTTATCTTTGTGCATCTTTGTCATTAAACCCATTAACATAGGAGCAATTGCAGATTAACATAGGAGTGAGTGCATATATATATGCAGAGGCTTAGTGCAAAAGGATAAACATATTGGATATAAAAAAAAATTGGTGGCTCTTAAGTGTTATTCTTTCTAATATGTCTTTTATATGTTCAATTTATTTGTTTAAAGTGTCTAGCGGTTTGTTTTTTTTGTCAGCCTAGTTGTGAATAGGATTTTCCATGTAATAGCTCCTTTACAATTTCTCTATTTTTCTATTGTTGTTGCATCCTAAAATGAGCCATAGGGTTCTTTGTTAAATGAACAACCCAATGCTAGGGAAGAAATTATTGTTATACCTTGCTTAAATACTGATAGAATTTTAGTTTGGAGCACGTTCGAACGTACCTAAAATTCTATCAGTATGTCAACATGGTGTAACAACAATTTCTTCATTTGCACAGGGTTGTTCATTTGGGACAAATGAAAATATTTTTTTCACTATAAAAAGAGGATTGAAAAATTAAATAAAATTTGAATTTTTAATAATTAATTTCTCAAATAATCATAATCTGTTCAAAAAATTTCACACACAACATAATCTATCTCTGTGCATATTTTCCATTACACCCATTAACATAGGAACAATTTCAGATTAACATAGGAATGATTGCATATATTTGTGTGTGTGTGTGTGTGTGTGCAGAGGCTTAGTGCAAAAGGATAAATATATTGGAGATAAAATTAGTTTGGTGGTTGTTAAGTGTTATTCTTTCTAATATGTCTTTTATATGTTCAATTTATTTGTTTAAAGTTTCTTGTGGTTTTTTTTGTCAGCCCAACTGTGAATAGGATTTTTTGTATAATAGCTCCTTTACAATTTCTCTATTTGTCTATTGTTGTTACAATCTAAAATGAGCCACAGGGGTCTTTGTTAAATGAACAACCCAATGCTAGAAAAGAAATTGTTGTTATAACTTGTCTAGATACTGATAGACTTTCAGCTTGGAGCACATTTGAACGCACCTAAAATTCTATCAGTATTTCAACAAGGTGTAACACCAATTTCTTCATTTGCATGGGGTTGTTCATTTGGGGCAAATGGAAATAATTTTTTCACTATAAAAAGAGGATTGAAAAATTAAATAAAATTTGAATTTTTAATAATTAATTTCTCAAATAATAATAATCTGTTAAAAAATTTAGACATAACATAATCTTACCTTTTTTTTAGTGTTACATGCAGTAGACCTAGATGCAAAACTATGTTTGAAGACTACATCTTTAGGAATGTCCAACATTCAAGGTAGGTTGTGTTGTTTCTTGTCTATTTTTAAAATTTCTCTTTCTCTTCCTTATGTGCCTAATATAATGTGTCAAATATATTATTTTGCTTCTTTTCCAACACCTGAATCATATTCAACTTACTTGTGATTATGTTGGATTTCCAAACTATTGAGACCCCTAGGTATTTGTTGAAGCTTTGAACATTTATTAAAATGTTTGGATAGTGAAAGAGCATGTACCACATATTAGATACATGCTACATTATCTGCCACTGAGTACTATAAACAAAGAGGGAAATTGTGAAAGAATTATTAGTTAAATATACATACATATATATATCTACATATATACATATATGCATATATATATAGATGTACATATACATACATATATATATATATATATATATATATATATATATATATATATATATATATATATATATATATATATATATATATATATATATATATATATATATATATATCTTTTAAAATACAGTGGAAAACTAAATGTGGGTAAAGTAAATGGAATGTTGATGTCATAGTGTCGAAAGTATACTATGATTAAGTGGCATCTTAAAAAACAACCATTATGGTCTTAGTTTTATAGCATTTTGTAGAGGCTATTTGTTTGAAGTTTCCAGCGGAGATTTCATTGGCCCAACCATGAATAGGATTTTTTGTCTAATAACTCTTTTACAATTTCTCTTTTTCTCTACAATATTTAGTGCCAAGCAATGTAGCTCATATTTTTTATTAATTCTATATATATATACATATATATATATATATACATGTATACATATACTAGATCACAAGTGTTTGCTCATGCAAGCATTAAGGCATTCTATTATTGATATGCAATGGGGGCGGTCAAAGTAAATGCACACAACTGAAGCAAAAGGAGTATTAGATGTTAAAGTTTGGGAAAGTATACTTTGATTAAGTTGCATTATTAAAATAGCCATTATGGTATTGGTTTCATGCCATTTTGTACAGGCCATTTGGTTGAAGCTTCGAATGGGATTTTCGTCACCCTAGCCATGAATAGGATTTTTTCGTGTAATAAGAAAGATACCAAGCAACTAATTGTACAAAATGTGTATAACACCAAAGATGCACAATATGTGTGTGTGTGTGTGTGTGTGTGTGTGTGTCTATATATCTATATATATGTGTGTGTTTGTGTGTGTATATATATAATGTATATATATGTATATGGATATATATATACAAATATATGTGTAAATGTATCTACAAATATATATATATATACACATACATATAGATATACATATACATACACTTTCCATTGTTTGTTTATTTTTTTGCAACCATCTCTATGCATCTTTTGCATTATACCCATTACCATATGAGCAATTGCACATAAATCTTCTTTCTTCCATGTAAAAATACAACAATGTGAAACATAATTACCAAGGTCCATGTTGCCACAAAAAAACCCAGTGAGGTCCCCACCGGCCTTCTGCATGGATGTGTGGCCTTATGGTTTTATGTGGATGGAGAAATTGCAGTTAAATCTTTTTTGTTTTGTCAAAAAATATGGTTAGGGTTTGTAATTTTTTCATTCATGGTTTATTGTTTGCAGTTATCTCTATGCATATTTAGCCTTATACCCATTACCATAGGAGCAATTGTAGTTAAATCTTGTTTGTTTTGTCATAAAATATAGTTAGGGTTGCTAATTTTATTGAGAAATTGCATATTAAGATACGAGTGATTGTATATATATGGAGATGTAGAGGGTTCATTATTTATTTGAAGTTTCTAATAGGATTTTGGTTAGCTAAGCCGCGAATAGGATTTGTTATCTAACTATGACAATGAACATTTTATAACGACAAAGATACAAACATAAAACAATTACAATAAGCACAAACCGAAAGACATGAAAAATAAATTAATCACTTATGCAAAACACCCATGTAAAATGACTAACATGTTCCAGAGCACAATAACCACAAACAGAAAATGAAACCCAAAAAAATTACTAACCCTAACCATATTTTTTAGCCAAAGAAAGAAGATTTAACTCCATTAAATACATCCATACATAGCCATAATCCCTTTGAAGTCTCCAAAATGGGTATAACCACAAAGATACAAATTACTCACCCTAACCTTATTTTTTGGCAAAAGGAAAAAGATTTAACTGCAATAAAACCATCCATATAGACCCATAATCTCTTTAATTGCAATGACCAAAACGCATGAACAATAAATTAATCATTCACGTAAAATATACATGTAAAATGACTTACACATTATGCCACACAATAGTCATAAAACCCTCCAAAATGTTATAAAATGGAGCCGAAGGCGATGATTTTTACAATATTCTGCTACCAAACCAACACCACAATGGAACTTTCCACAATGTAGCTTAATCAATATATTTTCTTGCACATTTCGCACCAGATAAGTGCTCCTACCTGCTATCAAAGGGAACAATAAGCACAAAATGAAAGACAACAATAAATAATTTGCTATCAAACGAACACCACAAAGACTCTCTCAACAATGCAACTTAATCAATATACTTTCTCACACATTCTACAGTGCCTTAGTGTTAAAACCCTCCAACCTACTATCAAAAGAAACAATAAATAGAGAACAGAAGACATGAATAATAAATTACTCATCTATGTAAAATACCCATCGAAAATGACTTACAGATTCCGTAGCACAACAGTTTTACAACCCTCCAACTTGCTAAAAGATGGAGCCAAATCCGATGATTTTAACAATATTCTAGTATCAAACCAACACCACAATGGCTCTTTTGACAATACGACTTAACAAAGTATACTTTCACACACGACAACATTGAATATCGCATTTACTTCGCCTACCGCCACTGTACACCAATGAAATGATTCATTAACCCTCGTGTGAGCAAACACTAATGATTCAACTTCCGCATATCGAGGAAACCAACTTGACCACTGCTGACCTATGTAATTACCAAGGTCCATGTTCCAACCAAAAACCCAATGACCTCCTCTCCAACCAGGACACCTCCTACACCGAAAAATCCAATTCACAGCTAGGCTAACAAAATTCCCAGCAGAAACTTCAAACAAAATAGCCTATCAGCTAATAATAATATTATATTATTATTAATATATATATTTAATTTATAAAAAAAATTATAAATAAAATCTTTTATTTTTCCAATTAATCATTTTAACTTTGAAAAAAAAAATACAATATGACTTATTTTTATTTTCAAAAATAATTTAGCTTTCACAACTTATAGAAATAAAACATAATCATTATTTAAATCATAACGCACAAAGAAACGACATAACCATAATAACTCATTGCAATCATCCCATACACAATGCAAGAAAGATGGAACTACGTAAATGTGTATGAGCATCAAGTTTCCATCATACTAATCATTTATAAAGTGGCTAGGATACTTCTACCTTAGCCATGTTCTCGCCTTCAAAAAATTCTTGCACTCATTTGCACTTAGATAGAAACCATAATAATCATACTAATCATAACAATCTTTCATCAAATACAATTCATAAACTAGCAACCCTATGGTTAACATTAAATAGTATAATTATTGATAGCATTACTCGTATTTTATTGTATCCATCACTCATCCTCTAGTCATTCCACAATTAATAATATGTGAGTTACTTTACTTATTTTATCTCTCTTCATCAGGCATTCCAATACAAAACTAAGAAAAATATTAATGGACTTCGTCATGGGGTTGTGAAAGAAAAATAATATTGTTTCAATCTAGTTTTATGTGGATAGACTAATTAAGAATGCATATTTTTGTGGACTCTCTCATCTATTTTCCACTAATATTATGGGAAAAGTATTCATACAAAATATAGAAAAATGTTATGGACTTTCCAAAATCAGATTGAAAAATAGAGCCACCTCAAAATTGTTAATCAATTGGAAGAATTTGTCAATTGGACATGCAACATGAAATTATGAATGATTCATATAAAATATTTTAGATTTTCTAAGCATTGAGGGATTTTTGTTTTGAAGGGAAAGGGAATGTTATGATCTTGATATGATATATTCCTAAGTGCATATATTATATATTCTTAAGCATAATCACTTGTAGCATTCTTAACCCTAACATAAATATTATTTAATATAGTAATACCTCTTAATTAGGGTGAAGGAGTATACCCCTACATAGTTTATCATATAAATAATAAATAGTTCTCTCTCCTATATCATCATATCATACAACATTGAATTCATATATTAATACATAATTATTTGAGGCCACCCCCTTGAAGTGGTCTCCTATATTTCTTAATTTTACAAATATTTACAAGGTATATCATAACAAGTGGTATTAGAGCTATGATTTGGGCAAACAATTTGTTTCCACCATAACTTCTAAACCAGTTTGAATTTGGATCTGATTTTTTTCGGGTTTTGACATATGTAAAGATAATATCTTTAAAAAAAGGATTTGAAGGTAATTTTTCTAACATTTATTAAAATTTTATATTAATACTTGCAAGTCACCTATTATAATTGAATATTTATATAAAAAAATTAAGGGTAATTCATGTTAATGTCAAGTATTATATAATATATTAGTTGAAGATTTTATAATTATACTTCCAAGTCACACATTATAATACTTGACAACATGAATCATCCTCAAATTTTTCCCAATGTAAATTTTTTTAGGAGGGCCCTGTTAATAGAAAACGAGCTAAGATGTTGGATGTCAAAGGAAATTTCAAGAAGCATGAAAATAACCCAAAATATGTCACCTTTATCAAAAAATAAAATTTCTAAATAGATAATTGAAGGAAATGAGTGTGTTGAATATGATATATAACATGTATATCTTTATTTTCTTTCTCCCCTATTTTATTTGGTCTCTCTAGTGTTTTTTATTTATTTTTCTTATTTTGGTGTTGGTTTAATTCTCATCCCTTATGATACTTTCTTCTCTCACTTTTGGCTACTTCGTGCATATTTGATCCAGGACCTTTCTCATGTTTTAAAAAAATAAAAAATAAAAAATTGATTAATACTTTAAGAAAATATTTGATTATTAACTATTTTTAAATGAGATATTTGAATAAGTGTGACTCATACCTCTTTAAGTACTTTTCCATCCCTTCTATATTTAAGGAGGTTTTATCCCATTGAGATGTATGAAAATTTAAATATTAATAGTGAACTCCATCATTATGTACAAGAGTTATTATTGGTCATATGGACGCAAGGAAAAGTGTTTCCCCGAGTTTGATCTATGTTTTAATAGGCCATTCTATAATTTTATATAATAGAATGATATTTTATGGGGTTTTCTACCTAGAAGGGTTTTCCCTATGTATATATTTGGTGATTTTTTTACTATGTAACTTGTAATTTTCATTTTATTTGTAATTCTTAGCAAGTAGAGATCTAATTTAAAACAATTTCACTATTCACTAATTTCTTTAAATCTAATAATTACAAGTAATTATGTAATATACAAGAAATGATTATATATGTAATGATATAACCAGATGGATTTCAAAGCTATGTGACTATGTTTAATGATTCCATGCAAATAATGTGACTCATTCATATTTATTACAAGATATTGGTTTATATTCAAAAAATATCTAGGTTATATATTAAAAACCACTTACTTGAGAAATAAATCCTTGGAGTCACTTCATTTTCATAAATATATTTTTTTCAGATCCATTTCTCTCTCTCCCTCTTTATCTCTCTTTCTTTTTCTCTATGTCCCCCTCTATATGTGTCTACTTATCTCCTTACCCCTCATCTCTCTATCCCTCTATATCTTTGTACCTCTAAAATTACAATAAATTTTATAAATTATTCGCTTCTCTATGTCATTCAAATATATGAAACACACAATGCAAGCATATTTATAATTACTACCAATCTCATATATACTTATACTCTCTAGTATAAAACTAGTGTGGGTTATTCCCTAAATTTCATTGCATAGGTAATGAAATAAAAAAACAATTAAAATCTAAAATAATATTTATCACATTTAAACCATAATTTTTCTCAAAATTCTCCTCACTAACAACTCATTATGCAAATAGAAAAATTCTAATTTATCTTCAAATGGAATAAATATGGTATTCCAATAAAAGAGAATAAAGAGAAAAACATATATAATTTTTTCTAAATTTTTCTCAAACACATTTCATACTCTATTTCTCTTTCTCATTTCATCCCCACTATCTAACTTTCCCTCTCCCTTATCTCTTTATCTCTAACTATCTATCTCTTCCCCTCTCTTACTATTTGTGTTTTCTCCTTATATACTTCTCCTTACTCTCTTTCTCTTTTTCTTTTATTTTTGTAATGCCCCTCTGTTTACCTTGTCTGAACAGCTTCTGGGATTTCATCTAGACTTTATGAGGTTGTTTATCTTGACTTTATGTTACTATTTGATAAACTTTATGACACTGTTGGATGTTACTTGAACATGGTGATAATTCGATGAGTTGATGTTGTGATTGATTTTTTTTTATAACATGCTTTCACATTAGCATAGTTGTTATTTGAGTTAATATTGATGTATGCTCATTTATTGATTATTGATGTTTTAATTTCGTTAATTTTGATGTGACTGTATTGGTGAAGAGAATGGTATTGCATCTCTCACTTCGTGAGTGCCTTGTGATTTCTGCAATTCTCTCTGAAGCGGGGGGGTGACACAAAACCCTCTCTGCTGATTTAATTTCAACACAAACACAAGTATGAAAGAAACTACAACATGAAACTTTCATTAAAATGGAAAATCTGCAATTACAAAATAATGTCTCAATGAGACTATGGGAACCACATATTCCCTTTACAACATCATAAAATTGATTACAAAAATCTGCAACACTCTGTAGAATTTGTTTGCTTCTCAAGCACTACAACCAACCCACATGCACACTTGTCACTCCTCAATAATGGCTGCAAATAAATTATTGAAGCCTTCACACTTTGCTGCGATTTCTCCTTAGAGAAAAATCCACCTTAATTGTGAGTTTCCTGCCTTTGAAAACTAAATTCAAATTGTAAAATGAATTATCTTTTATTACAAACTTTCCAAATCTGTTGGAATGAAATGAAATTCAATTTCAATTTCATTTCCATTTCAAACTCAAAAATAATCTTTCCCAAAAATCCAAGGAGAGAATTTCTAAATTGAAATTCAAATAAATCAAAAATCAAACTTCTCACACACACACTTTATCGGCAGTTTCCAAAATTTAACTCACTCATCAAAGTTGCCAATTTGATCAAATGGGAACCCACTTTGATAGTCCCTATTTTTTAGGGATTTGTGGAAGTTGAGATTTTATTTAAAAATAAAATCTTAAAAAAATCTCCTTTAACTTGCAAAAATCCAAATTTTGAATTTTTGCACTTCCATTTCCTTTGCAACACCTGCTTTTTCGAGCATAATCATTCAACATGAATTTTTAATGTAATTTAATTTAAAATTACATTAATTACAAATATTTGTGGCAACCATTTATTGAAAACCAAACCAAATTAAAATAAAATAAATTTGGTTGATGCAAGATTGCACGAGCCCATGGATGCTCCTGCATCAGACACCCACGGTAGAAAGAAAATGTTCTGTGAGTGAAGCTCATGAACATTTGAATATGGTATGTTCACGCTGGATCCACTTCTCAACCTCATCATTGTGAACATTTTGTTTTCCCTTTGCCTGTAATATTCTATCTCTACTCTCCTTCATTCTTCCTCTCTTTCTGCCTTTGTTCACAAAATTCAGCTCCCACCATTCTGCACTATGCAATTTTGGAAAACAATAATTAACATCCTTCTCTTCATTAAAATAAATGAAATCATGTGTTACCTCCCATTTTTTTGCTGCTGCAACAATTTGTATTTCAGCCTGTAACATGTTATTGCTGCACCTTACCATCTCTCTTTCCTCACTTCCTTTTGCCATTACACCCTCACAAAAATCAGCTTTGTTAGAAACATTGAAATTTTTGGATAAATCAACAATTACCTCTATTTCTTTCTCCTTTCTTATTGCTGCAAATTTTCCTCCTTCAATGAGGCATGTATCAGCTGCAACCTCTTTAATTTCATCATCTTCTTCTATAATTTCTTGTTGAAATAATTTTTCTATTTTTCTTATCTCCTCTTTCAACAAAAGACTATCTTCTTCTTCATTCCCTTTATCAAATCTAGGACTATCAAAATCTGTTTTTGGAATTTCCATAATTTCATCCACAGCTTCATCTATTTCTTTTGCATGTAAATTTTCACTAACAAAATTAATAGATACCTCTTTTTCTGCTGTGATATCCTTCTCCTTTTCACCATTTTCTTTGCCTTTGCTAGTTCCTGCAAACAATGCATCTTCAAATAAAATAAAATCATTAAAATTACCATTAAATTTATGATCTGCAGTGACTATTTTCTCTTCTTTCTTTCTCCATCCTTCCTTTATTTTTCTTTTCTTTTTGCTGTCCTCTTTCAACAAAACATTATTCTTCCCAAATCTCTCTTCTTGTATTCCCACTTTCTCCTTAATCAACTTTTCCAATGCATCTACTTGAGCTTGTAGCTTTTCAAATTCTTCATGGTAATTATTATTTTCCACTTCTTCCCAATAATTTTCCCAAAATAAAATTCTTACAGGCCTCCTCATGATCCATCCCATCCTCTCTCGTATAGACTGCCTCATGTCCGGCGATCTGTCTACACACAAATCACACACACCACAAGTCCTGGTACAAACTGCCTCACATTCGGCGCTCTGCCTGCACACTCAGGAACTCCCGCTCTGATACCACTGAAGCAGGGAAGGGGGTGACACAAAACCCTCTCTGCTGATTTAATTTCAACACAAACACAAGTATGAAAGAAACTACAACATGAAACTTTCATTAAAATGGAAAATCTGCAATTACAAAATAATGTCTCAATGAGACTATGGGAACCACATATTCCCTTTACAACATCATAAAATTGATTACAAAAATCTGCAACACTCTGTAGAATTTGTTTGCTTCTCAAGCACTACAACCAACCCACATGCACACTTGTCACTCCTCAATAATGGCTGCAAATAAATTATTGAAGCCTTCACACTTTGCTGCGATTTCTCCTTAGAGAAAAATCCACCTTAATTGTGAGTTTCCTGCCTTTGAAAACTAAATTCAAAATGTAAATGAATTATCTTTTATTACAAACTTTCCAAATCTGCCAGAATGAAATGAAATTCAATTTCAATTTCATTTCCATTTCAAACTCAAAAATAATCTTTCCCAAAAATCCAAGGAGAGAATTTCTAAATTGAAATTCAAATAAATCAAAAATCAAACTTCTCACACACACACTTTACCGGCAGTTTCCAAAATTGAACTCACTCATCAAAGTTGCCAATTTGATCAAATGGGAACCCACTTTGATAGTCCCTATTTTTTAGGGATTTGTGGAAGTTGAGATTTTATTTAAAAATAAAATCTTAAAAAAATCTCCTTTAACTTGCAAAAATCCAAATTTTGAATTTTTGCACTTCCATTTCCTTTGCAACACCTGCTTTTTCGAGCATAATCATTCAACATGAATTTTTAATGTAATTTAATTTAAAATTACATTAATTACAAATATTTGTGGCAACCATTTATTGAAAACCAAACCAAATTAAAATAAAATAAATTTGGTTGATGCAAGATTGCACGAGCCCATGGATGCTCCTGCATCATCTCTTCATGGTGTGTATGAATTATTATCTGTATACATGTATGACTTTTGTTTTTGTTGTAGGTTTGTAGGTACAAGACATTAGCTTCACCTGGTTTCACAGGTCTAAGCATGTCCACTACTCAACAGTACTATTGGGAGATAGTAACGGGTTACCTAGTCATACCTCTACCCTAGTACAGTGTGTCATCAATTTGAGTTTGGTCTTAGCCTTATCATTGTTGTTCTAAGTATTTTATTATTGTGCAAGTTTAATTTTGTAAGATTAAAATGTGTGTTTGATTAAATATTTAATTTACGATATTATTGATGTGAAAACTTTAGAATAAATAAATTAATTAATTTAATTTAGTTATGTTATTAAGTAATATTAATTATTTAATTAGTGAGAATTAAATAAATAAGAGGATTTAAATTGGTTGCAATTAGTAAATTGTTTTATTTTATTTAAATTCATGTGGTTTGAAAATATATTTGGTTGTTGAGGGAAAAGATATTTTGTTGAAATAACTCTTAGTTAGAAATTTGTTATTTAGTTGTTGGAAATTCATTCTCAGAAGAGATATTAGGGAAAAAGTAAAGAAATTTGTTTCACGAAATTTTTTTTGGAGGGGTTGTAGAAAATTGGTGAGGAAATTGTGGATCTCTCTGAAGAAAATTTATTTTAGAATTATTTTGTTATAGAATTCTAGGTTGTGTTTTTTGGATGTGTCTTCTGGAATGAGGCAATTGCATTGAAGAAAGCTTTGGCTACATTGGCAATAGAAATTACAGAGAAGCTCGACAACATTTTCTTGAGGCAACATTCTTCTATAATAGGTCCTTTACTGATTTTATGAAATTTGAAATTGAAAAGTTATTTTATTACTGTAATGAAAATTGGAAATATTTTAGGAAAATATTTTTCAGTACTGTAGAAGTTCTTATTTCTTTCTTTTAAAAGATTGTTGTGAAAGTGAAACCTCTATAGAAAACAATTAAAAATCCTCTGTGTAATTTGTTCATTTGAAATAGATTTATACAAAAGGAAATTATAGTGGAATTATTGAACCTCTGTAAAATTTAAATCAAACTTAGAAACCTCTTTCTGTCAAAATATAATTTAATTCTTCTGTAGAAAAAGGTAAATTACTGTGAAAGATTTAGATCCCTGTAAGGAATGAATTTTAACACAATTAGAAAACATCAAAATAAAATAATAGAGGAATTAAAAAATATCTATAGGATTGAAAATGAAATCCTCTGATAGATTTGGGAAAATTGGAAACCTCTGGTAATTTGTAAATTAAAATAACAAAGAGAATGCGTCACTAAATTAATCATAACTCAAAATTTACAAACTAAGTAGGGCTGAATTTTTTATATGTTTTAAACGACTTGATTGCGCACCTTTTGAAAAAATATCAGAGAAACCCAGATCCGAAAACAAAAGTTATTAAAGTCCCAACATACTAGTTTTGTGATTAGTATTGTTTGAAAATTGTAAATTTATATATATATATTTATTTATTTAAAAATATATATTAAAAATATTGCATATAATTTTAGAGTATTTAAATATAAATATATTTAAATGCATTTTTAAAAAGGTGCATGCACATGCACAATTAGATATTTTTAAATGAACATTGAAAAATAATAATTAGATTATGTAATTAGAAAATATATATATATTTATTTAAAAATGATATTTATTTAAATGAATATTATGTTGTTAATTAATGCATGTAATGCACAAATAGGTGTTTTATAATAAGATGATTTTATTAGAAGGATTAAGATTTCTATTTATATTTGTTTGTAAAATTTTAGTTAATAATTAGTTTTAATTTCCTTATGATTTGTAAACAGAAGTATATATATTAATAAAAGCATGTAAATGCATGGGTTAATAAAATCTTAAAATAAAATGACTTCAGAGTGAAAGTTGATTTATATTTAAATAGATATTGATTCAATTTGGATTTAGGAAATCGGAATATTAGATTATTTAAGTGCCTGAATTATTTTAAGTTGTATTTTTTTTCACATTTGCGAGCAATTTGAATTGAATATTATGAGTAATTGTCAAACTCGAAGTTAAGCAATTGGTTTAATTTGTTGTCGATTTATTGTATTTAGGAAATCCTAATGGTCATTTATTTAATTACTTGAGTGGCTTCTTATTATTGTGTATTCTTCTGTAATTGTGTATTGGGAATTAGGGATATTTGTTGTCGAGAAAATTATAAGTCTTCTAGAGATTGTAAAATTGTGAGAGAGTTATTGTATTTTTTGTTTGCCCTTTTTGAGATTTCCTTGGGTAGTGCATGTTTTGAGATTTAGTATTTGACATCGTAATGATGTGTGAATTAGTTTGAACACCCGATTACTATGAATGGGTTGTGTGATTTGGTTTCAGCACCCAGTTACTATGAACGGGATGTGTTATTTGTAGAATGATTGATATTTTTTTATCATATTTTGTGCATTGTCTACCCTTAGATTGTGGAATATGTTATTGTGTTGTTGATAGGGGAGTGGCTTTCAATGGGGGCCAGGACACAAAGGGGTCTCAAGACAACTTGTGTGAAAGTCAGTTTAATTAGTAGAAATTAAATAATCTTTATTAGGGATAGAGTAGCTTAATATTTAATCAGATAATTTAGCCTTGCTCATTGGCTCAAGGGCTAGTATGAGACTTGAGATGAGTCAGGAAGGCCTAGAATGGCAAGATAATTATCTTGTCTTCTCGAAAGATAATCGATTCCGCACTAGTGTGCATGTGGGGTCAGGTTCGTGAGAGGCTACCAAGATAACCCAAGATGGGGGTCAGAACCTAGGAAGATCTCCTTTGGATAACCAATGCAACCTTTGTGATGACACTCCTCCTATGACAACGGTCAATTTGTATTGTATAGTGGATGTATTTGATTTAGTGGTTCTAGAAGAAATGTAACCGTATGTTTTGTGTTTATTGGTACAGTGTTGTTTTTTATTTACTAGTACAGTGTGGTCTTGTATATTGTATGTGTCTAAAGGTAATAGGTTGTCTTGGTTTCCTATTACTATCTCCTAGCATGGGGGTTGGGCCTACGGGTACCAAATGGTTGGGTGGCATGCATCTTACACTGTTGAGTTTCTCTTTCGTTCGTGATGGCAAGATCTTCTTGTTCGAGGAGCTCATGTGGTTCTCTGGAGTTGTTCTTCTCTTTCTTCATTGTAATTGTGGTTCATTATGTATAATTGTAATACCTCATTTGTATCGAGGTGAACCTTTGTGATGTAATTATAATAATATTTATGATCTATTCATTACTGGATTTAATGGTGTATGGAATGTTATGTGGTGTTGTATTATTGGAAATATGTTCAATACATTGAACTATGTGTTAAAGTTATCTTGTAATGATTTAATATTTTGTTGTATGTTGTATCTTGAGTTTTTTAATTTATGTACTATGGTTGGTTAAATTTTATAAGTAATGGTGTTCACATGTAGACGTGTTGCATAGCCTAGAGGATGTATGTGGTTAGAGTAGGATACTTTACTTATCTTGATTTAACTATAAGGAAAAAAAATTAGTTGTGCTTCCGCAGTATTGCATTATACTTTAGGTTGCGAGACAGAGTTTTACAATTTTACTCATTCCATTGTCTCACATCATTTTCTTAAAGTCTCAACCATTGATTTTGCAATAAAAAGTATTACTCCCTTCATAGAGGTAAAATTTCTAGTGTAACTATAATTGAAATGATAATAATTGCATATGCATTTTATTTTATCTTATCTTGAAATAAACCTTGATTAAAGTGTTGATAATAAATTTACATGTGATATATAGTTTTTGGTCAATTTGATGTGGGATATTCTAATTATCATTCATTCCAAAAAAATTATTTTGATCAATAAATTTATTATCTAGCACTTGCACCTATATGAGGTTCAAGGTCTATAGCCTGATATGAAATTAAAGGTAATATTTAAATATATTTTAATATTACATAATTAAAGTTATATAAAACTATAATTCTATACATGTCTTGACTACAACAATGACTTTGGATTTGTACAAATAATCATTGTATCATATAATTAGGTACAAATTATATTCAACATTTCTAAAATTGTGTTAGATTTCCTTTTTTTTTAAATAATTATATTCCTTTGAATAATGTAAATAGTCACACGACTTTGCATGAATAATATGATAGAAATTATTTAGACTAAAATATTTTCTTTTCTTTGATGCAAGAGCATCCAGGTATAGATGTAATCTGCATCAACTAAATAAATTCCAAGTATTGTTTGGAAGCAATATTTTCCCATTCAAGAATGAAATGAAATGATTATCTAAAATGCAGCAAATTATTGACAGTCAAATTGCTTATTCTTAAAGGATAGAAGAAAATTATAACAACAATTTATTTATTCATTTTGAGGAGGCATTGAAACTTTTTTTTGGAGGCCTTTCTAAAGGATTAATATCATTTAAATGGGAAGTTTTGAAAAGAATATGAGTCATGAAATTCTCTGATATGGTGCCTCTTCTATAAGGGAATCATTATATTTTTAAATTTGCATTCTTTTAATTAGTAATCCTCTCCCTCACCTCCCCCCATGAGGCATTAAAACTAATGGAGTCACCTTATTTATTTAGCTAATTTATTTTCATGAATGGATGAGTAATAGAAGTGGTGTAGAATGGTGATAAAGAATGTCATTTAAAAATTTGGAATGGGAAAAAAAATGTAAGTTGCAGATGGTAATATCAAAGGCCACATAAGAGAGAGGGTAAGGAAAAAAATAAGTAAAATGAATTGATGCATAGGTAGTGGCATGGAAAAATTGAAAGGGAAACAATTAAAAAATGAAACCATTGAGATCAATTGTAGTGGCCCTCTTTGGATGTGAGTGTAAGTGTGAAATCGTTGTGTATTGTGGTATTGAATTATTTAGTAAACATAGTGTTCTCCTTTATTTAGTAAATTAAATTAAAATGATTAAATAAACTAAATCTATGAACCATAACGTAGATAGTTATTATTAAATTAATTAATTTTTTATTGTAAATGTATCATATTTAATTATAGTTGATAATTTATTGCTAAGAAAAGATAACAATTTAAATATGATAAAGAAATCAAATAAAGATAAGTGATCTTATCAATTGAATAAATATGGAAAGAAAGATGATTTTTAATCAGGTAAAAGAAATAATATTTTCAAATTGAGTTTTTAAAGCAAAAATAAAATAAAATAAAATAAAAAAATAAAGTAAAAATAAAACAAAAATCAAAAATTAAAAACAAAATCTCGTTGGATATATCTTTGAAGCCAAATCAATTTTAGAGGATGCAGTTTTGGGGGTTTGGAAAATTTATCTTCTTCGAGAGTTTGGAAGATGGAAGAGAGGTGTGATCGGTCACCATAGCTCCATCTTACAAAGCTTCGAGCTTTCAGAATCTGGAAGAAGTTGTCTCTGGAGAACCGATCTGGGGGCTGCGTAAGAGGTTGCCTGATCCAGGTTGGTCTCTGACTTCCTTGTTATGCATTTTGTTCTTTTTTTGATTAATTCGACTGGTGTTTTGTATGGCATTGTTTGTGTTCGTTTCACCCGTTCATTGCAAAATTGATGTTTGATGCCTTCCAATTTGTCGTTGCATGTTTATGGCTGCTTGAAAATTCGTCATAGTCTTGCTGCATGTTGGATTTATTTAGGGCTATGAACTCCGTATCATGCACTCTTTAATATTTGGGATCCACTCGAGTGGTTCATTTATTCCTCTATGGAAGATCTCCTTATTGTTGCAGCACGCCTTCGAGTTAAGTGTGGGCGATTAGAAAATTGAGAATCTATACATTACATTTGCTTGCAAGTTCTAAGGCCTTTCAACCAGTACAATTCACACATCCACCTATTATTCACTCCCGAGGTCATGACATTTTGAGGGTCTTCTATCCTTTGTCTGCATGCTCTCTTCAATGCAGTGTCACCGTTGCCCATTGCTACATGCATTTGGGTGAGCCTTGTTTCTCCTCTACGTACCCTTTGCTGGCTGCGTAGTATGTCTACTAGCAGCATGAGTGATTTATTGTTAGCATTTTATATTATAGGATGCATTATATCTAGTTGATAGCATGCAATGCTATTTCCTCCTGCGTTATTCTTGATTCATGATGAATAAACAATACGATTGGAATTCGACGAATAAGCTTAGTAATAGGCATTGAATACTTATGGTGGTTCCATGTTATAATTGTTGTACCTTGCATGACGTATTCATGTCACGGAGCATAGTAAGCGCTTGACTTTCGTTACACTTTGCTTTTTTGTGTCTCCAATTTGGTTGATTGGGTAATTCCTACCATGTAAAATTCATTTCATGAAAATGGATTTATTGCGTATCATGCTGCCATTTCGTTTTCATTCTAGAGATTTATGTTGATTTTGTGAGAGATATGAAATCTGTTTGTTATTCGACTTATTCTCCTTGGTTTTGATTTTTTACCTTTTTTAAACACTTCACTAGCCTTGTCTTTGTTGCACATTTTGCATCACCTGCAGACATGCAAGGCAATTGCAACTACATTAGACAAAACTTTCCGTTGACCTTTGATGTTAACCCTTCATTGATAGTAGATATCGACATTTTGCGCGGTTCGGCATGAAAATAAAATAATGGCAATCAATAGCATAGAGGCTTTCAGCTATTTGTGGGAAGTTTATTTTTCAATCTTCAAACTTGAGGCTACCTACGAAACTCGCCACCAAATAGAAATGCATTATGAAAAGTTGTACATTATTTCTCCTTCTCTTAAGTCACGTATTTGCACTTCACCTTTCTCCTTTCCTTCAGCCTTGTTGATAACTTTTGGGATTTGATATTAATGCAAGTAGATGGCAATATTTCAAAATTCCAATATTCACTTTCTTATAATAGCGGCAGCACATCCGCGGTTACAACATTTAGAGTTGAGGCTAATGCAATTAAATTCTCCACAACCATTGGCAACCTATCCGCGGCTACAACTTTTAGACTGCAAAGATGTAGAAATTGAAGTCTCGTTGCTACGCTCTGAAGATGGAAATACGTGGAAATTGATCGCATATGTACCTCCGGGCTTGACATGTTTTGAATCCTTGGATCGGCGCCCTCCATGGGGAAATCGCTTTTGTCAGAGTTTAAACATAAAATTGGTACAGTAAAAGAAATAACATTGTTGAGTTATTATTAGCCTTCCTTACTCCCTGCATTTGCTTGTCTTTTCCTGGTTCTCCATCTGATATATATATATATATATATATTGTTAGTTCCATTTTGTTTTGATTGATGAATTTCTAATTTGTGCCATTGGGTTTTCGTCTTTCGTACTTCTTAGTCTTTGGGTTATGTCTCATGCTAAGCATTCGATGCTTTGTATTGTAGCCTTAATATTTTTTGTTTTCTGCTCTTAACCTTTCTTATGGTGTTGTATGTCTTTACCCCATCGAATACATTGTATGTAGGTATCCTTTATTCATTTCTATGCGTATGCCATAAGATTGGCCCAAATTTTAGATACATATATATTGATCTTAAAGTATACTTATATAAATTATAAATTCCGTTATCATGGCTTCATTAAATTTGAAACTGGTTTTATTCTTCTTTTGATCTTGATTTGAATAGCTCAAATGCATGACTTGCGTCTTGATAAAATAAGTGAATGTTGTGGGTATTTGACTTCATTGATAGATAAACACGTGACTTTGTGTAAGAATACCCTTACCCAGATCTAAATTTATGTGGGTCTTAAGATCTTTGTAGAAGTGTATTTAGTTACCCTATTATTCGAGTCACGTCACTTATGACTATGGGTGTATTGGTCAACTTAATGAATATTAGCTTAGGAAATAAAATATGTTGTGTGTTAAAGTATATAAGGGGTCGGTGTTTCTTATGTTAATTCATCACAGGATTTTAATTAAATAAATTAAGTTAGATTGTTTTAGTTAATTATTGCTCTATCTAGGGATAGATTAGCAAACTCACTAGGTCGTTCAGTCGTAGTGATCTTTTGTTAATATTGCATGGCAATTTTATTATAAAAGGATTATTGGGATACTTAGTAACGTGCTCAAATAGCCTCTTTTCATATTTTGGATTACTCCTTATGAATGAATAGGTATACAAATGGATTCTATTATAATTTGGATAGTGAAATTAAGTAGGAAGGGTTAATGGGTAGGTTAGTAAAATAGTGAGAGGGATTACTTTAAGTATTTTTTTTGATAAATTATGTAAACATTGGTGGATTAGGTTATTCGTAATTTGGTTGGTTACAAGTGGTATAGTTAATTTAGATGATCTTTTGAATATTATCCTCCATTCTACTCATTTATTTGTTGTTGGTATGTCCTTTATATGGATCATTACATAGAACATTGGTGGTTGATTGTTGCCTATATTGGAGTGGATTAATTTTCATTCTAAGATTGTGTATTGGTTGATTATTCGGTTGTCATGATCATTGATTTAGCTGAATTTTATCCTTGTGTGGGAATTTAATTGGAAAAATTCTTGTTGCTTCATTTTACCCTTGTTTGTAGATTGTCATTCTTTTGGCTTCTAGAGGCTTGAGATTATTGTCAGTTGATGTTTTCTCTTATGTGCCCTTGAGGAGGCAAGTGTTTTGATATCATGATTTTAAAAGGGTTGTACATGAATTGTTGAGACATTGATTATGTGTTTATAGCGAGATGGTTAATGCCTCGTGTAGTTTGGTCTTGAGATTATTTGTTTTTCGATTATTGTACAACCCCTTGCCTGTTTTGAGATATGTTAAGGGTCATAGGGAGAGTGGCTCTTTGTGGGCGCCGGCGCCTCAGGATGAGGAAGGGCTTAGGATAACCCACAAAAGAGTAGTTAAACAAGTGATAACCTAAACAATAGAATTTAGAGGGTTGGGTAGTTTAAAAAATACAAGATAATAAAACATTGGATTCCTCGGTTATGCACTAGGGCTACCATAGACTAGTGACGGACTGAGAAGGCCGTGGTCGGAAAAGTCATAGTCTCGTCCTCACGAGAGATTATCGGCTCCGCATTAGCTACCCTATGGTGCTAGCGCCTCAGTTAGGAGGAAGGACCAGGAGATCCATAGATGGGTGCTAGCACTTCAATTGGAGGAAGGGCCAGGAGAATCCCATGAGAGCTATGCGATGACACTCTCCACTTGACACCCTTGTGCTTGGTTGTAGTTACCTCTTGTTAGTGTATCTTTATGTTGTTTTTGAGGGCTAGGGAATCCATACGGGTGCCGCACCTCGGCAGAGGAAGTGCCGTGGGATCCCATGTATCCAGCGATGACCCCTCCACTAGACACCCTTTGTTCTTGTTTCTTGTCAGCTCGGATATTCTGTTAATCTTAATGTTGTTTCGCATTCTTGTGGAAAATGATTTATAGATTCTCAGGACTTTCTTAATTGTTATCTTTTGGGTTTAACGTGATGAGTTTTCATAGTTTTATTTGAATTTTGTTGACTCATGAATGTTGTTGATTATGTCATTGTAATCCATTTCATGATACCTTTGCATGATGTTGAGTCTTGTGGCCCTCGCTTGATGTTCTTGGGTTGAGGTCTCTCTTCTGTCAGGCCTTAGCATAGGTGGTCTTTCACCAAGGTGGTCGTAGGAGAACGCGGCTAAGCACCCCATTGGGTCCCCAGTCAAGGATCGAGAGGTGCAGATTGGTGCTGTTGCAGCGACTCTAGAGTTGTATTTGTCTTGGAGCTAATTACATTACTTTGTTATTATCTTTCTGATGTATCATCTTATTTTGTTATGTGGTCCCTGCTCATATTGGGAAACATGTTTGTATCATTGTAAGACTTGAACAGTGTAAAGTAATGAAAAGGATGTGATGTAATATTTATCATTGGTGAACCTTGTGTGGATATGGATCCATATCAGACGTTATTCAAAGTATTGTATTTATTTAAGTGAATGGTTCTTGTTGATGGTTTATATATATGCTTCGTCATGGATTAGATTTGGCTTTCATTCTTTATCATTGATGTATGGCATTAAGTTTCGTAATGTATCCTCGTGTACCCCAAGGGACGCAAATGATATTGGGTTTGTTTAAATGAATTTTTCATGTCATAACTTTTGTGCATCTCATGCATGTTAGTTTTACTTTAAAAAAAAAATTGTGGTAATCGTTGCCTTAGTTGTCCTTTGGGGTTCGCATGACGGGGCGTTACACCATGGTATTAGAGCATAGGTTCATACACTGGGCACTATGTGTGCTCACTATGTAACCTTGCGCCTAAACCCTTGAGTCTTGAGTTTCACTTTTCTATTGTCATTGTGGTGAACCTGAGTCCTTCTGTTAACTGGTGTCAGGTAGATAGTGCAAGAGACTGATGGGAAAGGATAGGACCCTCGGTGTAGTGCGCAATGCACTGATATCCTTCCTATCGGGGATGCACTATGGACCCTTGTATCAATGTATGATGTAGTTTCCGGTGATGTGAATTTTTTTATTTTATTTTTTGGTGTGTGAATATGTCATGCATGCGTGGAATTTTCCTTTTTGTTGGCCTTGAGTGACAAATTATGTTTTCGTGAATCTGTGAAGGTGTAGAATTTTGATTTTCTTGTTAAATTGTTGTGAAATTTTGGTGTTGAATAAGGATTGAAGTGGAGTGCTTTGTGTGAAAATGATGATGTTTAATGAGAATATGTGCTTGTGTGGATAATTATGCTAGGTTTTATGGAAATATGGCTTATCGAGGGTAAAGAATCCTCTTGAATGTTTAGTACTAACGTGTTATGTTTCCACCTTAGTTTGTGATTTTTAGGTAGACGACTTCAAATCTCAAGGATGAAGGTAATTAATTGGCTATGTTTAACATGTGGACTTAATATGTTGTTTGCACTTGATTAGTAATTGTATTAATGATTATTTATGATAATTCACTGATGATAGTGTGTTAGAAGGACGATGTTGTATCACTTAGTTGTGAGAGGCATACAACATTGCAATTCCCTCTACACTAGGTTGATTTGATATATATATGTTGTGCACAATGTTTGTTTGAATGCAGGATTGCAGGGATTATGCCTCGATTCCACCTGCATTGTCAGGAAAGGACGAGCATCTTAAACACCCAATGGGTCTGATGTGGACAATAGGAGCTGACAAGAAGTTTCCCCAACCTAGTTCGTCATCCGTCCTTGTGTTTGACAAATTGGTCTGGTTGCAATCCCGTCACCACTTTTGTTTTGGTAACATTTCCTTGTTGTTGGCTTGTTAAAATTTTCATTGCTTTCTTGACAACAATTAATTGACGATTTAATTTATGGTGATTGATGATATTTTTGTGTGACCATGTTATCCTTGAGTTCGACTTCCCAGAGTAAGTCGAAGCCTAGGGGGGGAGGATGTAGTGGCCCCCTTTGGATGCGAGTGTAAGTGTGAAATCGTTGTGTATTGTGGTATTGAATTATTTAGTAAACATAGTGTCCTCCTTTATTTAGTAAATTAAATTAAAATGATTAAATAAACTAAATCTATGAACCATAACGTAAATAGTTATTATTAAATTAATTAATTTTATTGTAAATGTATCATATTTAATTATAGTTGATAATTTATTGCTAAGAAAAGATAACAATTTAAATATGATAAAGAAATCAAATAAAGATAAGTGATCTTATCAATTGAATAAATATGGAAAGAAAAAATGATTTTTAATCAGGTAAAGGAAATAATATTTTCAAATTGAGTTTTTAAAGCAAAAATAAAATAAAATAAAATAAAATAAATAAAGTAAAAATAAAATAAAAATTAAAAAATTAAAAAACAAAATCTCGTTGGATATATGCTGGAACTAGAATCAATTTTGGGGGGAGGGGGGCGAGGATCTGGTGTTTTTGGTTTGGAAAATCTATCTTGCTGAGAGTTTTTGGAAGATGGAGAGGGGAAGTGGGGTGTGATCGGGTCACCATAGCTCGATCTTACAAAAGCTTCGAGCTTTCAGAATCTGGAAGAAGTTGCCTCTGGAGAACCGATCTGGGGGCTGCGTAAGAGGTTGCCTTTGCTCATCATCTCTAATCCTCAAGCGTAGGATCCAGGTTGGCCTCTGACTTCCTTGTTATGCATTTTGTTCTTGTTTTTGATTAATCCGACTGGTGTTTTGTATGGCATTGTTTGTGTTCGTTTCACCCGTTCATTGCAAAATTGATGTTTGATGCCTTCCAATTTGTCGTTGCATGCTTATGGCTGCTTGAAAGTTCATCATAGAATTGCTGCATGTTGGATTTATTTAGGGCTATGAACTCCGTATCATGCACTCTTTAATATTTGGGATCCACTCGAGTGGTTCATTTATTCCTCTATGGAAGATCTCCTTATTGTTGCAGCACGCCTTCGAGTTAAGTGTGGGCGATTAGAAAATTGAGAATCTATAAATTACATTTGCTTGCAAGTTCTAAGGCCTTTCAACCAGTACAATTCACACATCTGCCTATTATTCACTCCCGAGGTCATGACATTTTGAGGGTCTTCTATCCTTTGTCTGCAGGCTCTCTTCAATGCAGTGTCACCGTTGCCCATTGCTACATGCATTTGGGTGAGTCTTGTTTCTCCTCTACGTACCCTTTGCTGGCTGCGCAGTATGTCTACTAGTAGCATGAGTGATTTATAGTTAGCATTTTATATTATAGGATGCATTATATCTAGTTGATAGCATGCAATGCTATTTCCTCCTGCGTTATTCTTGATTCATGATGAATAAACAATACGATTGGAATTCGATGAATAAGCTTAGTAATAGGCATTGAATACTTATGGTGGTTCCATGTTATAATTGTTGTACCTTGCATGACGTATTCATGTCACAGAGCATAGTAAGCGCTTGACTTTCGTTACCTTGCTTTGTGTCTCCATTTCGGTTGATTGGTATTCTATACCTTGTAAAATTCATTTCATGAAAATGGCTATATTGCGTATCATGCTGCCATTTCATTTTCATTCTGGAGATTTATGTTGATTTTGTGATAGATATGAAACCCGTTTGTTATTCGACTTATTCTCCTTGGTTTTGATTTTACCTTTTTTTTTTCCAAACACTTCACTAGCCTTGTCTTTGTTGCTACATTTTGCATACAGGTATACCAAGGCAATTGCAACTACATCATTAGACAAAACTTTCCCTTTGGTATTCTTTGATGGATGTCCCTTCATTATTAGTAGATATCTAACATTCTGCCATAGTTCCAGCAGTTGAAAATAAAATAATGGCAATCAATAACATAGAGAGCTTTCCGCTGTTTGTGGGAAGGTTATTTTCCAATCTTCAAACTTGAGGCTGCCTCTGAAACTCGCCACCAAACAGAAATGTGTCTTGTTCAGAAAAGAGAAATTTGTACACTCTTAAGTCACGTATCTGCACCTCACCTGCCTCCTGCCATTCAATCTAGTGGATAAATTTTGGGATTTGATAATAATGCAAGTAGATGGTGATGTTTCCAGATTCCAATATTCACTTTCTAATATGCTTGGCAACCTGTCACAGTTACAGCATTTAGAGTTGAGGCATTGTACAGAATTAAATCGCCTCCCTGAAACCATTGGCAACCTATCACAGCTACAACTTTTAGACCTGCAAAGATGTAGAAATTGAAATAGTCTCTCTGATTCTTCTGCTACAGATCGTCTGTGGAAGTCAGTCATATGTACTTCAGGGTTGACATGTTTTGAATCCTTGGATCGACGCCCTCCATGGGAAATCCTTTTAGTCAAGGGATTTAAACATAGCGTGGCTGGTAAAAGTAACATTGCTGAGTTGTGTCGCCTTCCTTACTCCCTGTATTTGCTTGTCTTTTCCTGGTTCTCCATCTGATATATATATATATATATATTGTTAGTTCCATTTTGTTTTGATTGATGAATTTCTAATTTGTGTCATTGTGTTTTCGTCTTTCGTACTTCTTAGTCGTTGGGTTATGTCTCATGCTAAGCATTCGATGCTTTGTATTGTAGCCTTAATGTTTTCTGTTTTCTGCTCTTAACCTTTCTTATGGTGTTGTATGTCTTTACCCCATCAAATACATTGTATGTAGGTATCCTTTATTCATTTCTATGCGTATGCCATAAGATTGGCCCAAATTTTAGATACATATATATTGATCTTAAAGTATACTTATATAAATTATAAATCCCGTTATCAAGGCTTCATTAAATTTGAAACTAGTTTTATTCTTCTTTTGATCTTGATTTGAATAGCTCAAATGCATGACTTGCGTCTTGATAAAATAAGTGAATGTTGTGGGTATTTGACTTCATTGATAGATAAACACGTGACTTTGTGTAAGAATACCCTTACCCAGATCTAAATTTATGTGGGTCTTAAGATCTTTGTAGAAGTGTATTTAGTTACCCTATTATTCGAGTCACGTCACTTATGACTATGGGTGTATTGGTCAACTTAATGAATATTAGCTTAGGAAATAAAATATGTTGTGTGTTAAAGTATATAAGGGGTCGGTGTTTCTTATGTTAATTCATCACAGGATTTTAATTAAATAAATTAAGTTAGATTGTTTTAGTTAATTATTGCTCTATCTAGGGATAGATTAGTGAACTCACTAGGTTGTTCAGTCGTAGTGATCTTTTGTTAATATTGCATGGCAATTTTATTATAAAAGGATTATTGGGATACTTAGTAACGTGCTCAAATAGCCTCTTTTCATATTTTGGATTACTCCTTATGAATGAATAGGTATACAAATGGATTCTATTATAATTTGGATAGTGAAATTAAGTAGGAAGGGTTAATGGGTAGGTTAGTAAAATAGTGAGAGGGATTACTTTAAGTATTTTTTTGATAAATTATGTAAACATTGATGGATTAGGTTATTCGTAATTTGGTTGGTTACAAGTGGTATAGTTAATTTAGATGATCTTTTGAATATTATCCTCCATTCTACTCATTTATTTGTTGTTGGTATGTCCTTTATATGGATCATTACATAGAACATTGGTGGTTGATTGTTGCCTATATTGGAGTGGATTAATTTTCATTCTAAGATTGTGTATTGGTTGATTATTTGGTTGTCATGATCATTGATTTTGCTGAATTTTATCCTTGTGTGGGAATTTAATTGGAAAAATTCTTGTTGCTTCATTTTACCCTTGTTTGTAGATTGTCATTCTTTTGGCTTCTAGAGGCTTGAGATTATTGTCAGTTGATGTTTTCTCTTATGTGCCCTTGAGGAGGCAAGTGTTTTGATATCATGATTTTAAAAGGGTTGTACATGAATTGTTGAGACATTGATTATGTGTTTATAGCGAGATGGTTAATGCCTCGCGTAGTTTGGTCTTGAGATTATTTGTTTTTCGGTTACGGTACAACCCTTGCCTGTTTTGAGATATGTTAGGGGTCATAGGGAGAGTGGCTCTTCGTGGGCGCCGGCGCCTCAGGATGAGGAAGGGCTTAGGATAACCCACGAAAGAGTAGTTAAACAAGTGATAACCTAAACAATAGAATTTAGAGGGTTGGGTAGTTTAAAAAACACAAGATAATAAAACATTGGATTCCTCGGTTATGCACTAGGGCTACCATAGACTAGTGACGGACTGAGAAGGCCGTGGTCGGAAAAGTCATAGTCTCGTCCTCACGAGAGATTATCGGCTCCGCATTAGCTACCCTATGGTGCTTCCGGAAGGACCAGGAGATCCATAGATGGGTGCTAGCCTCAATTGGAGGAAGGGCCAGGAGAATCCCATGAGAGCTATGCGATGACACTCTCCACTTGACACCCTTGTGCTTGGTTGTAGTTACCTCTTGTTAGTGTATCTTTATGTTGTTTTTGAGGGCTAGGGAATCCATAGATGGGTGTCGACGCCTCGGTTGGAGGAAGTGCTAGGGGATCCCATGTGAGCTATGCGATGACCCTCCCGACTAGACACCCTTGTTCTTGTTTCTTGTCGCCTCTGGATATTCTAATCTTAATGTTGTTTTGGATTCTTGTGGAAATGATTTATAGATGCTCTTTGGTGACTTTCTTAATTGTTATCACTTGGGTTTAACGTGATGAGTTTTCATAGTTTTATTTGATTTTGTTGACTCATGAATGATGTTGATTATGTCATTGTAATCCGTGAGTTTCATGATACCTTTGTATGATGTTGAGTCTTGTGGTTCCCTGTTTGGATGTTCTTGGTTGAGGTCTCTTCTTGTCAGCTCCTTAGCATGGGGGGTGGGTCTTCAGACACACGTGGTCGGGTGGAACGTGCTAAGCACCCCATTGGGTCCCCAGTCAAGGATCGAGAGGTGGAGATTGGTGCCGTTGCAGCGACTCCAGAGTTGTATTTGTCTTCGAGCCAGTTACATTACTTTGTTCTTATCTTTCTGCTGTATCATCTTATCTTGTTATGTGGTTCCTGCCCATATTGGGAAACATGTTTGTATCATTGTAAGACTTGAATAGTGTAAAGTAATGAAAAGGATGTGATGTAATATTTATCATTGGTGAACCTTGTGTGGATATGGATCCATATCAGAAGTTATTCAAAGTATTGTATTCATTTAAGTGAATGGTTCTTATTGAAGGTTTATATATATGCTTCGTCATGGATTAGATTTGGCTTTCATTCTTTATCATTGATGTATGGCATTAAGTTTCGTAATGTATCTTCGTGTACCCCAAGGGACGTAAATGATATTGGGTTTGTTTAAATGAATGTTCATGTCATAACTTTTGTGCATCTCATGCATGTTAGTTTTACTTTTAAAAAAAAAAAAAAAAATTGTGTGGTAATCGTTGCCTTAGTTGTCCTTTGGGGTTCGTGACGTGTACATCAATGTTAAAGAAGAGTAGTAGAAGGGGCGTGACTTGGGAGCAAGAAAAAAGAGAAAAAGGTTGCAAATGCATAACAATGCAAGGTCGAGCCACATCTTTACATGATTTGAAAATAGAAGAAATCAAAGACAAGGGCTATGAATAGATTGAGTGGAAAAGAAAAAAAATAGTAAAAAGGAGGGGTTGTGAGTTATGAAAAGAAAAGAGGAGATAGGCATGGGAAGAGGAGGTAGGCGTAGGGATTGTAAAGTTGTAGGGTTGCATATGAGATATAGTTTTCATTTAAAAGTTGAGTAAGAGAATTGTTGAATAGAGATTTGAGATAAATATTGGATGGTGAAATTTGAATTTGTAAATTCTCTTGAATTTTATTTTTTTATATAAGATTGAAATTTCCATCAAATTATTGTGTGAATTAGATTTCGTATTGAAATTTTTGTGTAAATTTTTTATGTTATCCCTTTTGATTGAGTAGTTTGATTAACAAAAGAAGTTGTCAATCTAAGTTGTTGCTTGGATACATAGTTGGAAAGTTATTGATTTAATTACTTGGCTTGAAGTTTAAAATTTTCCTCTGCATCAATTGGTTTCAGAGCAAGTAATCTTGAGTGTGGAGAGGATCCACCAAGACTTGCAGTTAGAAGTGTGAACAGATCACTGACCATGAGGAAGTTCACACCTAGAGGAAAGTATGTGAATTGGTAGAGAAAAATCCCATGAGGGTTGTTGCAAATAGAGGAGTTCTGACAAGCAAAGAGCTTAAAGCTATGGAGGAATTTGGTTTTGACAGATGGTAGATTGTGAGAGGTGAGATTACAACATGAAAAATGGATTGGGTCATGAGGAGACCCATGCAATACTTTTTTGGAAGCAATATTGGGAGAATGCAGAGAAAGAAAAGTTTGAGAAGATAGACAAGATGGTTTGTGAAGAAGTAGGAAAGATCAAGGCAAGGCTCGAGGGGAAAATATTTTTTGGAAAAGTGAAATGAAAGTGGTTAAGATGGGCAAGATGAAGAAAGATAACAATGGAAAAGAGTGTTGCAGCTTGAGTTGGATAGAGAAAAATGAAAGAGAAGCCCCTATCGAAGAAGTTACAGTGAATACATGTCAAGCAGAAGGCATGGAGGAAAAGCTACAAAAGAATGAAGCAAACAACAAAGAAGTCACAGTGAATGGTGAAGGTGAAGTAGATTTGTTTGCACAAACGTTGGAAATTGAGGAAGAATGGAAAATAAAGCTCATTATTGCAGTGAAGAGAGAAGAGAAAAAAGTGGCAGCTGACAAGGATGTGGAAGATATTAGAGTGAATTTCAATGTTGCAACTATGAAAAAGAAAGAGGTAAATGTCAATTTTAATTTGTTTGCAAACGTGATAGTAGAAGATAGAATTGCAGAATTGTGTGTAGATGTTGCATGGTTGTGTCTAAAATGGGTAGAGGATATTGCAGGTGATTTGTAGGTCTAGGTTGCATATTTCATAAGGACCAAGATTGGAGAAAATTTGTGAAGTGATCAAGGTTGTCAAAGTTGTCATCAAGCCTTGGAGAACCTTGTGCTTGTTCCTTTGGCTATCTGCCCACCTTTGGTATACATTGAACATGACTGGGAGGTGGATGACCTGCTCATAGGATGACTAACATGTGCCTTACTAGTCTTTTGCATTATTTCTTTCTTTTTCATTTTCTTTTGTGTGATTGTATGTGTGTAATGTGATCCCTCGTGATGTTTTCTATGATGTTCTCTCTCTTTGTGACATTTTTCTATTTGTACCTTCATTCTTTTATATGTTGTACATATTTTTTCTATTATCTTTGGCTTCTATTTTTCCTTTTGGGGATTACACAAGCTGTCGAGACATTCATGTCTCTTCCATGTTAACCCAAAATATTTTTTGATGTTTTATTTTAATTTTTTCCTTGTGTTTTCATTTTGGAGATGACGCAAGGCATTGAAGCATTCATGTCTCATACATGTTGACCCAAAATATTTTTCATTATCTTTTATTTTCCTTTCATTTTTGTCTTTTGTTTTCCTTTTGGGGATGACGCAAGGCGTCGAGACACCCCATGTCTCTTCCATGTTGACCCAAAATATTTTTCATTATCTTTTCTTTTCCATTCATTTTTGTCTTGTCCTTTTCCTTTCGGGGATGACGCAAGGTGTTGAGACATTCATGTTTATTCCATGTTGACCCAAAAGGTTTTTCTTTATTTTCACTCTCTTTGTGTCATTCTTCCAATTCTATGTGTTTGGGGAATGATGATAGTTCTGAGATCTCTAAAAACCTTTCAACAAAGAACATAATGACCCCAAATCCATAGATCCCTTACGTGTTCAAGGTGTTACCATTTTTGGGGGGAACCCCTCTCTTTTCTTTTTCTCTTACATGACATAGCCTTTACTTGGAAACATATGACTTGGAATAGGGATTTCCAAGTTGTCTCTCATTTCTTCTTTGTTTTCATTTATAATTTTCTACTTTAAAGTAATTGCTCACAACATGGTGTTTAGCAATTTCATTAGAGTGGGGGCATACATTAGCATTATTCTTTTACAATTTTTATTTTTCATGGTTCATGGTGCAATTTTCTTACTTCATATGATGTATTTTTTGCTTTGTGGATGACACTAGGTGCGATTTCTTTCAAGAGCATGATCCCTCAACATATTACATTCCTCTTAGTGGCTTGATATGACACACTGCATCCCCTAAGTTGTGAATTTTCTATTCTTTGATTGCTCCTCTCTTGGAGACATTAGGCACAATGCACCCTAAATTAAAGACCTTGCATGAACCAAGAAAGACTACTTTGAGCATTTCCTATTTAGAATTTTCCATTTTTCTTTATATGGCCACCTTGCATAACACAACTTGCATGCCTGTAGTGCCATCCTATTTGTTCATGAGCTCCAAGCATACAATTTTTTGCTTGTCTCATGAAGCTCATTTTTTTTTTGTGGTGTCTTATTAAAGTTATCGATGGGTATAACTTTGGTATGGTTTGAGCGGGAAGCATGGCTAAGGCATGGCTTTCCCCATAGCCATTTTTGTGGGTGTTTGATTGCATACCAACCATGAGTGTATGTTTCTCACGTTTTTGGACTTCTCACCTAGTGGAAAGCCTGAAGTTCCATTGCCTCGGAATAAATATGCATTTTTTTCATAAAATCAGCCTAGATCTAATCCACATTGTGATGGAAAAATGGTCAAATCTTGATCCAAATCATTTATCTTTTTACCTTTTATGTTTCCATCTTTGACAGTGTATGCTTGTGCCTTGTTTTTGTTCTTTATATCATTTGTGTGAGTTTTCTTTTGTGCCTATGTTGGGTCATCATGGGATCTTGATCCTGGGGGCTTGATCACCCCTCTTGATCATTATCTCATCTTATTGGCATTGGTACACTTGGACCCCTCTTGGTGCACATTGGTCTAATTTAGTACGATTTTGAAGCAAGTTCATCGTCTCACTAAAGTGGGGGCTAAATTGAGTCACCAAAAAAGTAACCCTTCTACTTTTTCTAGCTTGTTTGGGCCCTCCTTGTGATTTCGGCTTAATGCTTCATTGATTTAGTGTTGTAACGTGGATAACACATTCACATTAAGTCTTGGGCCCTTGTGAACTAATGGATTTTAATGATACCTTGCTAAAGTGTTGTGAAGTGTTGTAATTCACTTTCACACTTTTCTCAAGTTTTATTAAATAATCAAACTTAATAAACCTCTTTTTAATCAAAATAAACCTTAATCTTACCTTATTTGGAGTGTTGTAAACTGTTGTAACACACTTTCACATTTATCTAGGCTTGTAATTAATAATTGGGTTTTCTTATGCCTTAATTGGTCTTATTTTGCATCCACAAGCCTCATTTATTGCATCTTTTTTAGGATAATCCCAACATCAATCATTGACCAATCATAATTTAGGTGTTTTTGGCTTGTGTCCACAGACCAGATTTAGTTATTTGGGACTCATTTACCACTTTGGGCGAATGGGTCCCGAACTTGTTTTTACACCTTTCTAAGCACTTTTGATTTTTGGTCCCATACATTATTCCTAGTGGGACTCATTTACCACCTTGGGTGAATGAGTCTTGTGTGGCCCAAAATAAAATTTAATTCAAATTTTTGTTGGGATTTTATTCTCCTACATCTGATGTTAGCTTGTAGTGTTTTAATTTAAAGAATTCTTGCATAATTAAGTATAAATAAAAGTTTCTTTCAATCAAATTCACACCTAGCATTCAAGAGAGTTCACAAGAGCATTCAAGTGTCTTCAAGGGTAGATTTTCAAAAAAATTCAAGTAGCATTCAAGCATCAATCATCATGTTAAAGACTCCATGCATCATGTTTGTTATTGTGCTAACAATTGTGATGTAGGGTTTATGATTCAAGCAAATGTTTCAAGCAAGATCGAGATCATCCAAGAAAGAGTCAAGAAACACATCTATTGCAACCATTTCAAGTATACTTGCGGCACCTTATTGCTAGGGTTTGGAGAGTTACAACATTGTCTTTTGTTCATTCATCATTCTCCATTCATATTGGCTTCCATTTCAGCTTTAATTACCAACAAGGGGTCTGACAAAGGAAAACCCCTATTCACTAGTTCCCAAAAACATTTTTCCCTCTCCTTTGTGTGTGATTTGCAGGTCTAGGTTACATATTTCATAAAGAGAAAGATTGGAAAAAAGTTGTTAAGTGATCAAGGTTGTCAAAGTTGTCATCAAGCCTTGGAGAACCTTGGAAAAGACCTTCAAGTTGCAAATTGGAGATTCAAACCTAGAAATCAATCAGGAAGGATAGAGAAAACAAAGAAGAGAAGAATCAGCATTTGAAGCTTCAGAAAAGCCCAACTAGACTAATTCGCCACTTCTGGTGAATGAGTCCTAGTTCCTATCAATTTTTAGGATTTTGCAAATCTGGATACCGTTTTGGAAAAAAATTGTTCTGACACAGTTTCCCTAAAACTAGACTGATTCACCTAGCTTGGCGAATGAGTCCCAGTCAGAAATAAAAGTAGATTTTTATTTTTCAAGATCTTCATTCTTTCTTCTCCAAATTCCCAGGTGCACAATTTATGTTTTATAGTTTTTTATGTTATTTTGTTCGCTTTTCTAGGTCATTCAGTGTTAATTTGCATTCAAGTAGGTCTTTACATTATATCTTGCATTTCATTATCTTTTCCAAGTTTACACTTGGTGGTGAACCCCTCATTAGATCATATTCAGACCCTAGGACAACCCTATTGCCAGATCTCTTTCTCTTTTGCATTCAAATCTCTAGGGTTATCCTTGAGTGGAATTGCTTTGAAAGTGGGTATGATAGCACTTGATCTTCCTATCCCCCTTTTCAAGAGGTTCCATTTTTGTTATTTTGCAAAAAAGATATATTTTGCTTAGTGCAAGGTATCATACCTACACAAGACTCTTTAGATGACAATATTTTTTTTCTCTCTTTGAAAGGAGGGTGAAAAATCTAATGAGCTCCCATCATTAGTGTTTTGTGTGATGACATTGATGTTAAGCAAAGATTTTTCTATTTCTTTCAAAGGACAATAATGAAGACCACTAGTGTCTATCAATTCAGGATGCACTAATATTAAAGTTAGCTTAGAGGAATCTTTTGTAAGAGTGTTGATATATAATGAAGGCTTGTTTGTTTTTTCTCGAGAGATAATAACCAAGATCACTAGACGTTCCTTGCATGTTAGGCTCTATACAGAAATAGATACCTTGTTCTCTAGCACCACATCCTTTTCCACTATATCCAAGTTGTTTCATAAGTTCATAACCTTTTCCATAAAGCTTTTTCATTGATTTTGGATTTGGTGGTTGGTCATAGTCAAGTTCATCAAAGTTTGTTGTGTAATCTATTATTTATTGTAAAGTGCTTGAGGTGGATGCTTTCGAGGGGTCTTTTGAATTTTTTGTTGATGTTACCACTTTTTATTTTTCCTTTTCAGATCCTTTGTTTGTGATCTTGTATTCTCCCATGAATGATGTGAAATATAAGGAACCCTAATAATCTTCTAATAGCTTTGTGAATTCCTGAATATGTTTGTTTTTTTTTCTATTGCATGGGTTCTACTTATATAGTTGGTGTTAATGTTGTCTAGGATTGTTCTTTCCTTTCTCAATGTTCAAACAACTACCTGGTCCAATGTCAACTTTGATTGTATATACTTTGTTATTGTAGATAGATTCATGATACGATGAATGGTAGAAGGAACTGTATGCATCTCATGAATCCATGGTATTACTAAAAGGAGATTGTATGAAAGTGTAACAAAGGATTTTGGAACCTTAATCCTTTCTAGCACTTCTAGGGTTTTTCATCTAAAAGGAGAAAGAAGGGCCAAAATGGGCAATGTTACACTCAAAATCAATACAATATCAATGATATATGACAAAATATAATGATCTAAATGTAAATAATTGGTAAAAGAGATATATTGATTATTAAATGAAAACTAAAAAAATACAACTTGTTTGAAAACACATTGTGATATGCAAACATAAACTAAATGACTTAGAAATAAGGGTGAAGCCACAATAGTGGTTTACATTTGATGGAGGAAGGAAAACTGAGAAAAATGACCTCATGGGAAAAAAATGGTTTTAGGGGTTTGAATGAACCTACAAGTTTGACCGAACCAAAAGGGGGTTCAACCGAACTAGGGTTCGAGCAAACCCATTAATTACTAAGGCCACATTTCCTGCCCAAAATACAAAATGAAAATTCATATTGAAGGGGGTTTCAATGAACCATGGTTTGAATGAACCCCTATGGGTTTGAATGAAACATGGTTCGAACGAAACCTTATGGGTTCGCTTGAACCCCCCTTATTCCTTATTCTCCCCCTAAAACACAAAAAAAACCTAATTTTTTATGCTTTGAAGCTCGGGTTGAGGTTGAAAATGGAGGATTCTTCACAGACCCAACTAGAATTAGGTAGTCCTCAGAATTAGCTATCCAACAAATATAATTTTAATATGTTTTGGTTTTATTATGTTTTTTTTTTTTAGTTGTATTAAACATAGGTTCTTCATCGAAAATGAAGGTCTCTATTCTGCAAATGTGGAAAAATAGAAAATTATCAAAAAAAAATTGAGAAATATGAGTGCACCAAATATTGAAGTACTTGATCCAACAAAAAAAATGAATTTTGATATATACAAAAAAAGTTATGTGTTATACGGTCATGCTATGTCTAAATTGTAATTGGATTGACTTCGAAATTTTATTAAAGAAAAAATATTCAATAAAAACTATCTAACCAAGTGGAAGCACTAGATATTGGAGTTAAAAATCTAAATTTGAAAGAATTAGAATTTTATCCTTCATGGAAAAAAATTTATGCATTATACGGTGTGCATCACTTTTAAAAATGTTGTTTTTTCTGAAAAAACCAATTTTTGTGGGAGATGGAAAAAAGAAGTGCAATCTGATTCAAAAAAAATTGAATTTTTTTTTTTAGAATCTACAGACAAAATGTAATGAAACTCTAGTTTGCATCATCTTCAAATTCCTCACAATTAAGCCACTATAGGTGCCCAAATGTGAAGATTTAGTTAAAAAAATAATTTTAGTGTCCAGTTTGGCCAAAAATTGTAAACCTCTATTGTGGGATCACCCATGAAGGTAAATTGTAACAAAAACTAATGAAACTGAATATGTGCATCTGAGATCTTTTTGGAGACTATAAATGACTTCTAGAAGGGTATGTACAGGATCATCATGGAAAAAATAGGCCCTTAAGTGGCGAAAAATTTAGAAAAATCATAGTTAGGCAACTTGATGTAAAAATTTAAATAAGTTATCTATATTGTTTTAAAAATATGTAAGAATAGAATCTGTAGAAAATTGAATATAGTTTCTAAACTATTAGGCTTATTTAAAAAACAAAAATCTATTTGGTGAAAAATTTTAATTTCATGGAAAAAATAAGAAGTAGGTGTTTGTCTGATCACCCTAACCACAATAAAATGCTAATATTTTTTTATAAGATTTTACATATAAGTAGACAGCTCATGTCCCAATGTGATACATATTTTTTTGTAATTATTTTCCAAGTAAATAATTAATTATGATTTTTTTATTGCAACTTTTAAAAAATATAAAAACTCGTATGTCTGACCACCTTAACTTGGTCAAAAATTCATGAAATTCAATTTTTTTTTTTAATCCTATAGTATGTGAAGCATGGCATGTGATGCATATTTTGGATAAAAAAATGTGATACCATTTGAAAGCTATAGATTTTTTTCAATCATCCTATCAATCAAGACTTTAGTTGTAATTCAAATAGAAAATGAATGATAATTATTTATTAAATTCAAAGTAAACCATAATTTATATTGGTGGAAAGTTGAGAATCTCCTTAAAAAATCCTTTTCGTTTCATCAATTTTGGGTAGAAAAAAAGTTGTCAGCCACATACCCTACAAATACCCATCATATTGCCACTTTTTGGCCCATCATGAACCTACAGATACCTAGAATGTTGTTGATGCTAAAAATTTGGCCTACTAGGAGACTCATTCACCATTTTGGGTGAATTAGTCCCAGTTCTGGGAAAATTTTCCATAGCCCATTTTAGACAAATGGGTATCCAAAAATGCAGAAAAACCCTATTTAGGCTTGGCAGTGGAACTTTTGAATTTATGAAGATTCAAAAGTGGAAACAATAGCCCTCAATCTACACTCCAGTTCTTGACAGGTATCTACTTCCAAAAGTCTGATTTCTATCACTGTAGGTAACTTTTAATGAATATTTTGACTTGGTCAACAAGGAGATGTCTTCAACAACTTTTCAATACAATCTTCAATGATTTCTAAGCTCCTGAGATGCCTAAATTTGCAAAAGCAAAATAAGAGAAGGAGAAATGTTGGATGTTAGGGCATGGGGGTTTTCCTTGGTCAAACCCCTTTTAGGTAATTAAACCAAACGAAGAAATAATATGAAGAATGAAAATGAAATGAAGGGATTAATACCTTGCCATTATGATTGATCTTGGATTGCTGCAATAGTATGAAGAATATTCCCTTGAATGTCTAAAAATGTTATCTTGGTGACTTGAGATGATAAAACCCTAACTTGCTTGAGAAGAATAATGAGTGATGAGTGAATAATGAATTGGTTATGAATTAGGGTTTAGAGACTTATATTTCTAGGTATTCCACATTATTTTCCTATTAATTGAATCCCCAAGGCCAACATGGAGAAAAATTAAACTTAAAACCTAACTTTTCCCACTCAAACCCTGAAAAATGGCTCAAGTGGGACTCATTCACCATCAAGGGTGAATGAGTCCCACCTGGATGGGACTAATTCACCCCTAATGTCAAATGGGTCCCACAGGGGCCATTTTTGCTAGCTGGAATGTTGACAAGTAAGAAAATTAGGTCTATATGATGACTATGTTGATTATTTCATAAAATTATGCCTCGGGATGCACAATATGGGATCATAGGGGCCTATTCATGATGATGTAAAGTTCAATTAGGGCTTGGAACACAAAATTTAATGTGAATTTGTAATACACATCACAACACTAGATTAACATTAAGTTTATTTTACAAGCCTTCTAGATTGATGTGAGGGTGCAATTAAATACATTTTATAATTTTCAATTAATGGAAAATGGGTTCATTAAGTCTAGAAAAGCGTGAAAGCATTTTACAACACCTTTACAAGACATTGTTAGATGAATTTTATTCAATTTTCAAGCATCCAAGACCTAATTTTGATGCATAAAATTCTTGAAAACACTAAATCAAGGCCTCATTAAGTCCAATTAATCATCAATTATTCCCAAATCAAGCAAGTTGTCTTTTTTCTATGACACATTTAGCCCCCACTTTAGTAAGACGATGAACTTGCTTCAAACTCACACTCAAGTAGACATTTAAGAAGGGTCCAATCATACCAATGTGAATGGTTTAGGATAAGGGTATGTACAGGATCATCATGAAAAAATTAGGCCCTTAAGTGGCGATAAAGTTCAGAAAAATCAAAGTTAGGAAACTTGACGTAAAAATTTGAATAAGTTATCTATATTATTTCAAAAATATGTAAGAATATAATCTATAGCAAATTGAATGTAGTTTCTAAACTACTAGGTTTGTTTTTTTTTTAAATCTATTTGGTGAAAATTTGAAATTTCAATGTAGTAGTACTTAAATTTCAAAAAATAAGACATAGGTGTCATCTAACCACCCTAACCACAATAAAATGATAAAAAAAAATATAAGATTTCAGATATAAATAAAGGACTCATGTCCGATGTGACACATATTTTTTGTAATTTTTTTCCAAGTAAATAATTAATTATGATTTTTTATTACAAATTTTTAAAATATAAAACTCGTATGTTTAACCACCTTAACTTGGTCAAAACTTCATGAAATTCATTTCTTTTAATCCTATAGTAAGTGAAGCATAGAATCGACACATGTTTGATTCAAAAATGTGATACCCTTTGAAAGCTATAGATGTTTTTCAATCACATTAATCGTGACTTTAGTCTTAATTCAAATAGAAAATGAATAATAATTATTTATTAAATTCAAAGTAAAGGATAATTTATATTGGTGGAAAGCTGAGAATCTCCTTTAAAAACCATTTTTGTTTCATCAATTTTGGGTAAAAAAGAGTTGTCAACCACATACCATACACATACCCATCATATTGCCACCTTTTGGCCCACATGATCCTGTACATACCCATAACAAAGATGAAGGAAGTGGTCAAGCCCCCAAGATCCAAGATCCTAAGTCAAACTAACATAAAAAAAGAGGACACACACAAGGTGAATGATTGTAGCAAAACGAGATACACAATCATGCAATGGCAAGAATTAGAAGGAAAAAGAGTGAGGATAAAAAGGTGGATCAAGCTTCAACCATTTTTCCAACACATTGTGGAACAGATCTAGATTGTTTGTCTAAGAAAAAAATAAATGCATACTCAATCTGAGGTGACAAAACTCATGGTTTTCTATCAGGTGAGAAGTCCTAGAAGGTTAGAAACATACACTCATAGATGGTATTCACTCACACACACACAGGTCACTATGGGGAAAGTCATGCCATGGATTCGGCTTCCTGCTCAACCATACCAAAGTTATACCTCTTGATAACTTTAATAAGGCACCACAAAAAAATGATGCTTGAAGCTCATAGATATTGTAAATGCAAAATGGTGTAAGGAATGTTTAAAGGGATTTTGCTTAGTTTGTGCAATGTCTCACCTTAAGGAACACCATGCTTAATGTCTCCAAAAGAGGAAAAGTGCAAATGTTCTCTTCTTGTTTCCACAATAGGAAAAGTGCAATGTCTCGTCCTAGGCAACATTATAGCTAATATTTCCAAGAGAGGAAATCGCAAGAAAAAAAAATCACATAATGAAATATGAGTGTCAATGTATGCCCCCACTTTAAAGTGGTTTCTAACACCATTACTATGAGCAATTTCTTTAAAGTAGAAGAAGAAGACACGAGAGCTTATTCGAAAAGCACTATGCCAAGTCATATGTTTCTGATAAGCTACGTCATGAAAAAGGTAGTATGTCACATGCAAGACAACTTAAGGCATGTTGTCCACATCCCAAGCTTGCTCTTATATGTTCATAAAAGTTTAACGACTAGTCAAAAGAGGCAACGACAAGTGACATACAAGAACAAGGCTAAATAACCCCTTTCCCCCACTTAGTGTAGGACAAGGGTGAGCTGAAATGATTGATGAAATGCATGCTAGAGTTAAAAATTAGTATCAATTAGAGGGATTAGGTGCCCCCACAGAAGGAAGAACACAAAACTCCTTAAAATGTTGGACTTTGCTACTCAAACCCTTACATTCATTAGTGGAATGACCATGAACTCTATGATATGCACAAAATGAAGTCTTGTAATAGCATTTATTTCACATTCTTAGAGGAAGGGATATCAAGTGATCTTCGAGGAGTCTCAACAAGAAACCCTCTTGATCTATTGTAGAAGGTGTGTTTGTGGGCTGCGGAAAAGATACCTCTTGCTTAGTACTAGTTGTCATACCTACGCAAGATGCTGCAAATTGCAATATTTTGTTCACTCATTTATAGGAGGATGTAAAATCTAACAAATTCAATTCATTAGTGTTTTGTGAGATGGCATTGACATTAAGTGAAGTTGTATTTGTTTGTTTCATTGCTTGTAAAGGAGAATGATCAAGACTACTAGTGTCAATCAGTTTTGGAGATGCTTTATAGTTAAAGTGGACTTAGAAGCATGTTGCGTGAGAGTGTTGATGTTAAGTGAAGGCTTGGCAATTTCTATCAAAGGACAATAGCCAAGACCATGAGTCATTTGTTGTGTGGTAGGATCTATAGGGTTGTGGATACCTTCTTCATTAGCACCACATCCTCTTAAACTATAGCCAAGTTGTTTCATAAGTTCATACCCTTTTCCATAAAGCTTTTTCATTTATATTGGATCGGGTAGTGGTTGGTGGTCAGCATCGTCAAAGGTGTTTGTGTAGTTTTTTTTGCTATCTACATTGGTTGAAGTGGATGCTTTTGAAGGATCGTTTGAATTTTGTGTTGACTTGACTAATTTTTTGTGTGCCTTATTAGAATCTTTGTTTATGATATTGTATTCTCCCATGAATTCATGTTTGAAATCCAAGGAATCCCAATCATCTTCTAATAGCTTTGTAACTTTTTCAATATGTTGTTGTGTATCTTTTGGTTGCATAGGTTCTACTCATGTGGTTGGGGTTAAGGAATCTAGGGGGTTCTCTTGGTTTTTCTCAAGTTGCAAGACAATATAAGGCTCATAATCAGCATCAAGTGTGTAGGCGTTGTTTTAGATGTATTTCATTTTTTGATGAAGAGTGGAAGGAACACCATTCATTGCATGAATCCACAACCTGCCTAGAAGAATTTTATAGGAGAGATCATGAGGCATAACTAGGATTAGTGTGTTTAATGTGACTTTTCCAACTCTAATAGGTAAATTTATCACACCAAGTGGTTTCTTTACAACATTTTCAAAGCTCTTAATAGATAAAGAATCAAGTTGAATGTTTGGGTGACCCTCATGAAGCCTAGATCCATGATTTTTACGCTACACACATTAAGGGTTGAGCCATTTTCAATAAGGGTTTTCTTTATCCCTATCCTATTATATTGAGCAATGATCATGAAAGATTCATTTTGTTTTTGCACATCCAAAGAGGGGAGTTCATTTTGGTGGAAAATAATATCAACATTTATTCCTTGGATCATGGCTTCTATGTCATTCAGTTGTGCATGAGAAGGGATGGGAATTTGTTGTAAAACACTTTGAATCATGGTGTGATAATTAGGTGAACTCTAAATTAGGTCCCACAATGATATCTTAGCAAGAGTATTCTTAAGTTGCTCGACAAGATCATACTCCTTTCGACCTAGCAAGAAAGTGTTAGGTAGGATAAGATTAGGAGAAGGTAAGGATTTTGGGGATGTTTGTGCTGGTTGGAGATTGTTTCGAGTGTTATACGTATGAGCAATGGTATTATGACACGGTTGTTGCAACACATTATTCTTAGGTGGGTAAAGGATAAGTTCAGGTTTGTTATGAAATTTGTTATTTGTGTGAGGGTAGGTAGAGGATTAGAGGGCTCGTAGGATGTCCCACAGGGTATGTATGAGGTCTATTGATTGAGGGGTATCTAATGGACACTTGTGCATTCATAACCTCAGTAGTCTTGGTTTGATGTATCGCTAATAAAGGGAAATCAAGAATCACCTTTTGATTTAAAGAAGACACATTATTATTGTTGTCATTTTCTAGCACCATGATATTCTCCCTAGAAGGATATTTTTTAGGAGAACAACAAATCAAATGTTCTTGACATTCATGGATTGGTTCTTCTAAAATAATTGCATCGCAATTAGGGGAATGATCAATGGTGGGAGTGTTTTTTTTATTGATAGTGGGAAGATTGGGGGAATACTCTATTTGATTGCCATATTTCCCTAAGGTCTCATTCTCATGTTCTATATTATCTACCCTACTAGGAGAGCTTGTAATATGTTCATCCAAGGTTAAATTTTATAAAGTAGCTTCATCACAAGTGGGAGAGGCATCAAGAGAAGGACCACTATGGTTTTCAAATAGATTATCCAAAATGGTAGGAGCATTAGGGAAGGCAGGGTCAAGGGTTTCATGATTCTTAATAGGGATGTCTTTTTACACCAACCTATCCTCATTACATCAAGGAGGGATATTAGGAGATGGAAAAATTTGATTGTCATGGTTGTCAAGATTAGGCAAGGTGATATTTAGAAATGTGTCTATGATCTCATGTTCGTGTTATCTAACATCTTCCAAAGGGGAATGAGAAGATGGACAATCAACACCCTCAATGCTTGTAACTTCCTTCACCAAGATACCTTTATCACTAATAGGAGAGGTATCGGGAAAATAAAAAGTATGCTTGCTATGATTGTCTACACCACCATTCTCACCAACTTATACAAGTAGGTAATGGCAGCCAACAAAAGCTTTAAATTGGGGTTTTCAACACAATAAAAGACAGTTTTAGGGGTGAAAAGGGACTAATTCGCCCAGAATGGAAAATGAGTCCTAGTGTGGGTTTTTTTTTATATTTTTAAGGAATTTCTGAGTGATTTTAATTTTTTATGTTCCCTATGATGTCGACCTAAGATGCAAATGCAAAATTTTATATGATTTAAGATGCAAAAATGCAACCTATATGGACTTTCACAAATGTTGAATTTAAAAAACCCTAGAATGTAACTTTAACAAATCCAAAATGTAATGCAAGCTAATTCTAGGAGAATCATGGACTAAAAATCAAAAACTAAAGTACTCTAAAGGTTGGTTCACTAAAATTTAACAAAGTATTTTGGCACCTTAATCCTTTTAAGCACTTCTAGAGTTTTTTGCCTAAAAGGAGAAAGAAGAGCCAAAATGGGAAATGTTACACTCAAAATCAATGCAATATGAATGAGATATGACTAAAAAAAAGATCTAAATGTAAAAATTTGGTAAAATATATTGATTATTAAATGAAAACTAAATAAGTGCAATTTGTTTGAAAACACATTGTGATATGCAAAGATAAACTAAATGACCTGGAAATGAAGGTAAATTGTAATAGAAATTGATGAAACTGAATATGTACATCTGAGATCTTGTTGGAGACTAGAAATGACTTTTGGAATGTTCTTGATGCTAAAAATTTGGCCTATTGGGACTCATTCGCCATTCTAGGTGAATTAGTCCCATTTCTGGGAAACTGTTTTAGACAAATGGGTATCCAAAAATATAGAAAACCCTATTCAATCCTGGTAGTGGGACTCATTCACCACTAATGTTTAATGATTCTAGTTTTTAATTTATGAAGATTCAAAAGTGGAAATAGAAGCCCTCAGTTTGCACTCTGGTTCCTGACAGGTCTCTACTTTCAAAAGTCTCATTTCCAACACTGTAGATGACTTTTAATGAATATTTTGACTTGGTCAACAAGGATGTCTCTTCAACAACTTTTCAATACAATATTTAATGATTTAGAAGCTCCCAAGATGACTAAATTTGCAAACACACAAGAAGAGAAGGAGAAATGTTGGATGTTAGGGCATGGGGGTTTGCCTTTGTCAAACCCCTTTTAGGTAATTAAACCAAATGAAGAAATAATATGAAGAATGAACATGAAATTAAAGGATTAATACCTTTCCATGATGATTTATCTTGGATTGTTGCAACAATATGAAGAATCTTCCCTTGAATGTCTGAAAAATATTATCTTGGTGACTTGAAATGATAAAATCCTAACTTGCTTGAGTAGAATAATGAGTGATGAGTGAATAATGAATTGGTTATGAATTAGGGTTTAGATACTTATATTTATAGTAAATTCACCTTATTTTCCCATTAATTGGATCCCTAAGGCCGATATGTTGAAAAATTAAACTTAACACCTAATTTTTCCCATTGAAACCTCAAAAATGGCTCAAGTGGGACTCATTCGCCATCAAGGGTGAATGGGTCCCACCTAGATGGGACTAATTCAACCCTAATGTTGAATGGGTCCCATAGGGGACATTTTTGCTAGCAAGAATGTCAGGAAGTAAGAAAATTAGGTTTATATGATGACTATGTCTATTATTTCATCAAATTATGCCTCAAGATGCATAATATGGGGTCATAGTGGCCTATTAAAGATGATGTAAAGGTCAATTAGGGATTGGGACACAAAATTCAATGTGAAAGTGTGATTAAATACACTTTACAACACTAAAATGAGGTCCACTTAGCCTAGAAATGCACAACATCCAATGTGAATGTGTAAGACACATTACAACACTAGATTAACATTAAGTTTATTTTAAAAGCCTTATAGATTGATGTGAGGATGAAATTAAATACATTTTATAATGTTGAATTAAGGGGAAATGGGTTCATTAAGTTTAGAAAAGTGTGAAAGTATTTTACAACACTTTACAACACCTTAACAAGATGAATTTTATTCAATTTGCAAGGGTTCAAGACCTAATGTGGATGCATAAATTGCCTCACAATGATAAATCAAGGCCTCATTAAGTCAAATTAGTCATCAATTATTCCCAAATCAAGCAAGTTTCCTTTTTTCTATGGTACCGAAAGATCTTGAGGCATAACATGGATGGGATTTTGTAATGTGACCTTTCCATTTGTAATAGGAAAAGTGACAACACCAAATGGTTATTTTCCTACATTGTAAAATCCTTGGATAGATAAATAATCATATTGAATTTTTATTTTATCCATTCCAATTCTATCCAAAAGGGTCATAACACTACACACATCAAGGGAAAATCCATTGTCAAAAAGAGTTTTTTTAATTCCAAACCTATTATAGATAGCTATTATCATGAAAATGTCATTTTTTTTTGCACTTCCAAAGGAGGGGACTCACTTTGGTGGAAAACAATGTCAACATTCATTTCTTGAATCATGGCTACAATGTCACTTGGTTGCACATTAGGAGGGTTAGGAACTTGTTGTAAGGTACTTTGAATCATATTATTATAATTAGGGGATCTTGAATAAGGTCCCATAATGATATTTTAGTAGGAGTGTTCTTAAGCTATTCAACAAGATCATACTCCTTTCCACTTTGAAAAGGAAAACGAGGAGCACTAGGGAAGCAAAGTGTGTTATGGAAAATTTTGACAATCACATTTTTTCTCCTCCTAGTATCTCTCCTAGTTATGAAGATGATACTTTGACATTAGAAAATACAATCGATGAAATTCATGAGAATCCTATGTGTCTCTCTTCCCTTAAGGAAAACTTTATTGAACAAGAAAATTCCATCATTGATAAACAATACAATAAAACTATTGATAACTTCCATGTGATGAAGTCATTTTAGAGGAAACAACCTTTGAGTGTAATGAACATCTAGTTTGTAGTTCTTCTAAAAACCCTCCTTCTAGGGAGGATATCATGGTGCAAGAAAATAAAAACATTAACAATAGTAATTTGGCTTCCTTAGATGATGGTGAAAATTTGACACTAGACTCCCCTTCATTTGAAAGATATCAAATTGATACCACTGAGTTTATGAATGCACAAGTGTCCATTAGATCCCCCTTGATTAATGGACCTCCTAAATACCTTGTGGGACATCCTAAGAATCCTCTAATTATTTACTTACCCTCACAATGACAACAAACCAAAAATAAACCTAAACTTATCCTTTACCCACCTAAGAATAATGTTTTGTAGCAGCCAAGTTATAATATTGTTGCTCATACATATAACACTAGAAACAATCTACAACCAAGACAAACAATTCCAACATTCATATTCATTCCTCTCCTAATATCTATCATTTTTGTGAAGAAGATATTTTGGTGTTATAAGAACCAATCAATGATATTTTTGAGAGTCCTATTTGGGTATGTGCATGATCATCATGGAAAAAATAGACCCTTAAGTGGCAAAAAATTCAGAAAAATAAGAGTTAGGCAACTTGATGTAAAAATTTGATTAAGTTATCTATATTATTTCAAAAATATGTAACAATAGAATTTGTAGAAAATTGAATGTAGTTTCTAAACTACTAGGTTTATTTAAATATATATATAGATATAGATATAGATATATATTTGGTGAAATTTTAAAATTTCAATGTAGTAGTACTTAAATTTCAAGGAAAAAAATAAGTAGGTGTTTATCTAACCACCCTAACCACAATAAAATGACAAAAAAAAAAGATAACATTTTAGATATAAGTAGAGGACTCATGTCCCGATGTGATGCATTATTTTTTATAATTTTTTTCCAAGTAAATAATTAATTATGATTTTTTTATTACAACTTTTAAAAAATATAAAAAACTTGTATGTCTAACCACCTTAACTTGGTCAAAACTTCATGAAATTCAAATTTTTTTAATCCTATATTATGAAATTTATTATAACACTATATCAAAATGACAATAGGTTCATTTTAAAATAAATTATTACCAAATTACATGTGAAAATGTGAAGGGCAACATTTTTTGTCACTACACATCTATTATCCAAGTACCATATTTCAACATTTCCCTACTAACTAATGTTGCACATGATGAATTATTTTCAGTTTTCAACTTCAACATCTCTCATTATCCATAATTATATTTTTCTTTAATTGGTCACATACTACTTTTTCCTATAATCACTTTTATATTGACCATACTTTTGAAAATATTAACACTACATATTTATTTTTTCTTAGCTATGGTTTGAGTTACTATTTTAAATGTTGTAGTTTCAAAAATTACATGCACAAGTACAATTTCACCTATGTTTCATGTTACACCCCAATTGTGTATTTCCTATTTACTATTACTATGTAGGCTAAAATGTGAATGTAATGTGAATTCTGGAGATGAATAAATTGTGCTCATACCATGTTATCTCATTTGATGTTATCTCAGTTGATTTTATTTCATGGGGAAATACTACATATATATTAATAAATGGTTGTTGAATTATTATTATAATTTTGGAGATGTTTATGTACACTACATATGTAGTGAACAATTGACTATTGTGTACAAGTGTTAGTGGATGTAGGAATATGTTCCATTCCTCCAGGAAGAGGGGAAGCATCACTCAGGAGAAGATCTTGGTTTGATAACCAGTAAAAGTAAACTATCTAAGCATATACACACACCATATTAGAATGATTGAGTTGAGTCATTTTGTGGGTAGTTGGTAAGTCATCCTTAGCTGATATGTCTACATTTGAGAAGTCTTTTTTTACTATTGCATGCATTATTGGGTGATGTTTATTTGTTTGAGTTTCCAGTCCTTCCTTACGACATTGTGTCAAATGTACTTGGGTTGAGTCTTTGGGATTTATGAATGATTACCTTTACGTTGTTTCATATAAATTTAAAATGTAGCATGTATATGGGCATATATATACCATAACATAGAATTTTGTCTCCACTAAGGTTTAGGACCTAGGAAAACAATCTTCTATACTTTACATTCAAGGATGACTCTAGAGATCTCACCCCAAGAGTAGAATAGAGGGAAGAGATCTGACAATAGGGTATCTTAGGATATGATTTCAGATTACAAGAGGGGTTCACCACCAAGTTTATACTTGGAAAGACAATGCAATAAAAGATGAAATACAAAACCCTAGTTTGATGCAACACTTCAACGAATGGCCTAGAAATGACCATGAAACAAAATAGAAAGTTACAAAACTAAAAGTGTGCACCTAAAATCTGGAGAGAGATGGAATCAAGCTTTGAAATCCTAAAATTTCTACTTTTTAGGCCTAGTGGGACTCATTCACCATTATGGGCGAATCAATCCTAGATCAAGGTTTTTGTAGAGGAAGTGGTTTCTCATAAAACATTACCTGAAACTACAAAAATCTCAAAATCAAGACCCAAAATGGAACTCATTTTTCAATCTTGGTGAATAATTCCACTTAGGGTTTTCTAAAACTTGAGGGTCTAAATCTGGTCTTTAATGTTTTCTCTTCTTGTTCCTCTTGATTTATGGATTTGAAACTGCCAATTTCGAACCTGTAGGTGACTTTTTGTGAAAATCATAACCTAACAAATGGGGAGACAACTCCAAAAAACTTGTGACCTATTCTTAAATTACCTTCAATTCTTCAAAGTGCCTAGATCTACAACCACACAAAGCAAGAGAGAGAATGTTGATTGTTAGAGAATAGGGGTTTGCCTTGGTCAAACCCCTTTTAGGTAATTAAACCAAATGATGAAATAAGATGATGAAGCATGAACATTAAATAATGCAATTATAACCTTGCCAGGATGGTGGATCTTGAATTGATGCAATAATTGGTGAAGAATTTTTCCCTCAAATGCCTTAGAAATGATCTTGAAAGCTATATTGATGATCTTGTGAAGACTTGGAATTCTTAACTCTTGCTTCCTTGACTTGAAAAAATGAATGCATGATGTTTCTTATGTGAAATGAGGATTTGAAAGATTTCTTATATAGTAAATCCACTCACATGACCGTTAATTTGATCCCCAGGGCCAACCTTAGAGGAGAAATTCAAACTTAAAACCTAGCTTTTCCCACTCAAACCCTGAAAAATAGCTCAAATGGGACTCATTCGCCATCTTGGGTGAATGAGTCCCACCTAAATGGAACTCATTCACCCAAAGTGGTGAATGGGTCCCATAGGGGCTATTTTTCCAATGAGAATGTTGGGGAGTGAAGAAATAAAGTTTGTATGTTGATATTGTCAGGTTTTTTTATCAAAATATACCTCAGGATTCCAAATACGAGGTCATAGGGGCCTATTTATGATGATATTAAGGTTATAAATGTAAGAGGTATTTAAATCCAATATGAAAGTGTAAATAAATACACTTTACAACATTAAATTAAGGCAAAAATGGGTCTACTTAGCTAAAAATGGCCATAAATCTCATATAAATGTGTAGAAAACATTACAACACTAGATTAGGTCCACTTGATTTACAAGCCTCCTAAATTTAATGTGAAAGTATAAATAAATACATTTTACAACAATAAATTAGGAAAAAAGTTAAGTTAATTTCATTTAAAAAGGGTCCAAGACCTAATGTTGATGTGTAAAACACCTCACAACACTAGACCAAGGCAACATTAAGTCTAATTTATCATTAATTATTCCTTCCCTAATTAAGGACACTTTTTTTGACACTACATATACATATACATAGATCCGTGTATGAGAGCATTAGCAAATGCACATGTATGTAAGTAGAAATACTCAGAAAAGTACATACACGACGAAATGACCATATCTATATATATATGTTTTGTGTGTGTGTGAATACTGCCACAAGCTCATAATCATTTGATATCAAATGGATTACTTGACTATCATATTGCCATATAATGAATATGCTTGTATATATACACAAATACACTTGCAAGCATTAATGTGTATCGAAGAAGTGTGCATATGTATATATTAAATAAGTACATATGTGTATAAAACTACACAAGTATTATTATTCATGGAATATGATAAAAGAGTTATACATCCAATTATAGAATGGGTATATATTATGAGGATAACGGTATATAAAAATATGTATAAGTTGATAGGGTTTCGATTATCATGTGAATGTTTTCTCATTTGAATTCATTTGAATATCAAATATAAACATATTCGATTATCATGAAATATATATAATATCTATTTAAATATATATATATGTGTGTGTGTGTGTGTGTGTGTGTTATGTGTACAAATATATATATATATATATATGTAATAGCATTAAAGCTATTTGTGGACACATATATATGTAATTGTATATAAACAAATATATATTTATATATATATGATAATTAAATACAAGTCAATTTGTAAATATGAGCAATGCCAAGTAAATATATATATATATATATGTAATTTACGTATTGGTTGATTATTGATATATGATAGATCAGTTATCAATAATAAATGCTTAGGGTTGATATATTTATGTAGAGAGAAAGGATTCAAAACCATAGTCTTGACACTTTCCAATTAGAGTTTCAAAGGAAACAAGTCACAAGTGCTTCTTTGGTCATTTTGGCAATGTGTGCCTAAAGCCTAACACATGGGACAATACCCTAACATCACTCAACCCTTGAGGGAAGCATGGGATAATGGAAAAAATGGTGTGTTCAAACTTGTTTGAACATTCTCCAAGGGTTCCAAAACATATATAGACCCAAACAAGTGATCAATGCAAAGATTTGTGCAAACTAGATATTGTTGCCTAGGTGTGACAAGGCATTGACTTCAAAAAAAAGGCCTAAAAATGAAGGATAAGGATTTATAATTGACACCTTGGTGTGTATATACCTTCAAAAACATGGAACAATGTTTATCAAACCCAAAATTTAAGAGACAATGTAGAGAATTTATTAAGTAATCATATAATAGATTTTATGACTATTCCAATGAGGAAATGAAAGCAGACTATAATTAATTTAACTTTTACAAAAAAAATAATGAACCCAATAACTTCATTGAGATTGAAGATAATATAGTTACAAACTTGTCCTCCAATTTTCATCAAGATCCAACAATGGAAAAGAAAGTTATGGCATTTTTTCTCAAGCTACAAACCCTAGGCAGAGTTCTAGGAAGTTTTTGCAAAAGTGTGTATAACTTTTACAAATCAACATGAAAATATATCAAACAAAAACCACTTTAAATAAAACACATGTATCTTACATTTCCAATTGGTTTCAGATCACTACTTGGCCATACAAATTTGTACTAAGAAAAAGAACATAACTATTACGGAAAAATGCAAAGAAATTGCTCCAAAATGATTCACAATAAAATTAGCCATTACATCAACTTGACAACTTTTAAGGAAATTTTGACAATTTTTAACTTGACCTTAATCTTTCTCAAATGGATCGAAATGATAAAAAATGGAATAAAATGACCTTATTAGACCCAAAAACCCCTATACAACCTAAAAACCGAAAGGTAATAATATTTATGCTATGATGCTCCTCATGTCCCTGCATCATACACCTAAGGGGAGGAAAAAACTCAAGTCCACTTGAGTGGAGGTCTTATTTTTCTTCCTAGTCTTCCAATTCTTCTGCACTATTGTCTTCATGTCTTCTTGGCTTTGTCTTTGTTTCTTCCACTTGTTTTCTCTAGGTTTTCTTCTTAGCTCCTTCTCTTCTTTCTTCCTTGCAAGGTATTCCTCTTTTAGCATCCTCCTTTGATCCTGATCTCTTTCAAGAGCCTACTTCTCAATGATTTTTTTCTCCTTTTCTAACAAACCTGCACATACATAGTCCAATGAAAGATTAGAAGGCATGGAGGAAAAGGTACAAAAGAATGAAGCAAACAACAAAGAAGTCATAGTGAATGGCAAAGGTGAAGTAGATTTGTTTGCACAAATGTTGGCAATTGAGGAAGAATGGAAAATAAAGCTCATTGTTGTAGTGAAGAGAGAAGAGCAAAAAGTGGTAGCTGACAAAGATGTGGAAGATATTAGAGTGAATTTCAATTTTGCAACTCTGAAAAAGAAAGAGGTAAACGTCAATTTTAATTTATTTGTAAAAGTGATAGTAGAAGATAGAATTGCATAATTGTGTGTAGATGTTGCATGGTTGTGTCTAAAAGGGGTAGAGGATATTGCAGGTGATGTTTGGTGGAGGTGGTCAGTTGGAGGTGGGTTTAATCCCATGAAGGAGAAGAGGAGAATAGAGGGTATTTAGTAGAGGAGGTCAAGTTTTTGTGGACATGAATCCACGAAGTGGAAAAGGAGGAAGAGGGTGCACTTTTGTTGGAGGATGGTGGTGTGTGTTCTGGAATGATCTTGGAAAAAGTGGAAGAAGGATTGATCTTGGGCATGAGTATGTGTAGGATCATGATGGGCCAAAAAGTGGCAATATGATGGGTATGTGGCTGACGACCTTTTTTTTACCCAAAATTGATGAAACGAAAAGGGTTTTTAAAGGAGATTCTCAGATTCCCACCAATATAAATTATGCTTTACTTTGAATTTAATAAATAATTATTATTCATTTTCTATTTGAATTATGACTAAAGTCCTTATTGATAGGCTAATTGAAAAACATCTATAGCTTTCAAACGGTATCACATTTTTTGAATTTGAAACATGTGTCACATTCTATGCTTCGCATAATATAGGATTAAAAATTAAAAAATTGAATCTCATGAATTTTTGACCAAGTTAAGGTGGTCAGACATACGAGTTTTTATATTTCTTAAAAGTTGTAATAAAAATTTCATAATTAATTATTTACTTGGAAAAAAATTACAAAAAAAAATGCATCACATCGAGACATGAGTCCTCTACATCATTCTTCGATTTGAAATTAAGATTAGTGTTGATTTTGCATTGATCAAGGTGTTATAAGATTTTCCTTGTCTTTGTATGTCATATTCTACTTTGTATATGTTTTTTTTAAGTCTTTTCATTCTTATGCATTAAAAGACAATTTTATTAGATGAAAAAGAACAATTTATAACTATTAAATTATTACATATGTAACTTTAGTAATAAAAAAATAGATTCTCAAGGAGGTTAAATCTTCCTTTTTTAATATTTTTGATCATCAATTGTCCACCTTTGTAAGATAAATATTATAATTTAATAGTTTTAATATTTTAATCTTCTAAAAATAGGATAGTTAAAATTTTATAGCTTGAAGAGAGAGTGTAATAAATTTTGCATACTTGAATTGAGTATTGTGAGAACAATTATAGGCAAGCTTTATTTTTAGTAATATTGTATGGATTTATTTTAATTCTAGAATAGTGGTCCAAAGAGAAAGTAGGCTCTAGAAAAGGAATTTTATAGATTTAACTCCAGACATTAATATAGATGTGGGGCTTATCTTTCAATTTTACTATAATTGTTATAGCATTATTTAGTTTAAGGCCTTAAGATTTGTGTATAGTGATAGCCCATGCAATGGATAGTTGTATTCTTATATGGATTCCATGTGATATAGGTTGTATTGTTATAAACTTTTTAGGTTTATTTCATCCCACAATGGACCATTATACTTATGGGGGAATTATTGATCATTATTATTAGTGCCTAATAAAGATTATATATTTATTACAAAATTGAACACAACACGTAGAGTTAGTATTTTTAACATTTTTTTGTTTGTAAGGTTACTAGCTATTTTCTACTAAGTGTATCAACTAGTCAAAATATTATTTTTCATTTGTTATTTTCTTGTTTATGTGAGTCATTAATAATTCCAAATCATGTTGTAATGATTTTTTATGCACATGTTTTATAATGTATGGAAAAATGATGTTTGAATTGGATTTCCACCTTGTTGTCTAAACATGGTTTATAATATAACAATTGTATTAAATTATGCTATATATTATCACAAACATACTTTTTCCTAGATAGGTTTTTCCATGTAAAAGGTGGAAACAAAGTAAAGTCTCCTACAAGAATTATTGAAATGATAACAAAGTAAATATTCTTTTGTTGAGGGATTGATTCATGTAACTTACTTTCAATTTTTAATGGTAGTTTTGGGAAAATAAAGCTCATCTCATTGATGAGAATGTATCATATCCTATTCATGTATTATTGAAATTTTGTCAATATTTTTCCTTGCAATAGCTTCATTTCTCTAATTGGAATCATCATGGTTGCATTCATAGTTGAGGCTTGAACATAAAATCTTGCAAAATTTCTAGTTGGGGCAAGAATAAGGAGCAAGTTTTGTCTTTTTGGTACCTAATTTTTGAAGTGCATTACTTATATAACTAATCAAATAGGATTTTTTTGTACTTTTAGCTCCTTGTATGACCATATGTAGCAATTGTTTTGAGATATTATCTTTAAATTATTCATTTATAATTATAGTAAGTGTTAGTTATTGTTTTGATGATAATGTATAGTTTTTTCAATATAAATTTGGGGTGGGGGGGACATCTTATTGGGAGATATTATTTTTGTTTATAAACTAAATTGAAATATCATGTAAATTTCTAAGAACATTGTGTTTTTATCATTTATTATTGTTATCAAAATCACATTGACCTAGCATTTCAAGTTCATTTAAAATGACACTATTAGAAACTTCCACTTGAGATAATGACTCCATTCACTCATTGAAATGTGGCATATTTTTTCTTTCATATATTTATTAGAGTATTCTTCCTCTTCAAGGATATCTTGGATTTTATCTGTGTAATAAACATGTCATGCATTATATTTTTTGTATACATGTGCTCCAAATTATTGATAATTTTTTATTTTTGGAGGCCTATATCTCTATCTATTTGTCACAAATGTTTATATATGTAACTCAATACAAAAAAAGTTCTAAAATATTTAGATTATTCTTTTTTAATTCTATAGAACCGTGGAAATAACTACACTATTTATTTTTCTTTTCTATCACACCATTTCGATCATTTGCAATAAGAAGAATATGTGAAGGATCTTAGTGATTCAATTATTCTTTACATAAAAAAAAAAAAATTAGAAAAATATAAATAGATAGATGTGTGTTTCTTTGAACCAAAGTTTTTGTTCCTATTTATTTGTTCAAAAATTTAATATTATATACCCAAGATATGGATTTTTTCATATAATTTCTCCTTTAGGGATCTAAAAAAGAAACATTTAGCTTAGGTGTTGATCAATCATATGAATAGGTGCTTAAGACTAATGGTTGGAATAGTTATTAAATAAAGGCTTGTCATGTGAGAATGAATCCAAAAAAGATAAAATTGTAAGATATGAAATTTTCACCACTCTGTACTAATATAGTATGGGAATTTTCTTTAATAAATCTACACACGTGAGATAATTAACTTTTTAACAAGACTTTATATCACATTATAAATAGTAATATAATTCTCTTTATCAAATCCACCTAAATCATTTGGGTGGTGGGAGGAAAAATATACTTACAACTACCATGTATAAGTCTAAATGTAACCTTGTTCGAGATTAAGAAATATATTTCTCTGATTATCTACAACATGAAGCTAGGGTTACCTAATTACCCACATACACAATAACATGTTCTAAATTATTAATCCTTTATTAGGAAATAATTTGTGGTGGCTTATGTATTACAATTGAAATATGATTTATTTTCTCCAACCCCTTAAGCCACACTATTGTGCTCAAGGATTCTATTTTATTTTTTATTTAACACCAATATTTTTTCACTATCAAGCATCTACCATCATTGTAGGAGACTCTAAATTATGGGGAGGTTGCATGGTCTCTCTTATTCTCTCTTATTCGGGGTATTTTTCCTTGCATTGGGTTTTATCCTTCTCATTCTCAATTGAGACAATTTCATATTTTTCTCTTTTAGAGAGGAGTTTTATCCCATTAGGGTTTCCCCTTTTCTTCATTTGTGAGAGATTGCATTTCTACATGGGTACTTAAGATTGCCTAACATATTTTCTCTTGGAGATTATAATTCAAAAAATTAATTTTCACATTCATTTGATATATGTTCCATCCCAATTGTTTCATAATCAAATAAAAAATATTAATCATTTTTATATTCATTCTCTATATAAATATCCTTATAACCAATTTATATCAGTGTTACATAAAATATATATATTACGTACTATTATTCATTCTAAATCTCTACTATGTAATTTTATTGAGAGATAAATATGTCGTGCATGATCCATATATTTTACCTCTATGCCTAGAGAATATTTTAGTATACATAATTTTCTCTTTGGAAACTCTCTTTCCATGGCTTCTCTAAAGTCAACAATCAATAATTTATCATTCTCCATAAAAATTAAACCATCTACATATAAGATGACAATAAAAATATTACCATCACTTGCCTTGATGTAGAGAGTACGCTTTCCATTTCTTTTTGTAAATCCATTTTTCCACAAATATGAATCTATTTTATATACCATGTTTGAGGCTCTTTCTTAATCCTCTAAAGAGATTTCTTCACCCTATACACTTTATTTAATTATCCTTGAACTTCATACCTAGTTGACTATTCAATATATACTTTTAAGTTTAGCACTATATTCCAAAAGGTAGACTTCATGTCCATTTCATACACCTTCCACTTGTGCTACGTTGTTGTTGTTAATATTGTTTGCAAGATTTCCATCCTTGAAACTAGAGCATATGTTTTACCATAATATGTTCTATGTAATTATTTGTATCAATTAAGAACTATCCCTATGGTCCAGACCAGAAAAGTAATATTTTTCTTGATAGTCACAAAAAATAGATGTAGGAATATTCTTATAGAATATCTCAAAGAATAATATTCCTTAACATCTAAATATTTTGATAAGATTCGGCCTATGATCAAAATATTCCAATGATAGGAGTGAATATTATTTTGGCCCCTTTTCTAACATCAGTAGGCCAAGCCCTTCCACCCCCTTTCATGGATGATTTTTTTTATTTTGCTCTCCAACTTTGAATGACAATAAATCAACCATGTAAATGTAGTTTATCAAGAATTTTTTTATTTTAGTCATAATTTCAAGCTCTACATAGTAGTGTATGTATTTTTATTTTAGTTTATAATTTTTAAAAAAGTTAGAGATTCTCATAGCTGTTGTTGAGTTGTTCTCGTTTGAGGAACTTTTAGAGCTTCATCCTCAGTCCTATTCTAACATTTTTTGGTGCAATTTCTTTTAAAGTGCATAATTTTTTGTTTACTTTGTATTCTTTTGATTAGACTAATCTCTCTTTTTTTTAATATTTGATTTTATGGCTAAATTTTGAATTTGAATGTACTAGGATCAAGACCACTTCATCATTTCTAGAAATTTTCATTTGTAATTGTACTAATCATAAAGTTTGAAGCTCATATATTGCTTGGGGGTTTCACTAATTGAGTTAATTTGGAGTGGAATATTCTTATGGTTGTGGTTTCATTCCTCTTCATTTATGTTCTTTTCTTCTTGTTTCATCATATACAAATCTTCAATTCCACTTCTAACACCTTTGAACTATCATAAATGGAAGTCTAAAATGAAAACAATTGCTATATGTTAAGAGGTTGTATAGGATAGTTCATGGGATTGATCATGAACCAAAAGATGATCAAGCTAAAACTAGTAAATTCTTGGATAGTTGTGAAGAATCCATTGGCTATTTGTTCTTGTATATCTCTTTAATGTTTTTGTTTCACATTAAGCACTTGTATATAGCCATGGCTATGTGAAATGCTCAAAATTATTTGGGAAAATGGATGAAATTAAAGGAAATTTATTGGAGGATGAACTAATAAGTATCAATCCATGTAATTTTGACAACATACAAATGAGAAATTTGAAGTCTTCAAAATCTCAAGCCTAGATTGTAAATTATGATAAGTATTTGAGTTAGAAAGAGAAGAAAGAGAACAAGACTAAGAGCACACAATCCACATTTAATTCCACGAAAGAACATAAAAATAACTCTTCTAAGGAGCAATCATCAAAATAAGGAGAAGGCTACTTGTGCATATCAAAAGAAGGATGAACATGAAGAAAATTAATGTTATAAGAATGACCTTAATGAATTAAAAAATCTTCTTATTAAGAACAAAATTAGTTTACCTTCTAGAATTTCTACTTCAGCTTCTTCTTCCAAACACAAATTTTGATAAGGAAAAGATTCATACCATTGGGACAAGTAAGAATAAATTAAAGTATCTTTGTGCTTCTACATGTAATGTATTAGGGAGATGGCTTCTAGATTCATGAGCTTCTCATCATACGACATCTTCATGGTCTATGTTCTCTTCTTTTGAGTCTTGTGTCATGCCACCTATTTTTATGGGAAAATATACTTATGTGAACATAATTGGGAGGGGATCAATTTATATTAGGGATGACACATTCAATGATGTCTTGTGTGTACCTCATTTGAAAAATAATCTCCTTTATATCTATCAAATCACTCATGGTCCAACAGGGAAGATTGTGGAATTCACTCGTAATTTAATTATAATTAGAGACTTGGAGAGTAGAGATGTCATTGCTACTAGGATTATTGATCACATGAATATTTGTTATACACTTTTAAGTGCATTGTTCCTAATTATTGTCTTGACCCTTTATATGATCATCACTTTTAGTGTGGATTATGATTTTTGGGGAGAATTTTGGTTACTTGAAATTCGGTTTATTAACATGTGATCCATTTCTTGATCCTTGCATTTCATATCTTCCATATATTATTACATTTGATGATGCTTGTATTGCCATAATTTTGCCTACTTGGGATTTAGTCTTATAGGATATCCATCATCTTCTAGATATATGACTCCTTGGGATGGATACTTGATAGAAATTGAATGTTTATTTTTGTGAGTCCCACATTTCAAATTTGGGAGACACCATTGATTTCACATCTTATTGTTGATTGAGATTATATTAATCCAGTTGTTGTGAGGGAAAACTATGACCCTCTTGTTCATTCTCTACATGATCATTCTTCACAGTTTGACATGAGTGTGTAAAATTTTAAGAAATAATTAGAGGAGACTTGTTTATCTTCAAAGGATATTTTATATCTTTATATTATGTTCTACAATCATTTCTACTATATTTTTTATTATCCTCCTCATCAATGTGGCCTAGAATACCTGATTTGGATGTGATAGCTTTTAGCATCAACATGGAGACAAATTAGCATAATTCAATGATATTAGAAATCTTCCTTCTTTCCTCATCTTCCTTTAAAGAATGGGAAGATATGTTTCATACTTTCTTTATTTTTTTTCTTCTTGAGGGGAGGAATGTTGTTTGACGATATAAAATATTCAACATTCATCATCAAGCATCTACCATCACTATATGAGACCCTATATTATGGGGAGGTTGCATGGTCTCTCTTCTCCACTCTTATTGGGGGTCTTTTAACTTGCATGGGGTATTATCCTTCTCATTCTCAATTCAGATAATTTCATATTTTTCTCTTTTATAGAGGATTTTTATCCTAGTTGGGTTTCTCCTTTTCTTTTTTTCTAAGATATTACATTTGTACATGGATACCTAACATGGCCTAGTAGTTGGGACCCATGTTTGCACTATTTTCATTTGTTTTCTCCTCAAGTTGTACTTAAGGGGGTGTTAGTGTGAATATAATATTTTACCTAACTAGTTCACCTAGTATGTCCAAGGAATCTTTCTATAAGTCTTAGTTGGCATTAGATCTTATCTTATTTTATGTCATTTAATTCTTGTGTCCTAATTAATTTGATATTAATTGTCTCACAACATAGGATTAAGTCACTTGTCACGATCTTGTCTAATCCTATGCCTCACCTTTGTTATATAACCAACCTGGGTCTTCTTTCTAGTCTCATATATTGAATCATAATTGTATATTTGCATTCATTGATAGGAATATATCTTATCCTTGTTATTTTCCTATTGTGATATTTTACATAAGGCCACACAAATCTATATGCACCAAATCTAATGTTGATCTTTCCCTTCTAGAGTTCCCTAATTGAAAAGGTTCTCTATGCTATTTTCCTAAAATGAAAGCCTTGCATTCTCCATTTGGATCTAGTATGATTGGAAATCCCCTAACCATATCCTTCTTGGATAAAATATTAAATCTAGAATAGCTCAAATGTGCATACCTTAGATGGTAAAACTTTGAGGGGTCTTCAATGGTCATCTAGAAGATTATTTATTGTTATACTAATGTACACTTATCATGATTTGGATGAGTAGTTGTAAATTGGGTTAATGAAATAGTTTGTATTCATAGAGTAAATATCTATTTCCTTGTCATTGTGACTATTGCTACTGCATTCTTATTGTATTCTTGTCAAATATGATACACTAATTTTTCTCTTTAGCAATTTGTAATGTATTTAGACCAACTGTCCAACACTCAAGATGATATGCATCATCCTTGGGGCATATTAAATGTTCTCTATCTTCTTTTTGTCTCCATGATAGGTTTGGATCATATCAAACCCTTTACCCACTACTATAACTATTTTACTAATCACCATTTTTATTGTAGACTTGAAATTCTTGTTAATGAAGGAAAAAAGAAATTCCACTCATGTGGTTATTACATCTTGAAAGGTAGAAAATTTCCACTCTATGTTTGGGGTATAGAAAAAATAATTTTCTACACTTCACATTCAAGGAAGCCTTAGAGATCTCAATCCAAGGATGGATTAAGGGAAAGAAATCTTCTAAAGGTTGCCCTAGGGTATGTTTAAAGACTAAAAAGGGGCTCACCACCAAGCTAGGGCTTGGAAAGACAAGAGGTGAATGTAACATGCAAAACTTAACTATATGAAATAGAATATGAAACTAAAATGTAGAAAAACAAATGGAGAAGGAATAGAGGTACACCTAGGAAACATATGAGGTCAAACAAAGCTCTAAAACCCTAAAATTTTGACTTTTGATGCTCATTGGAACTCATATGCTAGGATGGGTGATTTAGTCCTAGTATAGGGATTTTAGGAATGGTCTAGAATCTCTTAGTGACTGATCTGGATCTGTTGAAGACTTGAAAAAAAGTAGTACTGGGACTCATATGCCTAAACTATTGAAAAGTGTCCCATTTTATTGCAAAGTGTCCCAGGAGTAGAATTTTGAAATGAAACTTTACGAGCCTCTAGGTATGGATTAAATAAGCCTTTTCCAACTAGTTTCATGTACAAAGAATGGATATCTTGCTCTAGATCTGAGTTTTTGTGAGCCTTGAAAAAAAATTATGAAAACTTTTGCAACTTTGTCATTTTAGCACTTTTGAAGGCTTCAAATCCACTTTTTCTTCAACCTTTGAATGTGCAATCACGCAATGAGAGAGAAAAAGTGTTTTTTTTTTAAGGAAGTGGGATTTACCTTGGTCAAACCTTTTTTTTGGTAATCTAACCTTAATGAGAAATGAAACATGAATGAAATGAAGCATTAAATATAAGATGAAATAATAGAACCTTCTTTGAAACCTTGTAGATCTGCAAACAAGCGTAAAGTGGCCTCAATGGATGTAGATCTTGATCATAATCCTTGATGAAAGATAATTCCTTTAAAGACTTGAATTGATCTTGAACAATAAATCACAAAATTAGCTAAAACCATGTGCATGATGTATCAAGCCTTTGACATGATAATGGATCTTGAATTTTTGCAATAATCTTCTTCAAATCTACCTTTGAGTGCTCTTGAAATGCTCTTGTAAACTTTTTTGAAAGTTCTCTTGATTGCTTATGATATTCTAGGAATTATTAGGTGTTTACATGATGAAATAACATTGTATTTATACTTGTTTATGCCAAATTTCTTGAAATTACAATATTACAAGCCAACATCAAATCTAGGAAGATAAAATCCAACGAAGAATTTAATTTAAATTAGGTCTTAACTAGACTGGGACCCATATTCCAAAGGTGGAATATGAGTCCCAATGGCTCAAAAATGGGGCACGCACTCCAAGAAAAGTCCTATTTAAGGTGAAATTCAAAATTATGTCCCAAGACCTAGGTGGGACTTGATGAGCTTAAAATATGCTCATAATTTGGATGTTATGATAAACTTTTAATGTCTGGGCATGTGCAGGATCATGGTATGCCAAACAGGTCCTTAAGTGGCAAAAATTCAGAAAAATTAGTGTTAGGCAACTTGACGTAAATATTTGAATAAGTTATCTATATTATTTCAAAAATATGTAAGAATAGAATTTGTAGAAAATTTAATGTAGTTTCTAAAATACTAGGTTTATTTAAAAATAAATAAAATCTATTTGGTGAAAATTTGAAATTTCAATGCAAAGAGTACTTAAATTTGGAAAAAATAAGAAGTAGGTGTCTGTCTCACCACCCTAACCATAATAAAATGATAATATTTTTTGTAAGATTTTATATATAAGTAGAGGACTCATGTTCAGATGTGATGCATATTTTTTTGTAATTTTTTCCAAGTAAATAATTAATTATGAATTTTTTATTACAACTTTTAGAAAATAAAAACTTGTCTAACCACCTTAACTTGTTTAAAAATTCATGAAATTTAATTTTTCTTTTTTAATCCTATAATATGTAAAGCATAGAATGTGATGCATGTTTTGGATTCAAAAAATATGATACCGCTTGAAAGTTATAGATGTTTTTCAATCAGCCTATCGATCGGACTTTAGTCGTAATTCTAATAGAAAATGAATAATAATTATTTATTAAATTCAAATTAAATCATAGTTTATATTTTTGGAAAGCTGAGAATCTCCTCTAAAAACCCTTTTCGTTTCATTAATTTTGGGTGAAAAAAAAGTCGTCAGCCACATACCCTACAAATATTGCCACTTTTTGGCATACCATGATCCTGCACATACCCGTCTTTACTTTTGTTATTTCATGGCTGTTTAAACTTTGTTGAAACCTTTTATGGGGATATCCTGTAGCATAATACTTTCATATTCCTGCGGCTCATGGTGTTGACTTGATTGCATTTATTGCCCGTTGACTCCCTAAAATGGTTGGTATATCATATACAGTTTTTGAATGATGAAGTAGATTTAAAATGTGTGATTAATGAATAGATATCGTGTATGTGTCATACGCCTTTTCTTTTGCATCTGTTACCTTTTGTTTCGCAGGTTGTTGAAGAATGATCGAGTCATGCGCAGCCGATCTCGGCCTTGCAGTAAAGACCATTTCCTGCACGACTTTGAGGAAGCTCCGACAAAGACTCTTTGACTAAAACTATCGGAAATAATTTTAATGAAAGTCAATCTGGAAAGAGTGGAGCGCTAGATTCTCTCCAAATTGGGTTGAACGCATAAATTCATTATGAAGTATGTTCCTTGATTCGGGGATACACTTTACTTCCACGTCTTTCTTTGATAAGATTAGTTAGTTAGTTGCTCTCCTATTTATAAATAAAGTTCTCCTCCTACACGAGAGGGATAGAGGAGAGGATAGTTAGAATGAGTAAGAGATGATAGTTAGTAAGTTAAAAGCATAGTAATAGTAGATATCATGTAAGAGTCAGTATTATAATGACAAACAAAATCTGTATGATCAAAGACAGAGTTTGTTGTTAGTTTCCACATCAATAAAGCAATGTATACCATTCTGTTTTCATGAATAAAGTTTGATGAAGTTCTGAGTATAGCATCTGTGTAATCAGTAGATGCTTGCTAAGGGGGCCCACTTAGTAAGTATCTGTAGCTAGTTAGTTAGTTGTTATTTTTTTTGATCTTTAGATTAGCTTTCATCTTTGAAGTTTTCATACAAACTCAGTCTTATAGTGCTCCTGCAACATAGAGAGTCCATCCCTGTGACTGTTCCTGCAACATAAGGTCGGTTCATAGTTTGTGTTTCAGTCATAGTTGTTATGGTTTCTATCATAGTTGAGTTAAATAATTTTATATTACCGTTCTATGGCTTAGATAGAATTTCTTTCCAGTATTATTTCTGCTAAGATTTGACCAAAACTAGTTCCTAGTGCATATATTTTGCCGTGCCATTTAAATTCTACGTCCCCTGGTTTGACAAGTAAAATGAATGTCCATAGAAAGATATAAGTCACCTGTTGGAATGTCCAATTCCCAGGAAAGGTTTTACTATGATTTTCATATCCTTTTGTGGGTGCGAGCCATTTTTGGCACTGTTGCCGAGGATGGCGTCTAGCTAGGAGTCTGTTAGAAGTCATTTTCAGCATTAGTTTAGTCTGTTAGTCAAAAAAATTCAAAATATTTCAAGCCACCACTCACCGTATTGCATGCATAGAAGAAGAAGAGACGCACTGGGAAGGTTCCTCCCTGAAAATCTATTTATTGAACTACCATTTGACCCAGCTGATAACGAACCTGAGGAAAATCCATTCGCTCTGTTATTCCAGCAACTAGACATGGAAAATAATCCACCTCCTACATTTGAGTTTCCCATTGTTCCCCAACAAGATACAGACAATCTTAAAAACATTCCCTCTTCCTTGCTTCCCAAGTTTTATGGCTTGGTTACAGAGGATCCAGAAACTTTTATGTTTGAATTTGATGTCCTCTGTCATAGTTATCACTACAACACAGATGCTCATAAATTAAAGTTATTTCCTTCCACCTTGAAGGAAGGAGCTCTCAGGTGGTTCATGAGTCTGGGAAGAGGCATTGTAGATAGTTGGGCAGCCATGCAGACAAAATTCCTTGAAAAGTATAAGGAATATTGTAAGAGTGCCAGCAAGGGTGATGACATATTCTGAATTCAGCAGGAGGATGAAAGTCTGGAAGATTATATTTTCAGGTTTTTATTTTCACTAAAAAGGAACTCAAACCATACTCTCAATGAGGACTCTCAGAAACTACTCTTTCTAAGGGGAATCAGTGATTCCTGTATTGATGCCCTGGACCTGATAGGAGGAGGTGATATAACCCAACTGCCTTGGGATGATATAAAGAAAATATGTCTTAACTACTCTTGAGCAATAGTTAAGAAAGGTCAAGGTCATCATGTTACAGCGGGGAAGTCTTCTTCTGGTGGAGTTTCCCGGATGGAGATCACAAATTTTCTATATGATTTCAAGCAGGACATCATTAATAATATGGCTACACAACTGGATACTATGCAAGCTCAGAAGAAACATGCAGAAGCTGAGGTAGTTTTGGCTGAATTATGTTAATACTGCAGACAAAAGAAGCGTGATTGCAGATGCAAGATGGTGGCTAATTTGGAAGTTAGGCAACTGCCTACTAACTTCAAACCAGTAGAAGGTGATGATAATCAAGTGTTCTTTGTTGCGCAAAGGAGACCATGGGCCCAAAGACAAGGTATGCCTCAAGATCCTTTAACTTTTGGTAATCCTTATTCTATCTATAATAACCAATGGCAACATGCATATGGACCACCACCACCCTGGAATCCACCTCAACCAAGTTGGCCTAATTATTAGGCCCGACAATGGAAATCTCCTCAAAGAGGTTGGCAGCAGCCACAAGGGCAATGGACCCCACCTTTAGGAAATTGGCAACAAAATCCTCAATGGAGAGGTCCTCAGCAATGGCAAAACCAGTCTCCTGGATTCCTGCAACTTCAATAGCCACAACAATAGGCCCTCATGCCACCTCCTGCAGCAACTGCCACAAATCCTGGCCCTCTGAAGGAAACGCATATGCCTACCCAGTCGTTGCCCAATCCCAATAATAAGCAACATCAGCAACTACAGTAATCTGCATATCTTGCTGAAGCCAACCAATATCAAGCTTATGCATTAAACGTTAATGACATCCATCTGAGGTCTGGAACTACTTACCTGCTCCCAAACCACCTCTAATTACTGAAATACCAGATTCTCCCCTTGAAGAATCTAATGAACCTGCTGTTCCTACTGAGCATATGCCTATACCTGATACAGTTTCTCTAGAACCTATTTTGTAGAGACAAGACAAACCACCTTTTCCTCAGAGGTTGCAAAGCACTGAATCTAAATCCATAGAAGAACCCACTTTTGATATTCTGGATCAGCTCAAGAATGTACATATTCAAATCCCTTTATTTCAGGCTATTAAAGATGTTCCCATTTTTGGAAAAGCTATTAAAGAAGTCTGTTTGAAGAAGACTACACGGAAGAAAAAGGATCCCCAAACAATTCATGTCTTAGGGAAATTAGCTGATATAATGTTAGGAAATGTAGTTATTCCAAAGTATATTGACCCTGGAAGTCCTGTAGTGCATATACATATAAATGGCCAAGTTGTAAAAAATGTTTTGATTGATTTAGGTGCTGCCATTAATGTTATGACAAAGCATACTATGGACTCTATGAATATTTCAAATATTAGGTCTACACCCATAGTTCTGCAGCTTGCAGACAGCTCCACAGTTAAACCTAATGGGATGGTGGAAGATGTAATTGTCACTCTTGAATCCTGAGAGTATCCTGTTGATTTCACAATATTATCAGTTAAGGCAACTTTAGGAGGGTATCCAGTTATCCTTGGTAGACTATGGTTAGCAACTGTTGATGCTTTTATAGGATACCATTCTGGAGATATGACCATTTCTGATGGGCAGTCCACAAAGAAATTGGCCTTGTATCCGCCTGCTAGACCTCAACTAGATTTGTCCCAACCTGTTTGGCCAGATGTGGGGGAAGAAACTGAAGAATCCAATTCTTTGGTTCAATTAATGATGCTTCAAAATGATCCATTCTCACAACTTCAGAGTGAAGATGCTTTGCTTTTTCAAATTCTGCAATTTCACCCTGATACGGGTAGTTCATCTAATCCAAGTGGCAGTCATCATCAATGTTTCCTACAGCAACTAGATTCTGAGAGTTCATTGCCTAAACTTCTGACAATTTTTCATAACTTGCTTCCACAAGAGGTACAAACATTACCTATTGATTCTATGAGTAATCTCACTAAGTAGATAGAATTGTCTCCAGATCATTCTTTGAATGTTAATAGCAAGTTGTCACAGTCTCAAGAGGCTGACTTATTAAAAATGCTACAAGAACAACATAAAGCTTTTGCATGGAAATATGGGGACATATAAGGAATAGATCCTCGAGTTTGTACTCATAGAATATATATCAAAGAAGATTGTTTACCAGTTAGACAACCTCAAAGAAGAGTAAATCCAGCACTTAGAGAAATAGTGAAAAATGAACTTCAAAAGTTGCTTGATGCTAGTTTTATTTACCCAATTTCTTATAGCCAATGGGTTTCTCCATTAGTCATTGTCCCCAAGAAAGGAGGAAAATGGAGAGTGTGTATAGATTATAGGGAATTCAATAATGCCACTAAAAAAGATCACTTTCCACTACCTTTTGTAGACCAAATACTAGACTCACTGTCTGGAAAAAGATATTTTTCTTTTTTGGACGGTTACAGCGGGTAAAATTAGATAAAAATAGCCCCTGAAGGTCAAAATAAGACCACTTTTACCTGTCCATGGGAAATATTTGCTTATTCAGTCTTGCCTTTTGGTCTATGCAATGCACCAACAATATTTCAGAGAGCATTAATTAGTATCTTTGCTGATATATCTCATGAATGTATGGAAATTTACATGGATGATTTCACTACCTATGGAGTCACATTTGAAGAAGCACTGATGAATTTAGAAAAGGTATTGAAAAGGTGCAAAGAGCAAAATTTATCTCTAAACAGTGATAAGTGTTTTTTGATGATGGAAGAAGGTATTGTTTTAGGTCATCATATTTCAAAGAATGAAATTTAGGTTGACCCTGCTAAAATTGAAGTTATTCTGAATTTACAAACTCCTACAAAATAAAAGGATGTTAGAAGTTTTCTTGGTCATGCAGGGTATTATAGAAGGTTTATAAAAGACTTCAGTAAAAATTTTAGCCCACTTTATGCCTTGTTAACAAAGGATTCCCAATTTGAGTGGACAAAGGCCTGTGAAAAATCGTTCCTACAACTAAAGGACTTGCTTACTAAAGCCCATGTTCTTCAAGGACCAAAATGGAATTTTCCTTTTCACATACATGCTGATGCATCTGATTTTGGTATAGGAGTAGTTTTAAGTCAAAAAAAAATTCAATTAAGCATGCTATCTACTTTATCAGCAAAAACCTTCAAAGTCCTGAGCTCAACTATACTGTTACAGAAAAGGAATTACTTGCAGTAGTGTATGCTTTGAATAAATTTAGGCATTATGTCACAGGTTATCAGATATTCATTCATACTAACCATGCAGCAATCAAGTACCTGATGAACAAACCTGCCATTTCTGGTAGGTTGGCACGATGGCTCCTGTTGTTACAAGAATTTGATATCACAATCATTGACAAACTAGGAAGAGCTAATGTTGTAGCTGACTTTTTATCAAGACTTCAATCAGCTGCACCTGATGAATATGAAGTTATTAATGATAGGTTTCCTGATGAACACTTGTTCTTTATTGTTGCACAAACTCCATGGTATGCAAACATTGCTAATTATCTAGCAGCAAACAGAATACCAGCTCACTTTTCCCCAAAAGAAAAGAAGTTGTTGATAGAGAAAAGTTTTAACTTTTCCTGGATCACAAATTGTCTGTTCTATACTGGACTTGATCAAGTAATACGAAGATGTGTAAGAGAAGATGAGACTTATGATATCTTGCATGTTTGCCATGATAAACCATGTGGAGGGCATTTTGTAGCAAAAAGAACAGCAATGAAGGTTCTTACAATAGGGTACTACTGGCCAACATTACACAAGGATGTTGTGGCCTATACAAGGAAGTGTGACAGATGTCAGCGTATGGGAAGACCAACTAAGTCAGATGAAATGCCATTATATCCGCAGGTCATAGTCACCCCTTTTGATAAATGGGGAATGGATTTTGTAGGACCAATTGATCCACCATCAAATGGAATGTCATACATTCTAGTTTGCACGGACTATGTCACAAAATGGGTCAAGGTAAAAGCTATGACTCATGCCTAAGATAACAAAGTTGTTGAATTTCTGTATGAACAAATTTTCACAAGATTTGGAGTTCCTAGAGAGCTTGTAACTGATCAAGGAGCTCAGTTTACATCACATCTGATCACTGCACTAATGAATGACTATAAGATCAAACATAAGAAGTCCAGCCCCTATCATCCTCAAGCCAATGGTCAGGCGGAGGTAACAAACAGAGAAATTGAGGTGATTCATACAAAGATAGTGCAGATCCATAGAAAAGACTAGAGCAATAGACTTCCTGAAGCAGTTTGGGCTTATAGGACTACATGGAAGACAACAACTAGGTTTACACCTTTTGAGCTGCTTTATGAGAAAAATAGCTATGTTACCCATAGAATTTGAACATAAAACTTTGAGGACAGCTCTTGAACTCAACATGGACTTATCTGAAGCACAAAAGGACCGTCTCCTACAGCTAAATTCTTTGGATGAAATGAGAAAAGTCGCCCTGCAGCACACAGAAGCAATCCAACAGCAAAGAAAGAAATGGCATGATCAGCACATCAAAACCAAGAAATTTTATACTGGAGATTGGGCCCTGCTATATGATTTTAGATATCAAGAAAACCAGAGTAAGCTCACAACACGCTGGCTTGGCCCCTATGAGGTTGAAAATGTATTCGACAATGGAGCTGTACAGTTGGGGACAATTGATCCAGTCCATTTTAAATTGCTAGTCAATGGCCACTGACTCCAGCTGTACCATAAACCAGTGTCAAAGGAAGAATTTATGCAGCAGTTTGTTCAGGTTCCTCCCGCTACTCTTCCTACAGCTGAAGGCTTTAGCCTTTCTCCTGCAGTCTTGCCATAGTATTTAAAAAGCATGCCCATAATAAAGATTTTCTTTTTAAGAAAACCCCTTTTTCTCCATTTTCATTCATCGCCCCCATCTCAATTCTTTATCTTCCATCCCATCCATCCCATCAATCCATTTCATTCATACATTTCACGTCACCCATCCACTTCATCCGTCCACATCAACCTTAATTAAGATATCTTTCCCACTTGTCAATTCGTGCAGCGTCGTCATCTTTCTTCACACATACGTGTAATTATCAAAAGTACGCCATATCTTTTCTTATCGCATATTTAATTTATTTCATTCTATTCATTTACTGCTATGTATTTACCAGTCATTATTACCTAAATCTCTACCTGTTCTTGAATACATGTGAGGACACATGTCATACTTTAAGTAGGGGACGGGGTAATCCATCTTTTAAAACCTGTCTTTTCACCACTGTCATAACTACACAAATAACCTTTCTTTAATTCTTTTCTGGTACTTTCTAAATGTGATCGCATATCCTTCTTTAATGGATATTTTTCTTGTAAACTACGATTAAGACTGCTTGTTCAAAAAGCTCATTTTTGGAAAAAAAAAGAAATGTGATGGCACGACAGAAGAAAAACCAGAGCAGAAAGGGAAATGAAAAATTTAAATCTTCAGCAACGAATTGATTTCAGCTAAGAAAAACTACAAACATGGGTGGTTAGTTGGTGCGACATGAGCCTGTAGCTCATGAATTGTTACTGTAAACCCCACTAGCAGCCCACGCATTCAGCCTCTGTAGATGGTTAAATTATTTCTTGAGCTTAAATGATTTTGATGAGGAGGCTGCTGGAGAATTTTTTAGAACACTTTCTAAAGGGGAAGCCACCGTATGGGGTCTAACAGTTGTTGCAACTGAAGACAGAATTGTTGAGGTAACTGGGCTTCTAGTCATTGGAGAAAACTTTTCTTAAGACGCTGTAGCTGCAAGGGCTGAGTTTTCAATGCCTGCTAATGGACCTCTGGAAGTCTCCAAGCAGGGATGCAAGCGTGTGTCGCTGCCTCCTCCATATTCAGAGTATTCCACTTATATAATGAGGTATTTAACCTGTGAAGGCCATTTTTCTTACCTGCATTCCCATCATTTTAAATTATTAAGCCATATGAGGCATGGGTTAGTTGTGAATTTTCTGAATTTCTTGTTAAAGTTTTTAGAACAAAGTGCCCACGGAACTCAACAAGGGTAAGACAATTCTGTTGCTCATCATGGCCTTATTAAATTATTGATTGAGCGCTCTTTGAGAGACGTCTCACCTCTCTCCTGGCAACAATTTGTTGCCCGAAATAGTTTGTAAATACCACAACCTCCTAGGGTACTTACCCCACAGCCTCAAATAAAGAAGAAAGAAATTGCATCTACTAGTGGAACAGGGCAAGGGTCATCTACTCTTGTAGCTCATAATCCTGCAGCTTTTGCACCTAAATTCTCTGATAGGGTACAAACTAGGTCCGCCACTAGGAGAGAGAAAGGAAAAACAAAGGCAAAAGGGTCCCCTGAATCTGACCCTTGTTCTCAAAAAAGATAATGCTCCTCTCCTGTAGCACCCTCCCCTGTAGCTGTTTCTCCTACAGTAACACTTGTTGCTATTACCAGTTCACTGTCATCCTCTGGTAGGACAGAGCCCTCTAAACAAACAAGAAAAAGAAAAGCTACCAGAATACCCCCTACAGCTGCATCTGTGCCAAGAAGGGTTTCCACAAGGAAACAATCTAAGACCTCCCCTGCTTCACCGCAACCTGAGGTGATTGTAATTTTAGAAGGGTCTATTGAATCTAAATTTAATGTTTCTCAGAATGAGTCTGAGAATGCTGCTCAGAGTTCATTCGTTCCTGAAGAGGAACAAGTTGAGACAAAAGAAATAGGGCACAATGAGCAAGGGTTGCCAAATCTTGATGATTTGGCTACGACTGCTATGCAATTTTTGGAGGAAGCACAGACTTCTCCACCACAGCAACAAGAAGAATTTATCTTGCCGCAAGAGTAAGAACAGAGTGAACAATTGAATGTGCCTGGTGAAGTTGTATTTCATTCTGCAATTTGTAAAGCCATTGTTGTGTATAGGAGGATATTTGTAATTGAGTTTCTAGAATATGTTAAAGATAATTGGGAAACAGTTACATTATAAGCTCTGACTTTTCGACACATAGCCCAAACTGACATGCAACAAAGTCTATGGGAAGTAGAAAAGAAGAAATTGAAAAAGAAAATTGAAAGTCAGAAACAAGAAATTGCTAAGCTGAAAGCACAAATGGACGAAATGTTAAAAGTAACTAGTCAAATTATGGAATGCAGACCGCCACCTAGAGTTTATGCTTTATGCCTTAAAGAACAGTTTTTATGGTTTCAATTGATGAGAATTTTCAGAAACCAAGACCCTATAATTCACACTGCCAAAGAGTTTTATGAAGCATACCAAGCAGCCCCTAACTGGTTAAGGAATTCTCTATGTGAATTCTATTTGCATTGCTTCTTAATACCATTTGAAACAGAATGGAATCCTCTTTTATACATTAGTGATATTCATTTGAGAGCATTTATGTCATGGGCAGCAAATGAGGCGAATTATGGTACGCAGTGGGAAACATATGAGGAAGCTGAGAAAACAGAGCATATCCCATTACGCTCTCAAAGTTCAAACCCACATGCAATGTTGAAAGATTGGTTTGCTCTAACATATGGTATTAATAATGTTTCAGCTAGAGAGAAAATATTTGATATCATAAAGCAAGTATATGATGAATTCCAGGCACAACAATATTCATTTTGGAGATTAGCATATACCAGAAGTGAAAAAAGATGGGAGAGATTAACTGTTGGGTTAAGAAAGTCAGAACCACATGGTCCCCTAAATTTTACAGCATCTCTCAAATGAACCAGTAGATATATTCAATTGGGACTTCAAACAAGATTTGACCTGTGGCTGCCACTGACATTCTGACCCCCTATGCTAATGTGGCCCCTGTATCCTCATCGGGCTACAAATCTTAACAATGAATTAGAAGATCGAAGAGATGAAAGGTGCCAAGATTTCAGAGGATTCTATTACAAGTTTGGACATCCATTCCAAATTCATGCAGCCACCACTGACTTCAAAGAAACCACCAGGAAAGTTAATGTTGGAGGACCAGCATTGGGCTAAGTCGGGAGCAGTGATGAGCTTAAAATATGCTCATAATTTTGATGTTATGATAAACTTTTAATGTCTTTACTTTTGTTATTTCATGGCTGTTTAAACTTTGTTGAAACCTTTTATGGGGATATCCTGTAGCATAATACTTTCATATTCCTGTGGCTCATGGTGTTGACTCCCTAAAATGGCTGGTATATCGTATACAGTTTTTGAATGATGAAGTAGATTTAAAATGTGTGATTAATGAATAGATATCGTGTATGTTCCATACGCCTTTTCTTTCGCATCTGTTATCTTTTGTTTTGCAGGTTGTTGAAGAATGATCGAGTCATGTGTAGCCAATCTCGGTCTTGTAGTAAAGACCATTTCCTGCACAACTTTGAGGAAGCTCCGGCAAAGACTCTTTGACCGAAACTATGGGAAAGAATTTTAATGGCAATCAATCTGGAAAGAGTGGAGCACTAGATTCTCTCCAAATTGGGTTGAACGCATAAATTCATTATGAATTTTGTTCCTTGATTCGGGGATACACTTTACTTCCACATCTTTCTTTGATAAGATTAGTTAGTTAGTTGCTCTCCTGTTTATAAATAAAGTTCTCCTGCGCGAGAGGGACAGAGGAGAGGATAGTTAGAATGAGTAAGAGATGATAGTTAGTAAGTTAAAACCATAGTAATAGCAGATATCATGTAAGAGTCGGTATGATAATGAGAAATAGAATCTATATGATCAAAGATAGAGTTTGTTAGTTTCCACATCAATAAAGCAATGTATACCATTCTATTTTCATGAATAAAGTTTGATGAAGTTCTGAGTATAGCATCTGTTTAATCAGTAGATGCTTGCTAAGGGGGCCCACTTAGTAAGTATCTATAGCTAGTTAGTTAGTTGTTATTTTCTGTTGATCTTTAGATTAGCTTTCATCTTTGAAGTTTTCATACAAACTCAGTCTTATAGTGCTCCTGCAGCATAGAGAGTCCATCCCTGTGACTGTTCCTGCAGCATAAGGCCGGTTCATAGTTTGTGTTTCAGTCATAGTTGTTATGGTTTCTATCATAGTTGAGTTAAAGAATTTTACATTACCATTCTGTGGCTTAGATAGAATTTCTTTCCAGTATTATTTTTGCTAAGATTTGACCAAAACTAGTTCCTAGTGCATATATTTTGCCGCACCATTTAAAGTCTACATCCCCTAGTTTGACAAGTAAAATGAACGTCCATAGAAAGATATAAGTCACCTGTTGGAATGTCCAATTCCCAAGAAAGGTTTTACTGTGATTTTCATATCCTTTTGTGGGCGCGAGCCATTTTTTGTGCCATTGCCGGGGATGGCGTCTAGCTAGGAGTCTGTTAGAAGTTATTTTCAGCATTAGTTTAGTCTGTTAGTCAAAAAAATTCAAAATCTTTCAAGCCACCACTCACCGTATTGCATGCATAGAAGAAGAAGAGACGCACTGGGAAGGTTCCTCCCTAAAAATATGTTTATTAAACTATCATTTGACCCAGCTGATAACGAACTTGAGGAAAATCCATTCACTCTGTTATTCCAGCAACCAGACATGGCAAATAATCCACCTCCTGCATTTGAGTTTCTCATTGTTCCCCAACAAGATACCGAAAATCTTAAAAACATTCCCTCTTCCTTGCTTCCCAAGTTTTATGGCTTGGTTACGGAGGATCCATAAACTTTTATGTTTGAATTTGATGTCCTCTGTCGTAGTTATGACTACAAGATAGATGCTCATAAACTGAAGTTATTTCCTTCCACCTTGAAGGAAGGAGCTCTCATGTGGTTCATGAGTCTGGGAAGAGGCGTTGTAGATAGTTGGGTAGCCATGCAGACAAAATTCCTTGAAAAGTATAAGGAATATTGTAAGAGTGCCAGCAAGGGTGATGACATATTCTGAATTCAGCAGGAGGATGAAAGTCTGGAAGATTATATTTTCAGGTTTTTATTTTCACTAAAAAGGAACTCAAACCATACTCTCAATGAGGACTCTCAGAAACTACTCTTTCTAAGGGGAATCAGTGATTCCTGTATTGATGCCATGGACCTGATAGGAGGAGGTGATATAACCCAACTACCTTGGGATGATATAAAGAAAATATGTCTTAACTACTCTCGAGCAATAGTTAAGAAAGGTTAAAGTCATCATGCTACATTGGGGAAGTCTTCTTCTGGTGGAGTTTCCCGGATGGAGATCAAAAATTTACTATTTGATTTCAAGTAGGATATCATTAATAATATGGCTACACAACTAGATATTATGCAAGCTCGGAAGAAACATGCAGAAGCTGAGGTAGTTTTGGCTGAATTATGTCCATACTGCAGACAAAAGAAGCGTGATTGCAGATGCAAGATGGTGGCTAATTTGGAAGCTAGGCAACTGCCTACTGACTTCAAACCAATAGAAAGTGATGATAATCAAGTGTTCTTTGTTGCGCAAAGGAGACCATGGGCCCAAAGACAAGGTATGCCTCAAGATCCTTTAACTTTTGGTAATCCTTACTCTGGCTATAATAACCAATGGCAACATGCATATAGACCACCACCACCCTAGAATCCACCTCAACCAAGTTGGCCTAATTATCAGGCCCCACAATGGCAATCTCCTCAAAGAGGTTGGCAGCAGCCACAAGGGCAATGGACCCCACCTTCAGGAAATTGGCAACAAAATCCTCAATGGAGAGGTCCTCAGCAATGGCAAAACTAGTCTCCTGGATTCCTGCAACTTCCATAGCCACAACAATAGGCCCTCATGCCACCTCCTGCAGCAACTACTACAAATCCTGGCCCTTTGAAGTAAACGCATATGCTTACCCAGCCGTTGCCCAATCCTAATAATAAGCAACAACAGCAGCTACAGTAATCTGCATATCTTGCTGAAGCCAACCAATATCAAGCTTATGCCTTAAACGTTAATGACATCCATCTGAGGTTTGGAACTACTTTACCTGCTCCCAAACCACCTCTGATTACTAAAATACTAGATTCTCCCCTTGAAGAATCTACTGAACCTGTTGTTCCTACTGAGCATATGCCTATACCCGATACAATTTTTCTAGAACCTATTTTGTAAAGACAAGACAAACCACCTTTTCCTCAGAGGTTGCAAAGCACTGAATCTAAATCCCTAGAAGAACCCACTTTTGACATTTTGGATCAGCTCAAGAATGTACAAATTCAAATCCCTTTATTTCAAGCTATTAAATATGTTCCCATTTTTGGAAAAGCTATTAAAGAAGCCTGTTTGAAGAAGCCTGGACAAAAGAAAAAGGATCCCCAAACAATTCATGTCTTAGGGAAATTGGCTGATATAATTTTGAAAAATGTAGTTATTCCAAAGTATATTGACCCTGGAAGTCCTGTAGTGCAGATACATATAAATGGCCAAGTTGTAAAAAATATTTTGATTGATTTAGGTGCTGCCATTAATGTCATGACAAAGCATACTATGGACTCCATGAATATTTTAAACATTAGGTCTACACCCACAGTTCTGCAGCTTGCAGACAGCTCCACAGTTAAACCTGATGGGATGGTGGAAGATGTAATTGTCACTCTTGAATCCTGGGAGTATCCTACTGATTTCACAATATTATTAGTTAACGCAACTTTAGGAGGGTATCCAGTTATCCTTGGTAGACCATGGTTAGCAACTGTTGATGCTTTTATAGGATGCCATTCTGGAGATATGACCATTTCTGATGGGCAGTCCACAAAGAAATTGGCCTTGTATCCGCCTGCTATACCTCAACTAGATTTGTCCCAACCTGTTTGGCCAGATGTGGGGGAAGAAACTGAAGAATCCAATTCTTTGGCTCAATTAATGATGCTTCAAAATGATCCATTCTCACAACTTCAGAGTGAAGATGCTTTGATTTTTCAAATTCTGCAATTTCACCCTGATACGGGTAGTTCATCTAATCCAAGTGGCAGTCATCATCAATGTTTCCTACATCAACTAGATTCTAAAAGTTTATTGCCTAAACTTCCCACAATTTTTCATAACTTGCTTCCACAAGAGGTACAAACATTACCTATTGATTCTATGAGTAATCTCACTAAGCAGATAGAATTGTCTCCAGATCATTCTTTGAATGTTAATAGCAAGTTGTCACAGTCTCAAGAGGCTGACTTATTAAAAATGCTACAAGAACAACATAAAGCTTTTACATGGGAATATGGGGACATACAAGGAATAGATCCTCGAGTTTGTACTCATAGAATATATATCAAAGAAGATTGTTTACTAGTTAGACAACCTCAAAGAAGAGTAAATCCAGCACTTAGAGAAATAGTGAAAAATGAACTTCAAAAGTTGCTTGATGCTAGTTTTATTTACCCAATTTCTGATAGCCAATGGGTTTCTCCATTAGTCATTGTCCCCAAGAAAGGAGGAAAATGGAGAGTGTGTGTAGATTACAGGGAATTGAACAATGCCACTAAAAAAGATCACTTTCCACTACCTTTTGTAGACCAAGTACTAGACTCACTGTCTGGAAAAAGATATTTTTCCTTTTTGGACGGTTATAGCAGGTACAATTAGATAAAAATAGCCCCTGAAGGTCAAGATAAGACCACTTTTACCTGTCTATGGGGAACATTTGCTTATTCAGTCTTGCCTTTTGGTCTATGCAATGCACTAGCAACATTTCATAGAGCAGTAATTAGTATCTTTGCTAATATATCTCATGAATGTATGAAAATTTACATGGATGATTTCACTACCTATGGAGTCACATTTGAAGAAGTACTGATGAATTTAGAAAAGGTATTGAAAAGGTGCAGAGAGCAAAATTTATCTCTAAACTATGAAAAGTGTTTTTTGATGATGGAGGAAGGTATTGTTTTAGGTCATCATATTTCAAAGAATGGAATTCAGGTTGACCCTGCTAAAATTAAAGTTATTCTGAATTTACAAACTCTTGCAAAACAAAAAGATGTCAGAAGTTTTCCTGGTCATGCAGGGTATTATAGAAGGTTTATAAAAGACTTCAGTAAAATTGCCAGCCCACTTTACGCTTTGTTAACAAAGGATTCCCAATTTGAGTGTACAAAGGCCTGTGAAAAATCCTTCTTACAACTAAAGGACTTGCTTACTAAAGCCCCTGTTCTTCAAGGACCAAAATGGAATTTTTCTTTTCACATACATGTTGATGCATTTGATTTTGGTATAGGAGCAGTTTTAAGTCAAAAAAAAATCAATTGAGCATGCTATCTACTTTAGCAGCAAAAACCTTCAAGGTCCTGAGCTCAACTATACTGTTACAGAAAAGGAATTGCTTGTAGTAGTGTATGCTTTGAATAAATTTAGGCATTATGTCACAGGTTATCAGATATTCATTCATACTAACCATGTAGCAATCAAGTACATGATGAACAAACCTACCATTTCTGGTAGGTTGGCACGATGGCTCCTGTTGTTACAAGAATTTTATATTACAATCATTGAAAAACCAGGAAGAACTAATGTTGTAGCTGACTTTTTATCAAGACTTCAATCAGCTGCACTTGATGAACATGAAGTTATTAATGATAGGTTTCTTGATGAACACTTGTTCTCTATTCTTGCACAAACTCTATGGTATTCAGACATTGCTAATTATCTAGCAGCAAACAGAATATCAGCTCTCTTTTCTCCAAAAGAAAAGAAGTTGTTGATAGAGAAAAGTTTTAACTTTTCCTGGATCACAAATTGTCTGTTCTATACTGGACCTGATCAAGTAATGTGAAGATGTGTAAGAGAAGATGAGACTTATGATATCTTGCATGCTTGCCATGATGAACCATGTGGAGGGTATTTTGCAGCAAAAAGAACAGCAATGAAGGTTCTTACAACAGGGTACTACTGGCCAACATTACACAAGGATGTTGTGGCCTATACAAGGAAGTGTGACAGATGCCAGTGTATGGGAAGACCAACTAAGTCAGATAAAATGCCATTATATCTGTAGGTCATAGTCACCCCTTTTGATAAATGGGGAATGGATTTTGTAGGACCAATTGATCCACCATCAAATGGAAAGTTATACATTCTAGTTTGCACGGACTATGTCACAAAATGGGTCGAGGTAAAAGCTATGACTCATGCCTGTGATAACAAAGTTGTTGAATTTATGTATAAACAAATTTTCACAAGATTTGGAGTTCCTAGAGAGCTTGTAACTGACCAAGGAGCTCAGTTTGCATCACATCTGATCACTGCACTAATGAATGACTATAAGATCAAACATAGGAAGTTCAACCCCTATTATCCTCAAGCCAATGGTCAGACAGAGGTAACAAACAGAGAAATTGAGGTGATTCTCACAAAGATAGTGCAGATCCATAGAAAAGACTGGAGCAATAGACTTCCTGAAGTAGTTTGGGCTTATAGGACTACATGGAAGACAACAACTGGGTTTACACCTTTTGAGCTGCTTTATGAGAAAAAAAGCTATGTTACCCATAGAATTTGAACATAAAAATTTGAGGACAGCTCTTGAACTCAACATGGACTTATCTGAAGCAAAAAAGGACTGTCTCCTGTAGCTAAATGCTTTGGATGAAATGAGAAAAGCCGCCCTGCAGCACACAGAAGTAATCCAATAGCAAAAAAAGAAATGGCATAATCAGCACATCAAAACTAGGAAATTTTCTCCTGGAGATTGGGCCCTACTATATGATTCCAGATATCAAGAAAACCAGGGTAAGCTCACAACATGCTGGCTTGGCCCCTATGAGGTTGAAAATGTGTTCGACAATGGAGCTATACAGCTGGCGACAATTGATCCAGTCCGTTTTAAATTGCTAGTCAATGGCCACCGACTCCAGCTGTACCATAAACCAGTGTCAAAGGAAGAATTTATGCAGTAGTTCGTTCAGGTTCCTCCCGATACTTTTCCTGCAGCTGAAGGCTTTATCCTTTCTCTTGCAGCGTTGCCATAGTATTTAAAATGCATGCCTATAATAAAGTTTTTTTTTTAAGAAAACCCCTTTTTCTCCATTTTCATTCATCGCCCCCATCTCAATTCTTTATCTTCCATCCCATCCATCCCATCAATCCATTTCATTCATATATTTTACGTCACCCATCCACTTCATCCGTCCACATCAACCTTAATTAAGATATCTTTCCCACTTATCAATTCATGCAGCGCCGTCATCTTTTTTCACATGTACGTGCAATTATCAAAGGTACGCCATATCTTTTCTTATCACATATTTAATTTATTTTATTCTATTTATTTACTGCTATGTATGTACCAGTCATTATTACCCAAATCTCTACCTGTTCTTTAGTACATGTGAGGACACATGTCATACTTTAAGTAGGGGGCAGGGTAATCCATCTTTTAAAACTTGTTTTTTTGCCACTGCCATAACTGCACAAATAACCTTTCTTTAATTCTTTTCTGGTTCTTTCCAAATGTGCTCACATGTCCTTCTTTAATGCATGTTTTTCTTGTAAACTACGATTAAGACTGCTTGTTCAAAAAGGTCATTTTTGGAAAAAGAAAGAAATGTGACGGCACGACAGAAGAAAAACCAAAGTAGAAAGGGAAATAAAGAATTTGAATCTTTAGCAAGGAATTGAGTTCAGCTAAGAAAAACTACAAACATGGGTAGTCAGTTGGTGCAACATGAGCCTGTAGCTCATGAATTGTTAATGCAAAACCCACAAGCAGCCCACACATTCAGCCTCTGTAGATGGTTAAATTATTTCTTGAACTTAAATAATTTTGATGAGGAGGCTGCTGGAGAATTTTTTTAGAACACTTTCTGAAGGGGAAGCCACCGTATGGGGTCTACCAGTTGTTGCAACTAAAGACAGAATTGTTGAGGTAACTGGGTTTCTAGTCGTTGGAGAAAACTTTTCTTCAGACGCTGCAGGTGCAAGGGCTGAGTTTTCAATGCCTACTAATGGACCTCTGGAAGTCTCCAAGCACGGATGCAAGCGTGTGTCGTTGCCTCCTCCATATTCAGAGTATTCCACTTATATAATGAGGTATTTAACCTGTGAAGGCCATTTTTCTTACCTACATTCCCATCATTTTAAATTATTAAGCCATATGAGGCATGGGTTAGTTGTGAATGTTTCAAATTTCTTGTTAAAGTTTTTAGAACAAAGTGCCCACAGAACTCAACAAGGGAAAGACAATTTTGTCGCTCATCATGGCCTTATTAAATTACTGATTGAGCGCTCTTTGAGAGACGTCTCACCTCTCTCCTGAGAATAATTTATTGCCTGAAATAGTTTGCAAATACCAAAACCTCCTAGGGTACTTATCCCACGGCCTCAAAGAAAGAAGAAAGAAATTGAATCTGCTAGTGGAACAGGGCAAGGGTCATCTACTCCTGTAGCTCCTAGTCCTGCAGATTTTGCACCCGAATCCTCTGATAGGGTACAAACTAGGTCTGCCACTAAGAGAGAGAAAGGAAAAACAAAGGCAAAAGGGTCCCCTAAATCTGACCCTTGTTCTCAGAAAAGACAATGCTCCTCTCCTGCAGCACCCTCCCCTACAGCCGTTTCTCCTATAGCAACACATGTTTCTATTACCAGTTCACCGTCATCCTCTGGTAGGGCAAAGCCCTCTAAACAAACAAGAAAAAGAAAAGCTACCGGAATACCCCCTGTAGCCGCATCTGTGCCAAGAAGGGTTTCCACAAGGAAACAATCTAAGACCTCCCCTGCTTCACCGCAACCTGAGGTGATTGTAATTTCAGAAGGGTCTGTTGAATCTAAATTTAATGTTTCTCAAAATGAGTCTGAGAATGCTACTCAGAGTTTGTTCGTTCCTGAAGAAGAACAAGTTGAGACAAAAGAAACAGGGCACAATGAGCAAGGGTTACCAAATCTTGATGATTTCGCTACGGCTGCTATGCAATTTTTGGAGGAAGCACAGACTTCTCCACCACAGCAACAAGAAGAATTTATCTTGCAGCAAGAGTAAGAACAGAGTGAACAATTAAATGTGCCTAGTGAAGTTGTATTTCATCCTACAATTTGTAAAGCCATTGTTGTGTATAGGAGGACATTTTTAATTAAGTTTCTGGAATATGTTAAAGATAATTGGGAAATAGTTACATTACAAACTCTGACTTTTCGACACATAGCCCAAACTGACATGCAACAAAGTCTATGGGAAGTAGAAAAGAAGAAATTGAAAGTCAGAAACAAGAAATTTCTAAGTTGAAAGCAAAAATGGATGAAATGTTAAAAGTAACTAGTTAGATTATGGAATGCAGACCGCCACCTAGAGTTTATGCTTTGTGCCTTAAAGAACAGTTTTTATGGTTTCAATTGATGAGAATTTCCAGAAACCAAGACCCTATAATTCACACTGCCAAAGAGTTTTATGAAGCATACCAAGCAGCCCCTAACTGATTAAGGAATTCTCCGTGTGAATTCTATTTGCATAGCTTCTTAATACCATTTGAAATAGAATGGAATCATCTTCTATACATTGGTGATATTCATTTGAGAGCATTTATGTCATGGATAGCAAATGAGGTGAATTATGGCAGGCAGTGGGAAACATATGAGGAAGCTGAGAAAATAGAGTCTGTCCCATTACGCTCTCAAAGTTCAAACCCACATGCAATGTTGAAAGATTGGTTTTCTCTAACATATGGTATTAATAATGTTTCAGCTAGAGAGAAAATATTTGATATCATAAAGCAAGTATATGATGAATTCCAGGCACAACAATATTCATTTTGGAGATTAGCATATACCAGAAGTGAGAAAAGATGAGAGAGATTAATTATTGGGTTAAGAAAGTCAGAACCACATGGTCCCCTAAATTTTACAGCATCTCTCAAATGAACCAGAAGATATATTCAATTGGGACTTCAAACAAGATTTGAACTGTGGCTGCCACTGACATTCCGACCCCCTGTGCTAATGTGGCCCTTGTATCCTCATCAGGCTACAAATCTTAACAATGAATTAGAAGACCAAAGATATGAAAGGTGTCAGGATTTCAGAGGATTCTATTACAAGTTTGGACATCCATTCCAAAGTCATGCAGCCACCACTGACTTTAGAGAAACCACCAGGAAATTTAATGTTGGAGGACTAGCATTGGGCTAAGTAGGGAGTAGTGATGAGCTTAAAATATGCTCATAATTTGGATGTTATGATAAACTTTTAATGTCTTTACTTTTTTTATTTCATGGCTGTTTAAACTTTGTGAAAACCTTTTATGGGGATATCCTATAGCATAATACTTTCATATTCCTGCGGCTCATGGTGTTGACTTGATTGCATTTATTACCCGTTGACTCCCTAAAATGGCTGGTATATTGTATACAGTTTTTGAATGATGAAGTAGATTTAAAATGTGTGATTAATGAATAGATATCGTGTATGTGTTATACACCTTTTCTTTCGCATCTGTTACCTTTTGTTTCACAGGTTGTTGAAGAATGATCGAGTCATGTGTAGCCAATCTTGGCCTTGCAGTAAAGACCATTTCCTGCACAACTTCAAGGAAGCTTCGGCAAAGACTCTTTGACCGAAACTATGGGAAATAATTTTAATGATAGTCGATCTGGAAAGAGTGGAGTGCTAGATTCTCTCCAAATTGGGTTGAACGCATAAATTCATTATGAATTATGTTCCTTGATTCGAGAATACACTTTACTTCCACATCTTTCTTTGATAAGATTAGTTAGTTAGTTGCTCTCCTGTTTATAAATAAAGTTCTCCTCCTACGTGAGAGGGACAGAGGAGAGGATAGTTAGAATGAGTAAGAGATGATAGTTAGTAAGTTAAAACCATAGTAATAGCAGATATCATGTAAGAGTCAATATGATAATGAGAAACAGAATCTATATGATCGAAGATAGAGTTTTTTGTTAGTTTCCACATCAATAAAGCAATGTATACCATTCTATTTTCATGAATAAAGTTCGATGAAGTTTTGAGTATAGCATCTATGTAATTAGTAGATGCTTGCTAAGGGGGCCCACTTAGTAAGTATCTGTAGCTAGTTAGTTAGTTGTTATTTTCTGTTGATCTTTAGATTAGCTTTCATCTTTGAAGTTTTCATACAAACTCAGTCTTATAGTGCTCCTACAGCATAGAGAGTCCATCCCTGTGACTATTCCTGCAGCATAAGGCCGGTTCATAGTTTGTGTTTCAGTCATAGTTGTTATGGTTTCTATCATAGTTGAGTTAAAGAATTTTACATTACCATTCTGTGGCTTAGATAGAATTTCTTTCCAGTATTATTTCTGCTAAGATTTGACAAAAACTAGTTCTTAGTGCATATATTTTGCCGCGCCATTTAAAGTCTACATCCCCTAGTTTGACAAGTAAAATGAACGTCCATAGAAAGATATAAGTCACCTGTTGCAATGTCCAATTCCCAGGAAAGGTTTTACTGTGATTTTCATATCCTTTTGTGGGCGTGAGCCAGGACTTATACACCCAAAGTGGCATATGAGTCCCAGACCACTAAATCATGAATACATAACCCAAAACATTGAATTATGATTGGTCATTTGATAAGTGTTGAGATTATCTCTAGAAAAATGCATTTAATAAGGCTTATGGATGCAAAATAGGTCCAATTAAGGAATAGATAAGCCCAATTAATTAATACAACCCTAGATTAGTGTGAAAGTGTTAGGGTACACTTTACAACACCCTAAATAAGGCACCATTAGGTCCATTTAGTTTTAAAAGGGCCCTAAACTTATTGTTAAGGTGTAAATAAATACACTTTTCAACACTAAATTAAGGAAAAATTAGGTATATTTATCTTAAAAGGGCCCTAAACCTAATGTGAATGTGTAAAACACATTACAACACTAGATTAAGGTGACATTAGGCTCATTTTAACATCAATTATTACCAAATTAGATGTGAATATGTGAAGGGTGACATTTTCCATCACTACATTTAGCCCCCACTTTAGTGAGAGGAGGAACTTGCTTCAAACTCACCCTAAAGTAGACATTCAAGAGGGGTCCAAATGTACCAATGCAAATGGTCTAGGATAACAAAGATCAGGGAGGAGGCCAAGCCCCTAGAATCCAAGATACTATGTCAAACCAACATAAGCACAAAAGGACACACACAAGGTTTATGATATGCAATAGAAAGACGAGATACACGAACATACGATGTCAAAGATATATAGATGAAAGAAAAAGAAAGAAATAGGTGGATCAAGCTTTGACCATTTTTCCAACATGATGTGGATTAAATCTAAGTTATTTTTCCAATTATGCACGCTCACTCTAAGGAAACAAAACTTCAAGTTGGCTACTAGGTGAGTATCCAAAGGGTCGCTTACAAGTGGAACACAATGTCCACTATGAAAACCAAATGCACACTCACAGGGGCTAGTGGAACCTCAAGTCATCCACTAGGTGACCCTAGAGAGCTAAGACACATATGCACATAACTAGTATGTGTTCACACCCACAAGCAAGTGGCCATGGGAAATTCATGCCTAATTTTATCTCCCATATGTACAACCATACCAAAGCTATACCTCTTGATAAATTTGATAAGGCACAATACAACATGATAGAATGATTCATGAGACAAGCAAAGATTCGTATTCTTGATACCCATGAACAAATAGGATGGCTCCATAGGAAAGAAAAGTGTGTTATTCTAGGTGACCATATAACCTAAAATATAAAAAGAGTGTAAGGTATGTTCACAAGATATTTTTGTAGTTCATGTAAGGTCTCTTCTTAGGGAACATTGTACCTAATGTCTCCAAGAGAGGACAAGTCAAATAAATATCATGCTCTTAGGGGAAATCAAACCCAATGATACCACCTAGAAAAGGATCCATCGCAAGAATAAAGAAAACCACACAGTGAAATATGAGTGTTGATGTATGCCCCCACTGTAAACCAGTTAATAATACCATTGTTGTGAGAAAAAGCTTTAAAGTAGAAGTGAGAGGTTTTTTTTTCTACTTTTTCTAGAAAGCCCTATGTCCAATCATATGTTTGCGAATCGAACTACATCATGAATAAGGGATTTCCCCCAAAAACTTAGTATTTCACACACGAGCCAACTTAAGGCATGTCATCCACATCCCAAGCTTGCTCCTATGTATAGATGGAAGGTGGTCAACTAGCCAAAAGAGACAACAAGTGCCATACAAGGACAAGGCTACCCTAACCCCTCGCTCCCACTTAGTGAAATAAAAGGATGAGCCAAGATGATTGATGAGAAACATGCTAGATTGTAAATAATTATCAATTAGAGGAATTAGGTGCCTCAACATAGGAAAGAGCACCACAGTCCTTAAGATGTTGAATTTTATTACTCAAAGCCTTACATTCATTATTAGAATGACAATGAACTCTATGATATGCACAAAATGATTTCTTGTAGTAAAATATTTTTTTTTTTCTTGGAGGGAGGGACATCAATGATCTTGGAGAAGTCTTGACAAGATAAAATATTGATCAAAGGTAGGGGATGTTTTTGGAGTCACTAAAAAAGTAACCCTTCTACTTTTACTAGCTTGTTTGGGACCTCCTTGTGATTTGGACTTAATCTCGCCTTGATTTAGTGTTGTAATGTGGATAACATGTTCACATTAAGTATTTCTCCCTTGTAAACTAATGGATTTTAATGGTACCTTGCTAAAGTGTTGTGAAGTGTTGTAATTCAATTCACACTTTTCTAGGGTTTTATCAAATAATCAAACTTAATAAACCTCTTTTTAATCAAAATAAGGCTTAAAATCTTACCTTATTTGGAGTGTTGTAAAGTGTTGTAACACACCTTCACATTTCTCTAGGCTTTTCATTAATAATTGGGCTTTATTATTCCTTAATTGGCCTCATTTTGCATCCACAAGCCTCATTTATTACATCTTTTCGAGGATAATCCTAACATCAATCATTGAAAAATCATAATTTGGGTGTTTCTATCTTATTCGGGCCAGATTTAGTGATTTGGGACTCATTTTCCAACTTGGGTGAATGGGTCCCACCTAGAATTTTAGGTCCCAAACCTGTTTTTACACCTTTCTACGAACTTTTTATTTTTGGTCTAATATATTATGCCTTATGGGACTCATTCGCCACCTTGGATAAATGAGTCCCATGTGGCCCAAATCAAATTTAACTCAAATTTCCTATGAGAATTTATTCTCCTAGATCTGATGTCAGCTTGTAGTGTTGTAATTTTGGGAATCCTTGCATACCTAGCATTCAAGAGAGTTCACAAGAGAATTCAAGTGTCTTCAAGGACATATTTTCAAGCATTTTTAAGAGCAGCATTCAAGCATCAATCATCATGTAAAATAATTCATGCATTATGCTTTTTATTGTGCTAACAATTGTGATGTAGGGTTTATGATTCAAGAAAGATCAACATTTTTCAAGCAAGAGTCAAGAACCACATCCATTGCAACCATTTAAAGCATACTTGCAGCACCTTATTGCTATGGTTTGGTGAGTTGCAAAATTATATTTTGTTCATTCATCATTATCAATTTATATTGGCTTCCTTTTCAAGGTTTAATTACCAACAATGGGTTTGACCAAGGAAAACCCCTATTCACTAACCCAACAACATTTTTCCCTCTCCTTTATGTGTGATTTGTAGGTCTAGGTTGCATATTTCTTTAAGGACCAAGATTGGAGAAAAAATTTCAAGTGATCAAGGTTGTCAAATTTGTCATCAAGCCTTGGAGAACCTTTCACTTCTCCCATTGGCTACCTTCCCACCTTTGGTATACACTGAACATGATTGGGAGGTGGATGACTTGCTCATAGAATGACTCACATGTTCCTTACTAGTCTTTTGCATTATTTCTTTCTTTTTCATTTTCTTTTGTGTGATTGTATGTGTGTAATGTGATCCCTCGTGATGTTTTGTATGATGTTCTCTCTCTCTTTGTGATATTTTTCTATTTGTACCTTCATTCTTCTCTATGTTGTACATCTTTTTGCTATTATCTTTGTCTTGTATTTTTCCTTTTGCGAATTACACAAGGCATCGAGACATTCATGTCTCTTCCATGTTAACCCAAAATATTTTTTTATCTTTTATTTTTATTTTTGTCTTGTGTTTTCCTTTTGAGGATGATGCAATGCGTTGAAAAATTCATGTCTCTTACATGTTGACCCAAAAGATTTTTCATTATATTTTATTTTCCTTTCATTTTTGTCTTTTGTTTTCCTTTTGGGGATGATGCAAGTCGTCGAGACACCCTATGTCTCTTCCATGTTGACCCAAAATATTTTTCATTATCTTTTCTTTTCCATTCATTTTTTTCTTGTCTTTTTCCTTTCGAGGATGATGCAAGGCATTGAGACATTCATGTTTATTCCATGTTAACCCAAAAGGTTTTTCTTTGTTTTCGCTCTTTGTGTCATTCTTCCAATTCTATGTGTTTGGGGAATGATGATAGTTCTGAGATCTCTAAAAACCTTGTAACAAAAAACATAATGACCCCAAATCCATAGATCCCTTACGTGTTTGGTGTTATCATTTTTTGGGGCAACCCCTCTCTTTTATTTTTCTCTTACATGAAATAGCCTTTACTTGGAAACATATGACTTGGCATGGGGCTTTCCAAGTTTTCTCTCATGTCTTTTTTTTTTCATTTATCATTTTCTACTTTAAATTAATTTCTCACCGCATGGTGTTTAGCAATTCCGTTAAAGTGGGGGCATACATTAGCATTATTCTTTTGCAATTTTTACTTTTCATGGTTCATGGTGCAGTTTTCTTACTTCATATGATGTATTTTTCACTTTGTGGATGACACTAGGTGTGATTTATTTCAAGATCATGATCTCTCAACATATTACATTCCTCTTAGTGGCTTGATATGACACACTGCATCCCCTAAGATGTGAATTTTCTATTCTTTAATTGGTCCTCTCTTGAAGACATTAGGCACAATGTACCCTAAATTAAAGACCTTGCATGAACCACACAAGACTCCTTTGAACATTTCCTATTTGGAATTTTGCATTTTTCATTATATGGCCACCTTACATAACACAACTTGTATGCCTCTAGTGCCATCCTATTTGTTCATGAGCTCCAAGCATACAAAGTTTTGCTTGTCTCATGAAGCTCAATTTTTTCTTTTGTGGTTTCTTATTAAAGTTATTGATGGGTATAAATTTGGTATGGTTTGAGCAGGAAGCATGAATAAGGCATGGCTTTCCCCATAGCCATTCATGAGGGTGTGTGATTACATACCAACCATGAGTGTATGTTTCTCACCTTTTTGGACTTCTCACCTAGTGGAAAGCCTAACGTTCCATTGCCTCAGAGTGAATATGCATTTTTTTAAGAAAAACAGCCTAGATCTAATCCACATTGTGATGGAAAAATGGTCAAAGCTTGATCCAACTCTTTTATCTTTTTACCTTTTCTCTTTCCATCTTTGATAGTGCATTCTTGTTCGTTGTTCTTTATATCATCTACATGAGTGTTCTTTTGTGCCTATGTTGGTTCATCATGGGATCTTGATCATGGGGGCTTGATCACCCCTCTTGATCATTCTCATCTTATCGGCACTGGTACACTTAGACCCCTCTTGATGCACATTGGTCTACTTTAGTGCAAGTTTGAAGCAAGTTCATCCACTCACTAAAGTGGGGCCTAAATTGAGTCACCAAAAAAGTAACCCTTCTACTTTTTCTAGCTTGTTCGGGCCCTCCTTGTGATTTCAGCTTAATCCTTCCTTGATTTAGTGTTGTAATGTGGATAACACGTTCACATTAAGTCTTGGTCCCTTGTGAACTAATGGATTTTAATGATACCATGCTAAAGTGTTGTGAAGTGTTGTAATTCACTTTCACACTTTTCTTAGGTTTTACCAAATAATCAAACATAATATAACCTCTTTTTAATCAAAATAAACCTTAATCTTACCTTATTTGGAGTGTTGTAAACTGTTGTAACACACTTTCACTTTTCTCTATGCTTGTAATTAATAATTGCACTTTCTTATGCCTTAATTAGTCTTATTTTGCATCCACAAGCCTCATTTATTACATCTTTTCGAGGATAATCCAACCATCAATCATTGACCAATCATAATTCAAGTGTTTCTGGCTTGTGTGGACCATATTTAGTGATTTGGGACTCATTTACCACCTTGGACGAATAGGTCCCACCTAAATTTTTGGGTCTCGAACCTATTTTTACACCTTTCTAAGCACTTTTGATTTTTGGTCTCATACATTATGCCTAATGGGACTTATTTACCACATTGGGTGAATGAGTCTCATGTGGCCCAAAATAAAATTTAATTCAAATTTCTAGTGGTATTTTATTCTCCTAGATCTAATTCCAGATTGTAGTGTTGTAATTTGAAGAATTCTTGCATAATTAAGTATAAATAAAAGGTTCTTTCACTCAAATTCACACCTAGCATTCAAGAGAGTTCACAAGAGAATTCAAGTGTCTTCAAGGGTAGAATTTCAAGCATTTTTAAGTAGCATTCAAGCATCAATCATCATGTTAAAGACTTCATGCATCATGTTTGTTATTGTGCTAACAATTGTGATGTAGGGTTTGTGATTCAAGCAAATGTTTCAAGCAATATCAACATCATTCAAGAAACAGTCAAGAACCACATCTATTGCATCCATTTCAAGCATACTTTCAGCACCTTATTGCTAAGGTTTGGTGAATTGCAACATTGTCTTTTGTTCATTCATCATTCTCCATTCATATTGGCTTCCATTTCAAGATTTAATTACCAACAAGGGGTTGGACCAAGGAAAACCCCTATTCACTAGTTCCCAACAACATTTTTCCCTCTCCTTTTTGTGTGATTTGTAGGTCTAGATTCCATATTTCATAAATAGAAAGATTGGAAAAAAAATTCTAAGTGATCAAGTTTGTCAAAGTTGTCATCAGGCCTTGGAGAACCTTGGAAAATACCTTCAAGTTGCAAATCGAAGATTCAGGCCTAGAAATAAGTTAGGAAGGATACAGCAGACAAAGAAGAGTAGAATTAGCCTTTGAAGCTTCAGAAAAGCCCAACTAGAGTAATTCTCCACTTCTAGTGAATGAGTCCCAGTTCTTGTCAATTTTCAGGATTTTGCAGATCTGGATACCCTTTTGGAAATTTTTTGTTTTGACACAACTTCCCTGAAACTAGACTAATTCACCTAGCTTGGCGAATGAGTCCCAGTCAAAAATAAAAGTAGATTTTTTGTTGTTCAAGATCTTCATTTTGTCTTCTCCAAATTCCCAGGTGCACACTTTATGTTTTACAATTTTCTATGTTATTTTGTTCACTTTTCTAGGTCATTTAGTGTTAATTTGCATTCAATTATGGTTTTGTATTATATCTTGCATTTCATTGTCTTTTCCAAGTTTACACTTGGTGGTGAACCCCTCATTAGATCATATTCCGACCCAAGGACATCCCTATTGCAAGATCTCTTTCTCTTTTGCATTGAGATCTCTAGGGAAATCCTTGAGTGGAATATCTTTGAAAGTGGGTGTGAAAGCACTTGATCTTCCTATCCCCCATTTCAAAAGGTTCTAGTTTTGTTATTTTGAAACAAAGATATCTTTTGCTTAGTGCAAGGTGTCATACCTACACAAGACTCTTTAGATGACAAGATTTTTTTCTCTCTTTGAAAGGAGGGTGAAAAATCTAATGAGCTCCCAGCATTAGTGTTTTGTGTGATGACACTGATATTAAGCAAAGATTTTCCTTTTTCTTTCAAAGGACAATAATGAAGACCACTAGTGTCTATCAATTCAGGATGCACTAATATTAAAGTTAGCTTAGAGGAATCTTTTGTAAGAGTGTTGATATATAGTGAAGGCTTGTATGTTTTTTCGAGAGACAATAACCAAGACCACTAGACATTCCTTGCATGTTAGGATCTATACAGAAATAGATACCTTGTTCTCTAGCACCACATCCTTTTCCACTATATCCAAGTTGTTTCATAAGTTCATAACCTCTTCCATAAAAAAATTTCATTGATTTTGGAATTGGTGGTTGGTTATAGTCAAGTTCATAAAAGTTTGTTGTGTAATCTGTTATTTATCGTAAAGTGCTTGAGATGGATGCTTTCGAGGGGTCTTTTGAATTTTTTGTTGATGTTACCACTTTTTCTTTTCCCTTTTTAGATCCTTTGTTTATGATCTTGTACTCTTCTGTGAATGATGTGAAATCTAAGGAACCCCAATATCTTCTAATAGCTTTGTGAATTCCTGAATATGTTTTTTTGTTTTTCTATTGCATGGGTTCTACTTATGTAGTTGGTGTTAATGTTGTCTAAGGATTGTTCTTTCCTTTCTCAATGTTCAAACAACTATTTGGTCCAGGGTCAACTTTGATTGTATATACTTTGTTGTTGTAGATAGATTTCATGATACAATGAATGGTAGAAGGCACTGTATGCATCTCATGAATCCATGGTCTTACTAAAAGGGGATTGTATGAAAGTGTAACAAAGGATTTGGCACCTTAATCCTTTCTAGAACTTCTAGGATTTTTCATCTAAAAGGAGAAAGAAGGGCCAAAATGGGAAATTTTACACTCAAAATCAATGCAATATGAATGATATATCACTAAATATAATGATCTAAATGTAAAAAATTGGTAAAAGATATTGGTTGTTAAATGAAAACTAAAGAAATAAAAATTGTTTGAAAACACATTATGATATGAAAACATAAACTAAATGACCTAGAAATGAGGGTGAAGCCACAATAGTGGTTTACAATTTGATGGAGGAAGGAAAAGTGAGAAAAAATGACCCCATGGAAAAAAAAATTGGTTTCAGGGGTTCGAATGAACCTACAAGTTCGATGGAACCAAAAGGGGGTTCAACCAAACTAGGTTCGACCGAACCCATTAATTATCGGACCCACATTTCCTTCCCAAAAAATAAAAGTAAAATTCATATTAAAGGGGGTTCGAATGAACCCTAGTTCGAATGAACCCCGAACCCCCCTTATTCCTCATTCTCCCCCTGCAACCAAAAAAAACCCTAAAGTTTAATGCTTCGAAGCTCAGGTTGAGGCTAAAAATGGAGGAGTTTTCACAAACCCAACAAGAATCAAGTAGTCCTTAGAATTAGCTATCCAACAAATATAATTTTAATATGTTTTGGTTTTATTATGTATTTGTTTTTTTAGTTTTATTAAACATAGGTTTTTCATTGAAAATGAAGGTCTCTATTCTGCACATGTGGAAAAATAGCAAATTATCACAAAAAAATTGAAAAATATTAGTGCCAAATATTGATGTCCTTGATCCAACCAAAAAAAATTTTAATTTTGATATATCCAAAAAAAGTTATGCGTTATACGGTCGTGCTATGTTTGAATTGTAATTGGTTTGACTTTGAAACTTGATTAAAGAAAAAATATTTTATAAAAAACTATCTAACCAAGTGGAAGCACTAGATATCAGAGTTACAAATTTAAATTCAAAAGAATTGGAATTTTATCCTTTATGGAAAAAAAGTTATGCGTTATACAGTTTGCATCAATTTTTAAAAAGGTTGTTTTTTTTCTGAAAAAATCTAGTTTTCATGGGAGATGGAAATAGAAGTGCAATATGATTCCAAAACTTTTTAAAAATATATTTTTAGAATCTATAAACAAAATTTAACAAGACTCTAGTTTGCATCATCTTCAAATTCCTCATGGTTAAGCCGCTATAGGTGCCCAAATGTGAAGATTTAATTAAAAAAATAATTTTAGTGTCCAGCTTGGCCAAAAATTGTAAACCACTATTGTGGGATCACCCATGAAGGTAAATTGTAACAGAAACTAATAAAACTGAATATGTGCACCTGAGATCTTGTTGGAGACTAGAAATGACTTTTTGAAGGGTATGTGGGTATGTGCAGGATCATGATGGGCCAAAAAGTGGCGATATGATGGGTATGTGTAGGGTATGTGGTTGATGACTTTTTTTTACCCAAAATTAATGAAACAAAAAGGTTTTTTAAAGGAGATTCTCAACTTTCCACGAATATAAATTATACTTTACTTTGAATTTAATAAATAATTATTATTCATTTTCTCTTTAATTATGACTAAAGTCCCGATCGGTAGGCTGATTGAAAAACATCTATAGCTTTCAAGCGGTGTCACATTTTTGAATCTGAAACATGTGTCACATTCTATGCTTCACATACTATAGGATTAAAAAAATAAAATATTGAATTTCATGAAGTTTTGACCAAGTTATGGTCGACATACGATTTTTATATTTTTAAAATTTGTAATAAAATTCATAATTAATTATTTTCTTGGAAACAATTTACAAAAAAATATGCATCACATCGACATGAGTCCTACTTATATGTAAAATATTATAAAAAAATATTATCATTTTATTGTGGTTAGGGTGGTCAGACAAACACCTACTTCTTATTTTTTCCTGAAATTTAAGTACTACTGCATTGAAATTTCAAATTTTCACCAAATAGATTTATTTTTTTAAAAAACCTAGTAGTTTAGAAACTACATTCAATTTGCTACAGATTCTATTCTTACATATTTTTTAAATAATATAGATAACTTATTCAAATTTTTATGTCATGCCTTGGATTGCGCTTCTCGCTCAACCATACCAAAGTTATACCTCTTGATAACTTTAAAAGACACCACAAAAAAATTATGCTTGAAGCTCATAGATATTGTAAATGCAAAATGGTGTAAGGAATGTTTAAAGGGATTTTTCTTAGTTCATGCAATGTCTCATCTTAAGGAACATCATGCTTAATGTCTCCAAAAGAGGAAAAGTGCAAATGTTCTCATCTTGTTTCCACGAGAGGAAAAGTGCAATGTGTCATCTTAGGAAACATTGTACCTAATATTTCCAAGAGAGTAAATCACATGAAAAAGAAAATCGCACAATGAAATATGAGTGTCGATGTATGCCCTCACTTTAAAGTTGTTGCTAACACCATTACTCTGAGCAATTGCTTTAAACTAGAAGGAGACATGAGAGCTTATTCGGAAATCCCTATGCCAAGTCATATGTTTCTTATAAGCTACGTCATGAAAGAGGTAGTATGTCACATGCAAGCCAACTTAAGGCATGTCGTCCACATCCCAAGCTTTCTCTTATATGTTCATAAAAGTTTAACGACTAGTCAAAAGAGGCAATGACAAGTGACATACGAGGACAAGGCTAACTATCCCCTTGCCCCCACTTAGTGTAGGACAAGGGTGAGTTGAAATGATTGATGAAATGCATGCTAGAGTGAAAAATTAGTATCAATTAGAGGGATTAGGTGCCCCTACAGAAGGAAGAAAACAAAACTCCTTAAAATGTTGGACTTCGCTACTCAAACCCTTGAATTCATTGGTGGAATGACCATGAACTCTATGATATGCACAAAATGAAGTCTTGTAATAGCATTTATTTCACATTCTTGGAGGAAGGGATATCAAATGATCTTGGAGGAGTCTCAAACAAATACCCTCTTGATATATGGTAGAAGGTGTGTCTATGGGCTACAGAAAAGATACCTCTTGCTTAGTACTAGTTGTCATACCTACGCAAGACATTGCAAATTGTGATATTTTTTTTGCTCCTTTATAGGAGGGTGTAACTCTAACTAATTGAATTCATTAGTGTTTTGTGAGATGACATTGACATTAAGTGAAGTTGTATTTGTTTGTTTCATTTCTTGTAAAGGAGAATGATCAAGACTACTAGTGTCAATCATTTTAGGACATGCTTTACAGTTAAAGTGGACTTAGAAGCATGTTGTGTGAGAGTGTTGATGTTGAATGAAGGCTTGGTGATTTCTATCAAAGGACAATAGCCAAGACCATGAGTTGTTTGTTGTGTGGTAGGATCTATAGGGTTACAAATACCTTGTTCATTAGCACCACATCCTTTTCCACTATAGCCAAGTTGTTTCATTAGCTCGTACCCTTTTCCATAAAGCTTTTTCATTAATTTTGGATCAGGTAGTGGTTGGTGGTCAGCGTCGTCAAAGGTGTTTGTGTAGTTTTTTTTATTGTCTAAATTGGTTGAAGTGGATGCTTTTGAAGGATCATTTGAATTTTTTGTTCACATGACTACTTTTTTGTGTTCCTTATTGGAATCTTTGTTTATGATCTTGTATTCTCCCATGAATTCATGTTTGAAATCCAAGGTACCCCAATCATCTTCGAATAGCTTTGTAACTTGTTTAGTATGTTGTTGTGTATCTTTTGGTTACACAGGTTCTACTCATGTGGTTGGGGATAAGGTGTCTAAGGGGTTCTCTTGGTTTTTCTTAAGTTGCAAGACAATATAAGGCTCATGATCAACATCTAGTGCGTAGACGTTGTAGATGTATTTCATTTTTTTATGAAGAGTGGAAGGAACACCATTCATTGCATGAATCTACAACCTTCTTCTTCCTAGAAGAAGGTTATAGGATAGATCATGAGGCATAACCTGGATCAGTGTGTTTAATGTGACTTAGCCAACTCTAATAGGTAAAGTGATCACACCAAGTAGTTTATTTCCAACATTTTCAAAGCCCTTAATAGATAAAGAATCAAGTTGAATATTTGGGTGACCCTCACAAAGCCTATCCAAGAGTTTTACACTACACACATTAAGGGTTGAGCCATTGTTAATAAGGGTTTGATTTATCCCTATCCTATTGTATTGAGCAATGATCATGAAAGCTTCATTTTGTTTTTGCACATCCAAAGAGGGGAGTTCATTTTGGTGGAAAATAATGTTAGCATTTAGTACTTGGATCATGGCTTCTATCTCATTTGGTTGTGCATGAGAAGGGACGGGAATTTTTTATAAAGCACTTTGAATCATAGTGTGATAATTAGGTGAACTCTGAATTAGGTCCCACAATGATATCTTAGCAGGAGTATTCTTAAGTTGCTCGACAAGATCATACTCCTTTCGACCTGGCAAGAAAGGGTTAGGTAGGATAAGATTAGGCAAAGGTAAGGGTGTCAGGGTTGGTTGTGGTTGTTGTAGATTGTTTCAAGTGTTATATGTATGAGCAATGGTATTATGACACGGTTGTTGCGACACATTATTCTTAGGTGGGTAAAGGATAAGTTCAGGTGTGTTGTGAATTGTGTTGTTTCTGTGAACATGGGTAGAGGATTAGAGGGTTCTCAGGATGTCCCACAAGGTATGTATGAGGTCCATTCATTGAGCGGTATCTAATGGACACTTGTGCATTCATAACCTCAACAGTCTTGGTTTGATGTATTGCTAATAAAGGGAAATTGAGAATTACCTTTTGATTTAAAGAAGACACATTATTATTGTTGTCATTTTCTAGCACCATGATATTCTCCCTAGAAGGAGAGTTTTTAGGAGAACTAAAAATCAAATGTTCTTGACATTCATGGATTGGTTCTTGTAAAATAATTGCATCGCAATTAGGGGAATGATCAATGGTAGGAGTGTTTTGTTTATCAATAGTGGGAAGATTGGGGGAAGACTCTATTTGATTGCCATATTTCCCTAAGGTCTCATTCTCATGTTCCATATTATCTACCCTACTAGGATAGCTTGTAATATGTTCATCCAAGGTTAAAGTTTGTAAAGTAGCTTCATCACAAGTGGGAGAGGCATCAAGAGAAGGACCACTATGTGTTTCAAATAAATTATCCCAAATGGTAGGAGCATTAGGGAAGGTAGGATCAAGGGTTTCATGATTCTTAATAGGGATGTCTTCTAACACCAACCTATCCTCATTACATCCAGGAGGGATATTAGGAGATGGAAAAATTTGATTGTCATGGTTATCGAGATTAGGTAAGGTGATATTTAGAAATGTGTCTATGATCTCATGTCCATGTTATCTAACATCTTCCAAAGGGGAATGAGAAGCTGGACAATCAAGACCCTCAATGGTTGTAACTTCCTTCACCAAGATACCTTTGTTAGTAATAGGAGAGGTATCAGGAGAAGAAAAAGTATGCTTGTTATGATTGTCTACACCACCATTTTTCACCAACTTATATAGGTAGGTAGTGGCAGCTAACAAAAGCTTAAAAATGGGGTTTTCAATTCTATAAAAGATGGTTTTAGGGGTGAAAAGGGACTAATTCTCCCAGAATGGCAAATGCGTCCTAGTGTGGGTTTTTTTAATATTTTTAAGGAATTTCTGAGTGATTTTAATGTTTTATGTTCTCTATGATGCTGACCTAAGATGCAAATGCAAAATTTTAGATGATTTAAGATGCAAAAATGCAACCTATATGCACTTTCACAAATGTTGAATTTTAAAAACCCTAGAATGTAACTTTAACAAATCCAAAATGTAATGCAAGCTAATTCTAGGAGAATCATGGACTAAAAATAAAAAAATAAAGTACTCTAAATTTTGGTTCACCAAAATGTAACAAAGGATTTTGGCACCTTAATCCTTTCTAGCACTTCTAGGGTTTTTTCCTAAAAGGAGAAAGAAAGGCCAAAATGGGCAATGTTACACTCAAAATCAATGCAATATGAATGAGATATGACTAAAAAAAATGATATAAATGTAAAACGTTGGTAAAAAATATTGATTATTAAATGAAAACTAAAGAAGTGCAACTTGTTTGAAAACACGTTATGATATGCAAACATAACCTAAATGACCTAGAAATGAAGGTAAACTGTAATAGAAAATGATGAAATTGAATATGTGCACCTGAGATCTTGTTGGAGACTAGAAATGAATTTTGGAATGTTGTTGATGCTAAAAAATTTGCCTATTGGGACTCATTCACCATTCTATGTGAATTAGTCCTAGTTTTGGGAAACTGTTTCAAAGCCTATTTTAGACAAATGGGTATCCAAAAATGTAGAAACCTTGTTCAATCCTGGTATTGGGAATCATCACCACTAATGTTGAATGATTCCAGTTTTGAATTTATGAAGATTCAAAAGTGGAAATAGAAGCCCTCGTTCTACACTCTGGTTCCTAACAAGTGTCTACTTTCGAAAGTCTGATTTCCAACACTATAGATGACTTTTAATAAATATTTTGACTTGGTCAACAAGGATATGTCTTCAAAAACTTTTCAATACAATATTTAATTATTTCTAGGCTCCCAAGATGCCTAAATTTTCAAACACACAAGAAGAGAAGGAGAAATTTTGGATGTTAGGGCATGGGGGTTTGGCTTTGTCAAACCCGTTTTAGGTAATTAAACCAAATAAAGAAATAATATGAAGAATGAACATGAAATTAAGGGATTAATACCTTTCCATGATGATTGATCTTGGTTTTTTTCAACAATATGAAGAATCTTCCCTTGAATGTCTGAAAAATGTTATCTTGGTGACTTCAAATGATAAAATCTTAAGGTGCTTGAGTAGAATAAAGAGTGGTGAGTGAATAATGTATTGGTTATGAATTAGAGTTCAGAGACTTATATTTATAGGAAATTCACCTTATTTTCCCATTAATTGTATCCCCAAGGCCGACATGGAGAAAATTTAAACTTAACACCTAATTTTTCCCATTGAATCCTCGAAAATGGCTCAAATGGGACTCATTCGCCATCAAGGGAAAATGGGTCCCACCTGGATGGGACTAATTTTACCCTAATATTTAATGGGTCCCATATGGGACATTTTTTCTAGCTGGAATGTCGAGTAGTAAGAAAATAGGGTTTATATGATGACTATGTCGATTATTTCATCAAATTATGCTTCAGGATGCATAATATGGGGTCATAGGGGCCTATTAATGATGATGTAAAGGTCAATTATGGATTGGGACACAAAATTCAATGTGAAAGTGTGATTAAATACACTTTACAACACTAAAATGAGGTCCACTTAGCCTAGAAATGCACAACATCTAATGTGAATGTGTAAGACACATTACAACACTAGATTTTAACATTAATTTTATTTTACAAGCCTTATAGATTGATGTGAGGATATAATTAAATACATTTTATAATGTTGAATTAAGGGAAAATGGGTTCATTAAGTCTAGAAAAGTGTGAAATTCTTTTACAACACTTTACAACACCTTAACAAAACATTGTTAGATGCATTTTATTCAGTTTGCAAGGGTCCAAGACCTAATGTGGATGCATAAAATTCCTCACAATGCTAAATCAAGGCCTCATTAAGTCAAATTAGTCATCAATTATTACCAAATCAAGCAAGTTTCCTTTTTTCTATGGTACATAAAGAACTTGAGGCATAACATGGATGGGATTTTGTAATGTGTCCTTTCCAATTGTAATAGGAAAACTAACTATAACACCACGTTGTTATTTTCCTACATTGTGAAATCCTTGGATAGATAAGGAATCATATTGAATTTTTATTTTATCCATGCCAAGTCTATCCAAAAGGGTCATAACACTACACACATCAAGGGCAGATCCATTGTCAAAAAGAGTTCTTTTTATTTCAAACCTATTATAGATAGCTATTATCATGAAAATTTCATTTTGTTCTTGCATTTCCAAAGGAGGGGACTCACTTTGGCGGAAAACAATTTCAACATTAATTTCTTGAATCATGGCTACAATGTCACTTGGTTGCACATTAGGAGGGTTAGTAACTTGTTGTAAGGTACTTTGAATCATATTATGATAATTAGGGGATGCTTGAATAAGGTCCCATAATGATATTTTAGTAGGAGTGTTCTTAAGCTATTCAACAAGATCATACTCCTCTCCACTTTGCAAAGGAAAATGAGGAGCACTAGGGAAGCAAAGTGTGTTATGGAAAATCTTGACAATCACATTTGTTCTTCTCCTAGTTATGAAGATGATACTTTGATGTTAGAAAAAATAATTGATGAAATTCATGAGAATCTTGTGTGTCTCTCTTCCCCTTAGGAAAACATTATTGAACAAGAGAATGCCATCATTGATAAACAAGACAATACAACTATTGATGTTATCTTATTTGATGTTATCTCAGTTGATTTTATTTCATGGGGAAATACTACATATATATGAATAGATGGTTTCTGAATTATTATTATAATTTTGGAGATGTTTATGTACACTGTATATGTTGTGAACAATTGACTATTGTGTACAAGTGTTAGTGGATGTAGGTATACATGTTCCATTCCTCTAGGAAGAGGGGAAGTATCACTCCAGAGAATATCTTGGTTCAGTAACAAGTAAATGTAAACTATCTGAGCATATACACACACCATATTAGAATGATTGAGTTGAGTCAATTTGTGGGTAGTTGGTAAGTCATCCTTAGCTGATATCTACATTTGAGAAGTCTTTTTTACTATTGCATGCATTATTGGGTGATGTTTATCTATTTGAGTTTTTAGTCCTTCCTTATGACATTTTGTCGAATGTACTTGGGTTGAGGCTTTGGGCTCTATGAATGGTTACCTTTACGTTGTTTCATATAAATGTAAAACATAGCATGTATATGGGCATATATATACCATAACATAGAATTTTGTCTCCACTAAGGTTTAGGGCCTAGGGAAACAATCTTCTACACTTTACATTCAAGGATGACTCTAGAGATCTCACCGCAAGACTAGAATAGAGGGAAGAGATCTAAAAATAGGGTATCTTAGGATATGATTTCAGATTACAAGAGGGGTTCACCACCAAGTTTATAATTGGAAAGACAATACAATAAAGGATGAAATGAAAAACCCTAGTTTGATGCAATGCTTCAATGAATGACCTATTAATGACCATGAAACAAAACAGAAAGTTACAAAACTAAAAGTGTTCACCTAGAATCTGGAGAGAGATGGAATGGAGCTTTGAAATCCTGAAATTTCTACATTTAGGCCTAGTGGGACTCATTCACCATTATGGGTGAATCAATCCTAGATCAAAATTTTTGTAGAGGAAGTGATTTCTCGGAAAAGGGTACCTAAAACTAAAAAAATCTCAAAATCAAGACCCAAAATGGGACTCATTTTTCAATCTTGGTGAGGGTATGTGCAGGATCATGGTGCGCCAAAAAGTGGCAATATTTGTAGGGTGTGGCTGACGACTTTTTTTTACCCAAAATTAATGAAACGAAAAGGGTTTTTAGAGGAGATTCTCAGCTTTCTAAAAATATAAATTATGATTTAATTTTAATTTAATAAATAATTATTATTCATTTTCTATTAGAATTATGACTAAAGTCCCGATCAATAGGCTGATTGAAAACATCTATAACTTTCAACGGTATCATATTTTGAATCCAAAACTCACATTCTATGCTTCACATACTATAGGATTAAAAAAATAAAAATAAATTTCATGAAGTTTTGACCAAGTTAAGGTGGTTAGACGACGAGTTTTTATATATTTCTAAAAGTTGTAATAAAAATTCATAATTAATTATTTACTTGGAAAAAATTACAAAAAATATGCATCACATCCGGACATGAGTCCTCTACTTATATATAAAATATTACAAAAAATATTATCATTTTATTATGGTTAGGTGGTCAGAGACACCTACTTCTTATTTTTCCCTAAAATTTAAGTACTACTACATTGAAATTTCAAATTTTCACCAAATAGATTTTATTTATTTTAAATAAACCTAGTATTTTAGAAACTACATTCAATTTTCTACAAATTCTATTCTTACATATTTTTGAAATAATATAGATAACTTATTCAAATATTTACGTCAAGTTTCCTAACACTGATTTTTTTGAATTTTTTGCCACTTAAGGGCCTATTTTTTGCACGATGATCTTGCACATACCCGTGAATAATTCCACTTAGGGCTTTCTAAAACTTCAGGGTCTAAGTTTGGTATTTAATTCCTGCTCTTCTTGTTCCTCTTTATTTTTGGATCTGAAATTGCCAATTTCGAACCTGTAGGTGACTTTTTGTGAAAATCATAACCTAGCAAATGGGGAGACAACTCCGACAACCTTGTGACCTATTCTAAAATGACCTTCAATTCTTCAAAGCACCTAGATCTACAACCACATTAAGAAAGAGACAGAGAATGTTGATTGTTAAAGAATAGGGATTTGCCTTGGTCAAACCCCTTATAGGTAATTAAACCAAATGATGAAATAAAATGATGAAGCATGAACATTAAACAATTTAATTAGAACCTTTCCATGATGATGGATCTTGAATTAATGCAACAATTGGTGAATAATTTTCCCCTCAAATGCCTTAGAAATGATCTTGAAAGTTATCCTAATGATCATGTGAAGTCTTGGAATTCTTAACTCTTGCTTGCTTGACTTGAAAAATTGAATGCATGATGTTTCCTATGTGAAATTAGGATTTGAAATATTTCTTATATATTAAATCCACTCACATGACCATTAATTTGTTCCCCAATGCCGACCTACGAGAAATTCAAACTTAAAACCTAGTTTTTCCCACTCAAACCTTGGAAAATAGCTCAAATGGGACTCATTCACCATCTTGGGTGAATGCCTCCCACCTAAATGGGACTCATTCACCCAAAGTGGTGAAGGGGTCCCATAGGGGCTACTTTTCTAGCATGAATGTCGGGAAGTGAAGAAATTAAGTTTGTATGTTGATATTGTCAGGTTTTTTATCAAAATATACTTCAACATGCCCAATACGGGGTCATAGGGGCCTCTTTATGATGATATTAATGTCATAAATGTAAGAGGGATTTAAATCCAATATGAAAGTGTAAATAAATACACTTTACAACATTAAATTAAAGAAAAATTGGGTCTACTTAGCTAAAAAGGGCCATAAATCCCATGTGAATGTGTAGAACACATTACAACATTAGATTAGGTCCACTTGATTTACAAGCCTCCTAAATTTAATTTGAAAGTGTAAATAAATACATTTTACAACAATAAATTAGGACAAAGTTAAGTTAATTTAGCTTTAAAAGGGTCCAAGACCTAATGTTGATGTGTAAAACACCTCACAACACTAGACCAAGGTGACATTAAGTCTAATTTATCATTAATTATTCCTTCCCTAATTAAGGACATTTTTTTTGAAACTACATATACATATACATAGATCTGTGTATGATAGTATTAGCAAATGCACATGTATGTAAGTAGAAATACTCAAAAAACTACATACACGAGGAAATGACTATATGTATATATGTGTGTGTGTGTGTGTGAATAATGTCACAAGGTCATAATAATTTGATATCGAATGGATTACTTGACTATCATATCGCCATATAATGAATATGCTTGTATATATACACAAATACACTTGCAAGTGTTAATGTGTATCGAAGAAGTGTACATATGTATATATTAAATAAGTATATGTGTATAAAACTACACAAGTATTATTATTCATGGAATATGATAAAAGAGTTATACATGCAATTATAGAATGGGTATATATTATGAGGATAAGAATATATAAAAAATATGTATAAGTTGATAGGCTTTCTATTATCATGTGAATGTTTGCTCATTTGAATTCATTTGAATATCAAATATAAACATATTTGATTATCATGGAATATATATAATATATATTTAATTTATATATATATGTACAAATATATATATATACATATCTATATATATATATATGTAATAGCGTTAAAGCTATTTGTGGACACATATATATGTAATTGTCTATAAACAAATATATATTTATATATATATGATAATTAAATACAATTCAAATTGTAAATATGAGCAATGCCAAGTAAATATATATATATGTAATTTACATATTGGTTGATTATTGATATGTGATAGATTGGTTATCAATAATAAATGCTTATGGCTAATTTATTGATGTGGAGAGGAAGGACTCAAAAAAAAATTCTTGACACTTTCCAATCAGGGTTTCAAAGCAAACAAGGCACAAGTGCTTCTTTGGTCATTTTGGTAATGTGTGCCTCAAGCCTAACACATGGGACAACAGCCTAACATCACTCAACCCTTGAAGGAAGCATTGAGTAAGGGAAAACATGGTGTGTTCAAACTTGTTTGAACATTCTCCAAGGGTTCCCAAACATATACAGACCCAAACAAGTGATCAATGCAAAGATTTGTGCAAACTAGATATTGTTGCCCCGAGGTGTGACAAGGTAATGAATTAAAAAAAAAGGCCCAATAATGAAGGATCAGGATTTATAATTGAAACCTTAGAGTGTATAGACCTTCAAAAACATGGAAAAATGTTTATCAAACCCAAACTTTAAGAGACAATGTAGAGAATTTATTAAGCAATCATACAATAGATTTTATGACTATTCCAATGAGGAAATGAAAACAGACTATCATTAATTTAACTTTTACAAAACAAATAATGAATCCAATCACTTCATTGGGATTGAATATAATATATTTATAGAATTTTCCTCCAATTTTCATCAAGATCCAACAATGGAAAAGAAAGTTATGGCATTTTTTCTCAAACTACAAACCCTAGGCGAGTTCTAGGAAGTTTTTGCAAAACTTTGTATAAATTTTACAAATCAACATGAAAATATATCAAACCAAAACCACTTGAAAAACTCAAGTCCACTTGAGTGCAGGTCTTTTTTTTCTTCCTAGTCTTCCAATTCTTCTACACTATTTTCTTCATGTCTTCTTGGCTTTGTCTTTTTGTCTTCCACTTGTTTTCTCTAGGTTTTCTTCTCAACTCCTTCTCTTCTTTCTTCCTTGCAAGGTATTCCTCTTTTGCAATCCTCCTTTGATCCTTGTCTCTTTAAAGAGAATGCTTCTCAATGATTTTTTTCTCCTTGTCTAACAAACCTGCACATACATAGTCCAATGAAAGATTTGAAATAAAATATTGAGACCTTGAGGTCTCCTCCTTGTCTCCTTGCACCACACACTCCACTTCAACACCCAAGAGATCCTCCATGTATGCTATTGTTGGCTTAGGACTAAACTTGTCCTCTAAGGGTCTCCTTTGCTAAATAGCATCTTCTAACACTTCCATCTTAGTTGTTAATTTCTCTTGACTTTCATACACAAAGTAGTGTTTCTCTTTTTCCAGACCTACCATCTCCTTCCAAAGGATGTGATCAATCTCTATATATGGACTGAATACTTCCTGTTGCACTTCAGGGTTCCATTCATCAATGAACTTTTCAGTTTGTCCGACTTCTGCAAACTACTTATCATTCATATCCATTTCTTTCAATAATAAAGCATCCAATTCATCATTCATGTCATCAAACATTGGTATTTCTCTAAGAGAACACAAAACATATTTGTTTTTCATCAACCTTTCACTATCAAAAACAAAATACAATATGCATTCACCAAGTATCTCACCTTCCTTAGGATGACATAGTATTCCATCTTCTTCACTTGGGATTTCTTCTTCATTTACTATTATGCCTACATTTACACACTCAAAGCTTTCATTAATTTCAAAAAAATTAGAATTACTTGCCTCCACATCTCTTTCCTTGGATGGCTTGTCAAGTACTTCTAGCAACCTTCTCAATCTGTTAGCTTCTTGTTGCTTCTTTCTCTTTTCCATCATTTTCTTAAGAGGCCACTTCACATTCTTTCTCATTGGCCAATACCCAACATTTCCTTGGTATACTTTCTCAAGACACTGTTGCAATACAAGCTCAACATGTTTTTCAAACTCATCCATTCTTCTATCAAACTCTGCAACTAGGCTTACCCTATTATCTTTCATCTTGTCCTTTTTGAGGCCTTATTTTTATCTTGCTACTACATCTTCTTGTCTTCATGATACCTCACCTAGGTTTTCTTCCCTTTTCCACACTACCTAGTCTTTTGGCATCTAGATTCTTCACTTCAACCTATCAACAACAACAACACACAAACTTCCAAAACCTCCCTTGCCCATATCTTTGGCTCTGATACCAGAAATGATGTAGAGAGGAAGGACTCAAAATGGTAGTCTTGATGTTTTCCAATTAGGGTTTCAAAGCAAACAAGGCACAAGTTCTTCTTTGGTCATTTTGGCTATGTGTGCCTCAAGCCTAACACATGGGACACCACCATAACATCACTCCACCCTTGAGGGAAGCATGGGGTAAGGGAAAACATGGCATATTCAAACTTGTTTCAACATTCTCCAAGGGTTCCCAAATATATATAGACCCAAACAAGTAATATAGTGCAAATATTTGTGCAAACTAGAAATTGTTGCCTTGCGGTGTGACAAGGCAATGAATTCAAAAAAAATTCTTAACAATGAAGGATAAAGCTTCCCAATTGACTCATTGGTGTGTATAGACCTTCAAAAACAAGCAACAATGTTTATCAAACCCAAACTTTAAGAGATAATACATAGAATTTATCAAGCAACCATACAATAGATTTTGCGATTATTCTAATGAAGAAATGAGAACAGACTGTCATTAATAACTTTCAAAAAAGAACTAATGAAACCAATCACTTCAGTGGAATTGAATACAATATAGTTACATAATTTTCCTCCAATTTTCATCAAGATCCAATGGTGGAAAGGAAATTTATGGCATTTTTTCTCAAACTACAAACCCCAGGTAGGGTTCTAGGAAGTTTTTGCAAAAACATGTATAACTTTTAAAAATCAACATGAAAAAATATAAAACCAAAACCACATGAAAGATAAAACATGTATCTAACATTCCAATTTTTTTCAGATCACTACTTTTTCGTACAAATCCACACCAAGAAAAAGAATAGAACTATTACAAAAAAAATGCAAAGAAATTGCTCCAAAATGATTCAAAATTTCCATTCAAATGTTCACTTCCCCCCTCAAAAGAGTTTGAGATCAAAATATATACATTTCCAACCATTCCCACCATTTTAACTAACCACTTTAATCTTTAAATTAGCCATTACATCAACTTGACAACTTTTAAGGCAATTTTGACAATTTCTAACAAGTTGACCTTAATCTTTCCCAAATGGATTAAAATGATAAAAAAAAATTGGGCTAAAATGACCTTCTTACACCCAAAAACCCCTAAACAACCTAAAAACAAAAAGGTGACAACATTTATCCTATGATGCTCCAGATTCCCCTGCATCATTTATTTACTAAATCATAGGCCAATTTCGTACAACATATGCATGCACAATATAGGGTAGAATATATCTTGAATTGATCAGGAATAAGGGTTGAAATTTATGCTAATTATAGTTCATCAATTAATTCAAATTGGCTAGAATACCTTAATCTATGTAGTATAAACAATCATCAAGTATATTTAAGCTTGGAACGGCTGTAATATAAAGACTTAGTCAAAACATAGTATGTTGCACATGGTGTGTAGAGAAAGACTTATTAAAACCATACAAGATAGTTGGGAAAAAGAAACCACATGGTGAGTATAAGCATAAGAAAGATGTCATGTGAGTTGAGTAAGGAAATAAAAGCATGCACTATATAGTAGAAGTCGATTTATAAAGGTTGTTTATAGTCAATAATGACTATAATATTAGAGGTCAACAATATTCATTATTGACTATGTTTAATGAGGCAGATTAAATAGCTTATGACTATTTGTGTAAACCAATTATCATTTAGAAAGACATGCGATATAATACATTGTATTTTTTTCGATGACAAGATTGGGCTTGGTTGATGCCATTAGTAATACCAACCTTGAATTTTTCAACCAATTTAAAATTATTTGGTCGATTCATCTTCCAAGTGGATCGATGGATACTTGTTGTAATCAAATGGTAGTGACTATTTCTTTTAGTAGTTAAATCATGCAAAATAAGAAGGTGACAGAATGGAAATGGTGCCACCTTTGAATTTAATTTGATGTAGATGTCTTTTCATTGTGACAATTTGAATTAAGCATATGTAGATGGAATAAGTCTTTAGATTGTTGTCACTAAACAAGTAGACCTGTAGGTGATTATGCTATGTATTAGCTTATTGAAATTTCCACCTTTTTGATATGTTTCATGTGTTTCTTTATATGGAGTGTTTTTTCCATTAACATTCCTAAACTGTAGGCTTTGAGGTGACCAAATTTCTCTATAAATAGTTGAACCATTTTAGTTGGAAGGGATGCATTCTTCCACAATATTTCGCATCTTTTGCAATTCCTATTTTTGCATTATTTCCAACCATACTCTATTTTACATTGTGAGAGAGAAAGGAAGTGAGTTCTATTTAGCTTGAGAGGAAGATATATTTGAGAGGAGTAAGCTATCAACTTGAGAGATATAGTTTATTTGTGACATTCTTGTAAAGATCAAGGTTATCAAACTTGTTGTCATTGGAAAGGGTTGCATTGCTTCCATTTAAATGGATATGTGATAACATGCATGGGGATCTCTTCTTCTTTGTTATTTTACTTTTGAATTATGTGACTTGCATGAATGGTTGAGATGTCTTTCCTAGTAAAGTGCATTAGAGAAATAAGTGTGTTGTGAAAAGGAAATTGAAGCTTTTATAGTGTTCTCATAATGTGTTTTTAAGTACTCCATAGTAGGAGATGGGTGTTTATCATAAGTATTATATACTAGGTATGATTGAACCTGAAAAGCACATATGGTATACTTAGCTAAGTTATTGATTTAACTAGGAAAAATTGTGTTTACTCCTAGGATAGCTAATCTAGTAAGGGAGGGAGTTTAAGTACTTACGTGTAAGTATATTATTAAGGTGATAGGTTATCTGGGATGATGGACTATCCATTGAAGGATATACCTAGCTTGTGTACTTGCTAGTTAAGTAGGTTTATTCCAAGTAGATTATTATGGTGATAGGTTATCTGGGATGATGGACTATCCACTGAAGGAAATACCTATGTGTAGGTTAAGATAGCTTTAAGTCAAATTGGCCCTGAGTAGTGTATGTGATAGATGACTTCATTCAAAGTACTGAATGAGAACTCTTTGGCCAAATTAGTGTGAATGTCAAAGACTCCACTCTAGATTGTATGACTATTGAGACTACACTATCAGTTCACCATGATCTAGTATTACATGCTCGATAGAGATTGTGAGATTACAAGTTCTAGTTATGTAGGACACAAAACTATGCTTAGTTTGTTTTCATTATCAGTTACCCTACCAATCTCTTCTTCAAAGGGAAGGGCCATCTATCAAATGATAGATGTGCAGGGGACTACATTTTGAGTTTGTGGTTGGCAAAAAAGCACCTGAGTGATGCTTCTCCTCTACAATAGGCCATAGAAGAACCAAGATTTGAAAGGAGGGATCATGGACCGTATTATAGCTATTTGTTCTAAATCTCATTGGAACTATATATGTAAATTTATGTATTCTTGTATTATTTTAACTTGGGAAGTTATTGTAATGAAATGGAATCTTTATTGTAATATGATATGGCATCTTGTTCATATATTTTCAAAAAAAGAAAGAAATTTTTTATTACAATGACTTGTTAACTACCTAATTTATTTACTCACAAGGTGTAAATATAGAAATTTTTTACTACATTGAAAGGTTGGAATGTTACATGTGCTATCAGAGCTGCCAGGTTTAGCACTGAAACCTATTAGCTTATTGCACAACAATGCATAAACCTTATCAATAGATAATGATTGAAAAGTTCTTGTGCCACAATGGCAAGAGAAAAGAACATAGGGAAGTGAAAAGGAAGATGAAAATTTATAGAAATTTGTGTAAATTTTGGACTAGTTAAGATTTTTTCGTGGAGTAGGAACTCCTAAACCAACAACTTATTACCTAGGATTGTGAAAGATTATGCAATCGGGTTTTGTAGGAAGGTTAGGAAAAATAACCAATATATACCTTTATCCTACGAAATAGTTATATGACTCTAAGGGGATGGAAAAAACTAAGATAACCCTTAATAGTATAAACCTATAGTTGTGAAGAGTCAATAACTCTTGGATTTAGTGAAAACACTATGAATCTATTTGTATGCAATGTCAACATAAATTAGATCAAAGTAGAGAGTCAATGAAGGAGCTATCCACGAGGTTGGAGAACTCTTGACATAAATATAATTCTTGTGTAAGGATAGGATCTTGCAAGAAAAGAGTTTGTACCTAGGAAAAGAGAAAAGGCTAGAATAGTCAAGAAGAAGTAATCAACGACATGGGCATGGTTTCGCCAACCAAAATTGATGAGATTAATTTGGAGTTTTGATTAAAATGAGAAAAAGAGACTAGAAAACTTTGGTAGATCCCTAAAACGTTATGAGAGAATAAATTACCAAGAAGTGGGCAAAGTCACTTGAAAAGGTGAATATGAGAAAGAAACCTAAAGTGGTAAATTAGGTTGGTCTAACCAAAGGTTTGGATAGTACATAGATTGGTTGGAGTATAGGATGAACTCACCAACATGTCTACAAAAAACAACAATCATTTAGAGGTTCCAAAAGGAAATGGAATTCAATAAGGCACTATGTGTCAGATCAATAGAAGTTGGAAGGAAAATGAATAAACTAATATGAAAGGTGCATCAACCAACAAAATTTTGTGGGTATAGATTTTCCTCCACTAAAAGGATTTGAGAAAGATAATTGGATTAATAGAGTGTCTCGTAACTTGTCCATAAGTTGCTGATTATTCATTAGATATCCTATTGGACAATTCAAAATATTGAATCTACAAGATTAGAAATCAATGATGAATCTAGCTTTTGGAAAAAGTATATTCGAGGTATGCTAGTAAGGCAAGAAAAAGGAAAATAAAAGCCAACAACAAAGAATGAAAAATAATTTCAAAGAAGCAAGTGTTGCTAGGAATTCAACTCTGAGTCAAATAAATGTCATGAAAACACTAAGGGGGGAAGGAAGAGAGTGGATTGACTTGGGTTAAGTACTCCACCCAACAAAAAACGTAGATATTTTTTCAATTTGGGAATAACTACTGACTTCTTTGCAAGTCGTGATGTCAATTAAGTCATACATTTTGTGACTAATGAGAAAGGAAAAGGTATTGGGATTTTCGGAGAAAGATAAATGGAAAGGTCAAGGATTATGACCTATTATCATCCCAAACCTTATATTTATCTGATTGGAAGAACAAACGATATTATCATTGATGTCTTAGAAAAGGATAGGAAGATAATTTGATCATGATAGGGAAGATCATTTTCTATGGGATATACAAGGGAAGATCATTGTCGATAGGATAGACAAGGGAAGATCATTGTCTATGGGATTGGCAAGGGAGTATCTAGATTACTCATGAATTGGAAAAAAAAAGTCTCTACACTCCTATATACCTTATATGGGGGATTTAGATAAAGATGATATACATAAGTAGTAATACTACATATTATGAAATATATCCATGTCGTGAAGCGACTTGACACTATAGCTTACTATGCTAAGAGACCTGGGGATGATAAGGTTTATCTATTAATCCATAGAGATGGTATGAAAGAAAAAATAGGATGTGACGCTATGCAAACACATCAATTATCTTTACTTGATTAATCACTTGATCATACCTTACTCTTGAATGAAACCCTAGGGTTAGAATAACCTATTTGAGATGAGAAGTTCATTTAATTAAAGAGAAAAACCTTAGGCTAAGTTTTAACCTATTGAGTTGGGTTATGTACTAGACCACTCTTTAACACCTATAAGTTGGGAATAACTTACTTGGTTGAGTTATACATTTGGTCTTGATTGGAACAAATAGGGGTAGAGTAACCTATAGCATTATACTAGTCATTGACTGAGAACTCTATCCTAAGATTTGGAAGGGAATATTAAGATTGAGATTCACCCATGTGAATGTGTAAAATTACTTGAGCTTATGAAATTCTATATGAATGGAAACATAGATGGAATACCTAGTGAGATAAAGTAGCTACTTGGTTAATTACTTTACACTCTTGAAAGGAAATTAAATTGTTGACAAGACTTTACTTTTATTGGATCATTTATTAAAATGGATACACTCCCAAAGGGAAGCATCTATTTTTATGTCGTGACATCATAGAATTTTCACTTAGTGTGAAATGTTGGAAATTTTACTAAGTATAACATCGAGGTTGTTAATTGAGCTCAAATAGGATATACTAAAGTTGGGACTCACCTATGTGATTAAGTGAATCAAAGGAGATAACAAGAAAAAATCAAGCTTGGTAATTGGGTATGCAATTAAATTTGATATCTTCTAGAGACCAACATGATTGAATAAGGATTAATACTCGAAATTAGTACCAATTTTTATCACAAAAATTAGATTAATTTGAATGATGGATTACATATTTGAAAATAATCTGAGGACAAAATAAATCCACGGTATGGATGTCCTAAGATAAATGGGATTTATCTCTGCAAAACTTATAAACATTAATACATGGGAATTAAAGATGGTGTGAGATCGTAAAATAGGTTTTCACTTAGTCAAAGAATAGACTATTATTGGATAAAAAAGAACCTATGTACCCAAAATTTTGGAAAATCTAGGAATGAAACAAGGAAATTAATGTCAAATTTAGGACATTGGAAAGACATAGTGAATTGTTGGATGAGAAACTACTATAACCTAAGAAAATATAGAGTAAGAGGTTGCACAAAATATGGCAAGATAATGTCTAGTATGCTAGGACATGTATACTCTCTTGAGATTCCAGAGGGGAAATGGTAGAACACAAGACAAATCAATCTATCTATGTCAGTAAAATTTACATAATGTTCTAGTGGATAGGCTCACCAAAGTAACCAACGCTATTTGGAAACTTGATTTATAGGATTTCGGTCCTAAATAATATATTGTGGGAAGTAGTAGTTTCTTAGTATTCCTGAGAAGTTTATCTGATTTATGAATGATAAAATAATGATAGGGTTGTCTAAACCATGATCATACTATGAGACATTCAGTTGAACGAATGTGTAATATATTTTTATAGCCAAATAGGCAAAAATGGTAAACCAAATCTTGAATGATTTATAAACTTCTAACATTGAGGTTTAGACCATTACATGGAAAGGAAATGTTGGAAACTCTATTAAGTTGAAATAGGCTTAGAAATGGGTATGTGTAGGATCATCATAGAAAAAAAAGGCCCTTAAGTGGCAAAAAATTTAGAAAAATCAGAGTTAGGCAACTTGACGTAAAAATTTGAATAAGTTATCTATATTATTTCAAAAATATGTAAGAATATAATATGTAGAAAATTGAATTTATTTTCTAAACTACTAGGTTTATTTAATTTTTTAAATCTATTTAGTGAAAATTTGACATTTCAATGTAGTAGTACTTAAATTTCAAGGAAAAAATAAGAAGTAGTGTCTATCTAACCACCTTAACCACAATAAAATGATAATATTTTTTATAATTTTAGATATAAGTAGAGGACTCATGTCCCGATGTGATACATATTTTTTTTTTCCAAATAATTAATTATGAATTTTTATTACAACTTTTAAAAAATATAAAAAACTTGTATGTTTGACCACCTTAACTTTACAAAACTTCATGAAATTCAAATTTTTTTAATCCTATATAATGCAAAGCATAGAATGTACAAACTTTTGGATTCAAAAAATATGATACCATTTGAAAGCAATAGATGTTTTTCAATCAACCTATCAATCGGACTTTAGTCATAATTCAAATAGAAAATGAATAATAATTATTATTAAATTCAAAGTAAAACATAATTTATATTGGTGGAAATTGAGAATCTCTTTTAAAAACCCTTTTGTTTCATCAATTTTGGGTAAAAAAAATGTCATCAGCCACATACCCATCATATCGCCACTTTTTGGCCCATCATGATCTTGCACATACCCAAAAAGGGAAAACCATAGACTTTATAGAATGTCAAAAAGGAATAATAGATCAAATACATTGATGATACTTAGTCGATACAAAGCTAAAGTATGAAGCAGTGTCAAAATTTGACAGGTGTCCAAGAGCAATGCTATTCTCAAGATAGACAAGTAATCAAGAAAAATTACTTTATGGTAAGGAAAATGGATGTGTAAGTGACATACGAACTTGGTTTATAAGTTGTATAAAAGTGTAATTTTACCAAAGGGGAAGGATGGGATCCACGTTGTGGTGTGCAATACATCGCTATTCCATTTCTATTGGATTATACTAAGGTTAAATTCATGTGCCAATGATTTTTGATCACTATATTTTAGGTGTCATGTATAGCTACTATTATATCTAGGATGTTTATATATGATAATGTAATAAAGCTCTTTGGGAGAGTAAGTATGTGTGAGGCATACAATATTTCCCTATCCAATAGTGAGGGCACTCGAAGCAATGTCCAAGAATGGAAAGGTTACAAGGAGTTATGCTAGATAGGATGAATGCTTATAAATCTTGTGTATTTTGAGAATGGTAAGTAAAAAATTATTTGACTTTATATGTTTGTTAAAGTGCTATAGATCATTAGGGACGATGATTCACAAGGGGGGAAGTATGTTACACCCCAATTGTGTAATTACTATTTACTATTACTATGTAGGGTAAAATATGAATGTAATGTGAATTTGGGAGATGAATAAATTGTGCTCATACTAGTCATGTTATCTCATTTGATGTTATCTCAGTTGATGGTATTTCATGGGGAAATATTGCATATATGTGAATAGATGGTTAATGAATTATTATTCTAACTTTGGAGATGTTTATGTATAATGCATATGTTGTGAACAATTGACTGTCATGTGCAAGTGTTAGTGGATGTAGGTATATGTTTCATTCCTCTAGGTGGAGGGGAAGTATCACTCAAGTGAAGATCTTGGTTGGCTAACTAGTAAAAGTAAACTATCTAACCATATACACACACCACATTAGAATGATTGAGTTGACTCATTTTGTGGGTAGTTGGTAAGTCATCCTTAGCTGATATGTCTGCATTTGAGGAGTCTTTTTTAATATTGCATGCATTATTGGGTGATGTTTATCTATTTGAGCTTTGAGTCCTTCCTTATGACATTGTGTTGAATGTGCTTGGGTTGAGTCTTTGGGCTTTATGAATGGTTACCATTATGTTGTTTCATATAAACGTAAAATGTAGCATGTATATGGGCATATATATATATATATACATAGATCTATGTATGTGAGCATTAGCAAATGTACATGTATGTAAGTAGAAATACTTGAACAGAAGTACATACATGAGGAAATGACAATATGTATATATGTGTGTGTGTGTGAATATTGTCACAAGGTCATAATCATTTGATATTGAATGGATTACTTGACTATCATATGTCCATATAATGAATATGCTTGTATATATACACAAATGTACACTTGCAAGCATTAATGCCTATCAGAGAAGTGTACATATGTATATATTATATAAGTATATGTGTATAAATCTACACACGTATTATTATTCACAGAATATGATAAAAGAGTTATACATTCAATTATAGAATGGGTATATATTACGAGGATAAGAATATATATAAATATGTATAAGTCAATAGGGTTTCCATTATCATGTGAATGTTTACTCATTTAAATTCATTTGAATATCAAATATAAATGTATTTGATTATCATGGAATATATATAAATAATATATATTTAAATATATATATATGTACACACACACACATATATATATGTATATAAATGTGTGTGTGTGTGTAATAGCATTAAAGTTATTTCTGGACATATGTATAGATATATGTACTTGTATATATACAGATATATATTTATATATATATATATATGATAATTAAATAGAAGTCAAATTGTAAATATGAGCAATGCCAAGTAAATATATATAGGTATATGTGTGTGTGTGTGTAATTAACATATTGGTTGATTATTGATATATGATAGATTCATTATCAATAATAAATGCTTAGGGCTGATTTATTTACTAAATCATAAGCTAATTTAGTACAGCATATGCATGCACAATAGAGGGTTGAATATAACTTGTATTGATCAAGAATAAGGGGCAAACTTTATGATGATTATAGTTCAACAATTAAGTCAAATTGGCTAGAATGCCTTAGTCGATGTAGTATAAATGATCAACAAGTACATTTAAGCTTGGGATGCCTATAATATAAAGACTTGGTCAAAACATAGTATGTTGCACATGGTGTGTGGAGAAAGGCTTATTAAAACCATACAAGATAGTTGGGAACATGAAACCACATGGTGAGTATAAGCATAAGGAAGATGCCATGTGAGTTGAGTAAGGCAATAAAAGCATGCACTGTATAATAGAAGCTGATTTATAAATTTTATTTATAGTCGATAATGAATATAATATTGGAGTTCGATAATAGTCATTATTGACTATGTTTAATGAGGCCAATTAAATAGCTTATGACTATTTGTGTAAATTGGTTATCATCAAAAAGATACATGATATAAGACATTGTATTACTATTGATGATAAGCTTGGACTTGGTAGATGCCATTAGTAAGACCAACCTTGACTTTTTCGACTGATTTAAAAGCCTTTGGTCGATTCATCCTCCAAGTGGATCGATGGGTACTTGTTGTAATCAAATGGTAGTTCATTGTTTCTTTTGGTAGTTAAAATGTGCCAAATAAGAAGGTGAGAGAATGGAAATGCCGCCACCTTTGAATTTAAGTAACTATATTTGTCTTTTCATTGTGACAATTTAAATTAAGCATATGCAAGATTGAATAATTCTTTATATTGTTGTCACTAAACAAGTTGGCCTATAGGTGATTATGTTGAGTATTAGCTTATGAAATCACCAACATTCTAATATGTTTCATTTGTTTCTTTGCATGGAGCTTGTTGTCCATTAACATGCCTAAACTATAGGGTTTGAGGTGACCAAATTACTCTATAAATAGTTGGACCATTTCATTTGGAAGTGATGCATTCTTCCACAAGATTTCACATCTTTTACAATTCCTATTTCTACATAATTTCCAGCCATACTCTATTTTACATTGTGAGAGAGAAAGGGGGTGAGTTCTATTTAGCTTGAGAGGAATATATATTCGAGAGGAGTAAGCTATCAACTTGAGAGATAGATTTTATTTGTGACATTCTTATGAAGTTGATTATCAAGCTTGTTTTCATTGGAAAGGCTTGCATTGTTACCATTTGATTGGATAAGTGATAGCAAGCATGTGGATCTCTTATTCATGTGGATCTCTTATTCTTTGTTAGTTTACTTTTTAATGATGTGACTTGTATGCATGGTTGATATTTCTTTCCCAGTAAAGTGCATTGGAGAAATAAGTGAGTTTCGAAAAGGAAATTGAAGCTTTATACTATTTTCATAATATGTTTTTAGGTACTCCATAGTAGGAGATGGGTTCTTATCATAAGTATTATATACTAGGTATGATTAAACATGAAAAGAACATATGGTATACTCAGCTAAGTTATTGATTTAACTAGGAAAACTTGTGTTTTCTCCTAGGATAGATAATCTAGTATGAGAGGGAGTTTAAGTACTTATGTGTAAGTAGATTATTAATGTGATAGGTTATCTGAGATGATGGACTATCTATTGAAGGATATACCTAGCATGTGTACTTACTAGTTAAGTAGGTTTATTCCAAGAAGATTATTATGGTGATAGGTTATCTAGGATGATGAATTATCCATTGAAGGAAATGGGTATGTGCAAGATCATCATGGAAAAAATAGGCCCTTAAGTGGCGAAAAAATTAGAAAAATTAGAGTTAGACAACTTGACATAAAAAATTTGAATAAGTCATCTATATTATTTCAAAAATATGTAATAATAGAATCTATAGCAAATTGAATGTAATTTCTAAACTACTAGGTTTTTTTTTTTTAAATATCTACTTGGTGAAAATTTGAAATTTCAATGGTAGTACTTAAATTTCAAGGAAAAATAAGAAGTAGGTGTCTATTTGACCACCCTAACCACAATAAAATGATTTAATATTTTTTTATAATATTTTACACATAAGTAGAAGACTCGGGTCCAGATGTGATACATATTTTTGTAATTTTTCCAAGTAAATAATTAATTATGAATTTTTTATTTCAACTTTTTAAAAATATAAAAACTTGTATGTCGACCACCTTAACTTGGTCAAAACTTCATGAAATTTAATTTTTTTAAACCTATAGTATGTGAAGCATAGAATGATGCATGTTTTGGATTCAAAAAAATGTGATATCATTTGAAAGTTATAGATGTTTTCAATCAACCTATCAATCAGGACTTTAGTCATAATTCAAATAGAAAATGAATAATAATTATTTATTAAATTCAAAGTAAAGCATAATTTATATTGGTGGAAAGCTGAGAATCTCCTTTTAAAACCCTTTTTGTTTCATCAATTTTGGGTAAAAAGGAAATTCGTCAACCACATACCCTACACATACCCATCATATTGCCACTTTTTGGCCCATCATTATCTTGCACATACCCAAATACCTATTTTTATCTTATGATATCCTTAATTCAAATCATCCTTGAGTAGTGTATGTGATAGATGAATTCATTTGAAGTACTGAATGAGAACTCTTTTGCCAAAGTAGTGTGAATTTCAAAGACTTCACTCTAGATTGTGTCACTACCGAGACTACACTATCACTTCACTATGATCCAATATTACATGCTAGACAAATATTGTGGGATTACAAGTTCTAGTTATGTAGGACACAAAACTATGCTTAGTTTGTTGTCATTATCAATTACTCTACCAATCTCTTCGTTGAAAGGAAGGGCCATCTATCGAATGATAGATGTGCGGGGGACCACATTATGATTTGATAATTGGCAGAAAAGCACCTGAGTGATGCTTCTCCTCCACAACATGCAATAGAAGAACCAATATTTGAAAGGAAGGATCTTGGACCATCTTATAGCTATTTGTTCTAAAGCTCATTGGACCTATGTATGTAAATGTATGTATTTTTGTATTTTTTTAACTTGGGAAGTTATTGTAATCAAATGGAATCTTTATTGTAATATGATATGGCATCTTGTTCATATATTTTCAATAAAAGAAAGAAAAAAATTATTGCAATGCTTTTTACCTAATTTATTTACTCACAAGGTGTAAATTTAGAAACTTTTTATTGCATTGAAAGGTTGGCATGTTGCATTTCATGTCCACTTTGGTTTTCATTCCCTTAGTATTTTTGTATCCCTTACATCAACCTTCTTCTTTCTCAAGGTGCTCATTCCTCCTTTCTTGTAGTCACTTTTTTGTGTCACCTTTATGTTACCCTTGTTTTTTATTCTCCCATCATTTTTTATTGTATATTATCTAGATACTAGCACTTTGCATGAACATTCTAGCATTGTGCTAGTTTCCTATGATAATTTATCATTCAAAGGATATTTATGATCATTTTTCCACTTGTCACCTTTCTAAATCAATAGAAATGGCTTGGGATGAATCTAAATTCCTAATCAATGTCTTCCTCTTCCCTCCTCTTTTTATTTTCTAATCTATCTTTTCATTTTTATAACTCTCTCTATCCTAGCTCTCTGGCATTCTCAATATTACACTGTATACCTCTCTACAAATTTTTACACCTCTCTACAATACTCTTCTAACTTTTTTTTCAGCCCTTTTATCCTCTTGGCTTCCACAAGCCACTATAGTTAATATTATTCTATTCTATTTTATTTATTAGAATTATTTATTTTATTGTACCCTCAAGAACATTGGCATTATCTAATGTCAAAAACACTCTAGAACCTATGGCTTTGATACCATATTGATGGAATAAAATCAAACTAAACAACAAAGACTACAACTTTAATACCAAATAATTGGAATAAATTCCAAACTAAACCCTAGAGATTACATCTTTGGTATCAATCTATTAGAAATAAAATAAAAATAAAATAAGAAGAGAGACAAAGGGAGGAAGAACAACACTCATAAAAAATAGAGAAAACACATTTTATATTTATACCTAAATATCATTTACAAAAAACTTTTGTGTTTTGATTATAATTTTTTACAAGCAACTTGACTATTAATATGAATAGATGCTCTATTTGAAGCTACAGAGTATGCTCAATTTTAAAAGTTGTTATGTAATTAGTTTATAGTAGCTATTAGTATTTATTTCTTTCCCAACACTCTACTAATATAGTTTTACATTCTCTTATTTTTTCTTGTCCCAAAAGTTTCCACCCACATCAAAAATTCAAAGTCAACCAAGTTAGTAGTCAATATTTTAAGGAAAATAAATGGAATTTAAGAATGTAATTGGCATTAGAAAGAAGGAGAGGATAAAATAAATCCCAACAAATAGTTAGTTTTGACAAGTAGTTCATGATTACAATAAATTCCAACATTTTGAATGGAGATGTAGATGCAAGCTTTCAATGAATACATATCACCTCTTAGTGATTTCAAATTTGACAAGCATCCAAAATAACTAGTGAATTACAACTTTATTACACTAACTAATGATTACAAGTGACCTCTAACCACTAGATAATCCATCAAATTTCAATTTCACTTTTAGATTTAAGATAAACTTTAGCAATTTTTCAAGGAAGAAAAATTCCATTACAGTTTAAGCCTACCTTATAATATGATCACATGTATGGATAAATACAATTTTTAAGCTTTCTCAAATTAAATATCAATTTAATCATTCAAACATAATTTTAAATTTCAAATTAAGGTGTGATAAATCCTTGAAGCTTTATCACCTTATAAAATATTTATTAAACATAAATGTATTTAGTAACTTTGATAAAATTTTATTTTAATATATTACTTATATTTTATATTTTAAAATCCTAATTTTATAAACAAATTCAATAGCTAAATACAAATGTGAGTGTTATAATACCAATAACAAAAATATATTTTTAATAAAAAAAAATTAAAATTAAAATTAAAATTAAAAAAAATTTATAAAAAAAAATAATATTATCAAATTAGTATTTTAAGAAAATTTAAAAAATAGTTATTTAAATTAAATATTAACAATAAAATTTCCTCATTGAGCAAGCAATGAACGGACGTAGCGGTGGACACAAGATGCTGACAAAAGCAAAGCCAGCCGATTGTCAAGCTTTCTTTGGCTCTGTAAATGAATTTATGTAACCAAATTTGTACATTTGATTGGCAAAGGTATACAAATTTCACCATTGTAATTATACTAAAAAAATTAAAAACATTGACATATTTTAATTTACAAGAAACTTGTTCAATTGTAAAATAACTTAAATTAATCATAGTTTTAAAATTATTTTTTTAAATAGCATCCATATACAAGTGCATAATGTTTCTCGGCATAATTAGTTTAGAGTGAATAGGATCTCCTTATGGAGAGTAGGATTTAAAATCAAACACTAAACATTAAAAAAGGAAAAAGTATACAAATTTCACCATGACACTTATACTAAAAAAAATTAAAAGCAATGACTTATTTTAATTTAAAAATAATTTGTTCAATAGTAAAATAACTTGAATTAACCATAGATTTAAAATTGTTTTTTAAAATAACATTCATATACAAGTACATAATGTTTCTTGGCATAATTAGTATAATTAGTTTAGAGGATTGAATATAATCTCATTATCAAGAGAGGACAATATTTAAAAATAAGCACTAAACTAAAAAATGGCAAAGGTATACAAATTTCACCATTACACTTATACTAAAAAAATTAAAAGCAATGACTTATTTTAATTAAAAAACAACTTACAACTTGTTCAATAATAAATTAATAGGTTTAAAATTATTTTAAATAAAGCATAACTTATTTTAATTATATACTTATCACTATATGTTTTCCCCATATTTATAAGCAAGGAAACCTTCTCTAAAATTAACTAACATTTTCAAGGCCATTAAGGGATGCTAAAAATAACTAACATTTTGATTCATTAAACTACAATCTAGTAAAAAACTAATCTATTTAACCTTTGTATGACTAAACTTTTTTATGATGAACATTTACTCTAGTTTCTATTGCCTGTGTATTTAAACCATGTGGATTTAATTTTTCCTAAGTTCATATCCATTATACATTTTGATATTGCTATCAAGGTCTATTTTGATGGTCATATCACCATATATAGATATTTTTATTGCAAAACATAATAAAATATTTAAAAAGATTATATTATATTAAAAGAGATTTTTTCTTTAATGAATAAGTCTTACTTAATCTTTTATTAACATAAAATAAAATAACATATAATTAAAAAAAAAACTTGAGTGGTAAAAAAACACCTCCTTAAAATTCAAATGAGATAGAGTGTGAAACAAAGATGAACATAAATACAAGGGTCAACCCACACATCAATGATAATAGAGGGGGATCTCAATCATTAGACCTTTTTCTAAATGACATCATCAATATGCTCTTGATTCGTGAGAGCACCTTCCTCTTTAGGATTATCTTTCAACTAAGTATGAATTAATGGTAATATAGATATTTGGTTTATATAGTAATATAGATATTTGGGTTATATATAATTTTATTTATATTAAGGTCTATCATAATATTTTAAGGGCACCTTTAAATGAATAGCCAATATAAAAAGATTGTTTGATAGGTAGAGTTGACCATCAAATTTAATCTTTGATTATTATAATTTGAAAGGTTAATGTGAATTAAGGAATTAAATGTTAAAAGAAAATACTAAATCATTTTAATATTTCAAAAGTGAAGGATGAATGGGAAAACATATTTCAAATGTAAAATAAAAAACAAAATGGAGTGAGAAAAGCATCATTCACATCCAAATGAATAAAGGAAAAATTATGTGAAAAATATTCATAAAATTGAAATCTAAGAAATAATTAAAAAAAGAGGCTATTACATCATTCATGAGATTTTTTCCTTTTTGTGAAACAGTTGAGTGAAAAAGATAAAATGAAAAGAAAATATTTTCAAAAGGTAAATGTGTGCTAAAATGAAATTCATAAAAATGAGAATGATTTCACATGAGATGAAATGAATGATATAAATGTTAAAATATATATTTTAATATTTCTTTATCATATATTGAGTGCCTTTTTTATTTCACGGATGCACTTGAAATAGTGTTAAATGCAGTGTCCCATTGATAAACAACACTTCATTCTATAAAATCCCTCATTGAACACCTTTTAAACTCCACAGGGACAGAATTAACAACTGCTCTGATACACTAATGAAGGCTAAATACTCGAGAGCTTGATACCATTGATGAAAGTTTAACAGTGTGCATCAATATGTGTCAGATGAATAGAAGTTGGAAGGAAAATGAATAAACTAATATGAAAGGTGCATCAACCAACAAAGTTTTGTGGGTATAGATTTTCCTCCACAAAAAGGATTTCAGAAATAGAATTGGATTAATAGAGTGTCTCGTAACTTGTGGGTATGTGCAGGATCATCATGGAAAAATAAGCCCTTAAGTGGCTTAAAAGTAGAGTTAGGCTGAATTTTAAAAATTTGAATAAGTTATCTATATTATTTCAAAAAAGTAAGAATAGAATCTGTAGAAAATTGAATGTAGCTTCTAAAGTTCTACTAGGTTTTTTTTTTTAAATCTATTTATGAAAATTTGAAATTTTTAATGTAGTAGTACTTAAATTTTAGGGAAAAAATAAGAAGTAGGTGTCTGTCTCAACCACCCTAACCACAATAAAATTATAATATTTTTATAATATTTAAATATAAGTAGAGGACTCATTTCTCGATGTGATACATATTTTTCTAATTTTTCCAAGTAAATAATTAATTATGAATTTTTATTACAAATTTTAAAAAAATATAAAACTTGTATGTCCTGCCACCTTAACTTGGTCAAAACTTCATGAAATTCAATTTTATTTTTTAATCCTATATTATGCAAAGCATAGAATGACACATGTTTTGATTCAAAAATGTGATACCGCTTGAAAGCTATAGATGTTTTTCAATCACCTATTAATCGACTTTAGTCGTAATTCAAATAGAAAAATGAATAATAATTATTTATTAAATTCAAAGTAAATCATAATTTATATTGGTGGAAAGATGAGAATCTCCTTTAAAACACTTTTCGCTTCATCAATTTTGGGTTAAAAATTCTTTAGCCACATGGGCCATCATGTCACTTACATATTGCCACTTTTGGCCCATCATGATCTTGCACACACCCGTAAGTTGTTGATTCATTAGATATCCTATTGGACAATCCAAAATATTGAATCTACAAGATTAGAAATCAATGATGAATCTAGCTTTTGGAAAAAGTATATTTGAGGTATGCCAATAAGGCAAGAAAAAGGCAAAAAAAAAGCCAACAAAAAAGAATGAAAAATCCTTTCAAAGAAGCAAGTGTTGATAGGAATTCAACTTTGAGTCAAAAAAATGTCATGAAAACACTAAGTGAGGAAGGAAGAGAGTGGATTGACTTGGGTGAAGTACCCCACCCAACGAAAAATGTAGATATTTTTTCAATTTGGGAAGAACTAATGACTTCTTTGCAAGTCATGATGTCAATTAAGTCATAAATTTTTTGACTAATGAGAAAGGAAAAGGTATTGGGATTTTTGGAGAAAGATAAATGGAAAGGTAAAGGATTATGACCTATTATCATCCCAAACCTTATATTTATCTGATTAGAAGATCAAATGATATTATCATTGATGCCTTAGAAAAGGATAGGTAGATAATTTGATCATGATAGGGAAAATCATTGTCTATGGGATAGACAAGGGAAGATCATTTTCAATAGGATAGACAAGGGAATATCATTGTCTATTGTATTGGCAAGGGAGTATCTAGATTACTCATGAATTGGAAAAAAAAAAGTCTCTACACTCCTATATACCTTATATGGGGGATTTAGAGAATGATTCAATATACATAAGTAGTAATACTACATATTATGAAATATATCCATGTTGTGAGGTGACTTGACACTATAGCTTACTATGCTAAGAGACTTGGGGATGATAAAGTTTAGCTATTAAGCCATAGAGATGGTATGAAAGATAAAATAGGATGTGACGCTATGAAAACACATCAATTATCTTTACTTGATTAATCACTTGATCATACCTTCCTCTTGAATGAAACCGTAGGGTTAGAATAACCTATTTGAGATGAGAAGTTCATTTAATCAAAGAGAAAAACCTTAGGTTAGGTTTTAACCTATTGAGTTGGGTTATGTACTAGACCACTCTTTAACACCTTTAATTTGGGAATAACTTACTTGGTTGAGTTGTACATTTGGTCTTGATTGGAACATATAGGGGTAGAGTAACCCATAACATGTATCAAACTAGTCATTGACTAGAGACTCTATCCTAAGATTTGGAACAGAATATTAAGATTGAGATTCACCCATGTGAATGTGTAAAATCACTTGAGCTTATGAAATTCTATATGAATGGAAACATAGGTGGAATACCTAGTGAGATAAAGTAGCTACTTGGTTAATTACTTTACACTTTTGAAAGAAAGTCAAATTGTTGACAATATTTTACTTTGATTGGCTCATTTATTAAAATGGATACACTCCCAAAGGGAAGCATCTATTGTTATGGTGTGACATCATAGAATTTTCACTTAGCGTGAAATGTTGAAAATTTTACTAAGTAGAACATCGGGGTTCTTACTTGAGCTCAAATAGGATATACTGAAGTTGGGACTCACCTATGTGATTAAGTGAATCAAAGGAGATAACAAGAAACATTCAAGCCTGGTAATTGGGTATGTAGTTAAATTTGATATCTTCTAGAGATGAACATGATTAAATAAGGATTAATACTCGAAATTAGTACCAACTTTTATTGCAAAAAATAGATTGAGTTGAAAGATGGATTACATATTTGAAAATAATCTGACAAAAAATAAATCCATGGTATGGATTTCCTAAGATAAATGGGATTTATCTCCGCAAAACTTATAACCATTAATACATGGGAATTAAAGATGGTGTGAGATCGTAAAATAGGTTTTGACTTAGTAAAAAAATAGACTATTATTGGATATAAAAAAACCTATGCCCAAAATCTTGGAAAATCTAGGAATGAAATGAGGAAATTAATGTCAAAGTTAGGACACTGGAAAGAAAAAGTGAATTTTTGGATAAGAAACTACTATAGCCTGAGAAAAGATAGAGTAAGAGGCTACACAAAATGTGGCAAGATAATGTCTAGTATGCTAGGAAATGAAGACCAAATGTTATCATTAGTATACTCTCTTGAGATTCCAGAGGGGAAATGGTAGAACACAAGACAAATCAATCTATCTATGTCAGTAAAATTGACATAATGTTCTAGTGGATAGGCTCACCAAAGTAACCAACGCTATTTGGAAACTTGATTTATAGGATTTTGGTCCTAAATTATATATTGTGGGAAGTAGTAGTTGCTTAGTATTCCTAAGAAGGTTATCTCATTTATGAATGAGAAAATAATGATAGGGTTTTCTAAACCGTGATCGTACTATGAGACATTTAGTTGAATGAATGCATAATATATTATTATAGCCAAATAGGAAAAAAATGGTAAACCAAATCTTGAATGATTTATAAACTTCTAACATTGAGGTTTAGACCATTGCATGGAAAGGCAAGGTTGGAAACTCTATTAAGTTGAAATAGGCTTAGAAATGGGTATGTGCAGGATCATCATGGAAAAAACAGGTCCTTAAGTGGCAAAAAAATCAGAAAAATCAGAGTTAGGCAACTTGACGTAAAATTTTAAATAAGTTATATATATTATTTCAAAAATATGTAAGAATGGAATATGTAGCAAATTGAATATAGTTTCTAAACTACTAGGTTTATTTTTAAAAATATATATATTTGGTGAAAATTTGACATTTCAATGAAGTAGTACTTAAATTTCAAGGAAAAAATAAGAAGCAATTGTTTGTCTGACCAACCTAACCACAATAAAATGATAATATTTTTATATAAGATTTTAGATATAATTCGAGGACTCATGTCCCGATGTGATGCATTTTATTTGTAATTTTTTTCCAAGTAAATAATTAATTATGATTTTTTTATTACAACTTTTAAAAAATATAAAAATGATAAGTCAATCAATCTTTAACTTGGTCAAAACTTCATGAAATTCATTTTTTTTTAATCCTATAGAATGTGAAGCATAGAATGTGATGAATTTTCGATTCGTAATATGATATCGCTTTGAAAGCTATAGATGTTTTTCAATCAGCCTATCAATCAGGACTTTAGTCATAATTCAAATAGAAAATGAATAATAATTATTTATTAAATTCAAAGTAAAACATAATTTATATTGGTGGAAATCTGAGAATCTCATTTAAGAACCCTTTTTGTTTCATCAATTTTGGGTTAAAAAAATGTCGTCCACCACATACCCTACACATACCCATCATATCAACACTTTTTGGCCCATTATGATCTTGCACATACCCAAATAGGGTAAACCATGGACTTGATAGAATGTCAAAAAGGAGTAATAGATCAAAGAGATCGATGATACTTTGTCGATACAAAGCTTAAGTATGAAGAAGTGTCAAAAATTGGCAAGTGTCCAAGAGCAATGCTATGCTCAAGATGGACAAGTAATCAAGAACAAGTACTTTATGGTAAGGAAAATGGATGTGTAAGTGACAGATGAACTTGGTTTATAAGTTTTCTAAAAGTGTAATTTTACCAAAGGGGAAGGATGGGAACCATGGTGTAGTGCACAATACATCGCTATTCCTTTTCTATTGGTTTATACTAAGGATAAATTCATGTGCCAATGATTCCTGATCACTATATTTTAGGGTCATGTATAGCTACTATTATATCTAGGATGTGTATATATGATAATGTAATAAAGATCTTTGCGAGAGTAAGTATGCGTGAGGCATACGAGATTTCCCTACATGATAGTGAGGGCACTCAAAGCAATGTCTAGGAAGGGAAAGGTTGCAAGGAGTTATGTTACATAGGATGAATGTTTATAAATCTTGCGTATTTTGAGAATGGTAAGTAAAAATTTATTTGACTTTATATGTTTGTTAAAGTGCTATAGATCATCAGGGACAATGATTCACAAGGGGGGAATATGTTACACCCCAATTGTGTAATTACTATTTACTATTACTATGTAGGATAAAATGTGCATGTAATGTGAATTTGGGAGATGAATAAATTGTGCTCATACTATTCATGTTATCTCATTTGAAGTTATCTCAGTTGATGGTATTTCATGGGGAAATATTTCATATATGTGAATAGATGGTTAATGAATTATTATTTTGACTTTGGAGATGTTTATGTATAATGCATATGTTGTGAACAATTGACTGTCGTGTGCAAGTGTTAGTGGATGTAGGTATATGTTTCATTCCTCTAGGTGGAGGGGAAGTATCACTCGGGAGAAGATCTTGGTCGACTAACCAATAAAAGTAAACTATCTAATTGTGAGCACTTCTCCAATCTGTAAACATCCTAAACTCCATAAAGAAGGTAAGTGCATAAAAATTTGCTAAATACTCCTATGAAATAATGCAAAATGTTTCCTAAACATGATAGCAAATCAAACTAAATTGAAAGCATGAAAGAAACAAGATACATATCTATCCCATAGTGGATTGGTGCTTCTTTGATGTGAAAAGAAGCCCTTTCCCAATCCTTGATAAGTTTGGTGATGAGGATGTAATGGGAAAAATCAGTTCTCCATGTGAAGAGAATGACATTGCATAAAGATTGTGTAGTTGTGAGGATTATCTCAAAGTTGAAGTTTCATTTAAGGATTTTAAATGCTAAGTGTTGAAGAAGGACCAATGTGGGACCAAGATTACACAAATGAGAGGAAGACACTGTCAAGTGGTGAGTGGTTGATGCATGTACAAGATTTGGGAAGTGTGCCCATGTGAGAGGGAGAATTTGAATTCAAATTGGC
>VDFB02000015.1:218221126-218330345 GCA_007258455.2 Sequoia sempervirens | reverse complement strand
GTTGAGTTATACATTTGGTCTTGATTGGAACAAATAGGGGTAGAGTAACCTATAGCATTATACTAGTCATTGACTGAGAACTCTATCCTAAGATTTGGAAGGGAATATTAAGATTGAGATTCACCCATGTGAATGTGTAAAATTACTTGAGCTTATGAAATTCTATATGAATGGAAACATAGATGGAATACCTAGTGAGATAAAGTAGCTACTTGGTTAATTACTTTACACTCTTGAAAGGAAATTAAATTGTTGACAAGACTTTACTTTTATTGGATCATTTATTAAAATGGATACACTCCCAAAGGGAAGCATCTATTTTTATGTCGTGACATCATAGAATTTTCACTTAGTGTGAAATGTTGGAAATTTTACTAAGTATAACATCGAGGTTGTTAATTGAGCTCAAATAGGATATACTAAAGTTGGGACTCACCTATGTGATTAAGTGAATCAAAGGAGATAACAAGAAAAAATCAAGCTTGGTAATTGGGTATGCAATTAAATTTGATATCTTCTAGAGACCAACATGATTGAATAAGGATTAATACTCGAAATTAGTACCAATTTTTATCACAAAAATTAGATTAATTTGAATGATGGATTACATATTTGAAAATAATCTGAGGACAAAATAAATCCACGGTATGGATGTCCTAAGATAAATGGGATTTATCTCTGCAAAACTTATAAACATTAATACATGGGAATTAAAGATGGTGTGAGATCGTAAAATAGGTTTTCACTTAGTCAAAGAATAGACTATTATTGGATAAAAAAGAACCTATGTACCCAAAATTTTGGAAAATCTAGGAATGAAACAAGGAAATTAATGTCAAATTTAGGACATTGGAAAGACATAGTGAATTGTTGGATGAGAAACTACTATAACCTAAGAAAATATAGAGTAAGAGGTTGCACAAAATATGGCAAGATAATGTCTAGTATGCTAGGACATGTATACTCTCTTGAGATTCCAGAGGGGAAATGGTAGAACACAAGACAAATCAATCTATCTATGTCAGTAAAATTTACATAATGTTCTAGTGGATAGGCTCACCAAAGTAACCAACGCTATTTGGAAACTTGATTTATAGGATTTCGGTCCTAAATAATATATTGTGGGAAGTAGTAGTTTCTTAGTATTCCTGAGAAGTTTATCTGATTTATGAATGATAAAATAATGATAGGGTTGTCTAAACCATGATCATACTATGAGACATTCAGTTGAACGAATGTGTAATATATTTTTATAGCCAAATAGGCAAAAATGGTAAACCAAATCTTGAATGATTTATAAACTTCTAACATTGAGGTTTAGACCATTACATGGAAAGGAAATGTTGGAAACTCTATTAAGTTGAAATAGGCTTAGAAATGGGTATGTGTAGGATCATCATAGAAAAAAAAGGCCCTTAAGTGGCAAAAAATTTAGAAAAATCAGAGTTAGGCAACTTGACGTAAAAATTTGAATAAGTTATCTATATTATTTCAAAAATATGTAAGAATATAATATGTAGAAAATTGAATTTATTTTCTAAACTACTAGGTTTATTTAATTTTTTAAATCTATTTAGTGAAAAATTGACATTTCAATGTAGTAGTACTTAAATTTCAAGGAAAAATAAAATGATTAATGCGTCTAACAACCCTAACCACAATAAAATGATAATATTTTTATATAATTTTTTAGATATAAGTAGAGGACTCATGTCCTGATGTGATGCATATTTTTTTGTATTTTTTTCCAAGTAAATAATTAATTATGAATTTTTTATTACCACTTTTAAAAAATATAAAAACTTGTATGTCTGACCACCTTAACTTGGTCAAAACTTCATGAAATTCAATTTTTTTTAATCCTATAGAATGCGAAGCATAGAATGTGACAAACTTTTTGGATTAAAACATATGATACCATTTGAATGCGAATAGATGTTTTTCAATCAACCTATCAATCAGGACTTTAGTCATAATTCAAATAGAAAATGAATAATAATTATTTATTAAATTCAAAGTAAAACATAATTTATATTGGTGGAAATTTGAGAATCTCCTTTAAAAACCCTTTTTGTTTCATCAATTTTGGGTAAAAAAAATGTCATCAGCCACATACCCATCATATCGCCACTTTTTGGCCCATCATGATCTTGCACATACCCAAAAAGGGAAAACCATAGACTTTATAGAATGTCAAAAAGGAATAATAGATCAAATACATTGATGATACTTAGTCGATACAAAGCTAAAGTATGAAGCAGTGTCAAAATTTGACAGGTGTCCAAGAGCAATGCTATTCTCAAGATAGACAAGTAATCAAGAAAAATTACTTTATGGTAAGGAAAATGGATGTGTAAGTGACATACGAACTTGGTTTATAAGTTGTATAAAAGTGTAATTTTACCAAAGGGGAAGGATGGGATCCACGTTGTGGTGTGCAATACATCGCTATTCCATTTCTATTGGATTATACTAAGGTTAAATTCATGTGCCAATGATTTTTGATCACTATATTTTAGGTGTCATGTATAGCTACTATTATATCTAGGATGTTTATATATGATAATGTAATAAAGCTCTTTGGGAGAGTAAGTATGTGTGAGGCATACAATATTTCCCTATCCAATAGTGAGGGCACTCGAAGCAATGTCCAAGAATGGAAAGGTTACAAGGAGTTATGCTAGATAGGATGAATGCTTATAAATCTTGTGTATTTTGAGAATGGTAAGTAAAAAATTATTTGACTTTATATGTTTGTTAAAGTGCTATAGATCATTAGGGACGATGATTCACAAGGGGGGAAGTATGTTACACCCCAATTGTGTAATTACTATTTACTATTACTATGTAGGGTAAAATATGAATGTAATGTGAATTTGGGAGATGAATAAATTGTGCTCATACTAGTCATGTTATCTCATTTGATGTTATCTCAGTTGATGGTATTTCATGGGGAAATATTGCATATATGTGAATAGATGGTTAATGAATTATTATTCTAACTTTGGAGATGTTTATGTATAATGCATATGTTGTGAACAATTGACTGTCATGTGCAAGTGTTAGTGGATGTAGGTATATGTTTCATTCCTCTAGGTGGAGGGGAAGTATCACTCAAGTGAAGATCTTGGTTGGCTAACTAGTAAAAGTAAACTATCTAACCATATACACACACCACATTAGAATGATTGAGTTGACTCATTTTGTGGGTAGTTGGTAAGTCATCCTTAGCTGATATGTCTGCATTTGAGGAGTCTTTTTTAATATTGCATGCATTATTGGGTGATGTTTATCTATTTGAGCTTTGAGTCCTTCCTTATGACATTGTGTTGAATGTGCTTGGGTTGAGTCTTTGGGCTTTATGAATGGTTACCATTATGTTGTTTCATATAAACGTAAAATGTAGCATGTATATGGGCATATATATATATATATACATAGATCTATGTATGTGAGCATTAGCAAATGTACATGTATGTAAGTAGAAATACTTGAACAGAAGTACATACATGAGGAAATGACAATATGTATATATGTGTGTGTGTGTGAATATTGTCACAAGGTCATAATCATTTGATATTGAATGGATTACTTGACTATCATATGTCCATATAATGAATATGCTTGTATATATACACAAATGTACACTTGCAAGCATTAATGCCTATCAGAGAAGTGTACATATGTATATATTATATAAGTATATGTGTATAAATCTACACACGTATTATTATTCACAGAATATGATAAAAGAGTTATACATTCAATTATAGAATGGGTATATATTACGAGGATAAGAATATATATAAATATGTATAAGTCAATAGGGTTTCCATTATCATGTGAATGTTTACTCATTTAAATTCATTTGAATATCAAATATAAATGTATTTGATTATCATGGAATATATATAAATAATATATATTTAAATATATATATATGTACACACACACACATATATATATGTATATAAATGTGTGTGTGTGTGTAATAGCATTAAAGTTATTTCTGGACATATGTATAGATATATGTACTTGTATATATACAGATATATATTTATATATATATATATATGATAATTAAATAGAAGTCAAATTGTAAATATGAGCAATGCCAAGTAAATATATATAGGTATATGTGTGTGTGTGTGTAATTAACATATTGGTTGATTATTGATATATGATAGATTCATTATCAATAATAAATGCTTAGGGCTGATTTATTTACTAAATCATAAGCTAATTTAGTACAGCATATGCATGCACAATAGAGGGTTGAATATAACTTGTATTGATCAAGAATAAGGGGCAAACTTTATGATGATTATAGTTCAACAATTAAGTCAAATTGGCTAGAATGCCTTAGTCGATGTAGTATAAATGATCAACAAGTACATTTAAGCTTGGGATGCCTATAATATAAAGACTTGGTCAAAACATAGTATGTTGCACATGGTGTGTGGAGAAAGGCTTATTAAAACCATACAAGATAGTTGGGAACATGAAACCACATGGTGAGTATAAGCATAAGGAAGATGCCATGTGAGTTGAGTAAGGCAATAAAAGCATGCACTGTATAATAGAAGCTGATTTATAAATTTTATTTATAGTCGATAATGAATATAATATTGGAGTTCGATAATAGTCATTATTGACTATGTTTAATGAGGCCAATTAAATAGCTTATGACTATTTGTGTAAATTGGTTATCATCAAAAAGATACATGATATAAGACATTGTATTACTATTGATGATAAGCTTGGACTTGGTAGATGCCATTAGTAAGACCAACCTTGACTTTTTCGACTGATTTAAAAGCCTTTGGTCGATTCATCCTCCAAGTGGATCGATGGGTACTTGTTGTAATCAAATGGTAGTTCATTGTTTCTTTTGGTAGTTAAAATGTGCCAAATAAGAAGGTGAGAGAATGGAAATGCCGCCACCTTTGAATTTAAGTAACTATATTTGTCTTTTCATTGTGACAATTTAAATTAAGCATATGCAAGATTGAATAATTCTTTATATTGTTGTCACTAAACAAGTTGGCCTATAGGTGATTATGTTGAGTATTAGCTTATGAAATCACCAACATTCTAATATGTTTCATTTGTTTCTTTGCATGGAGCTTGTTGTCCATTAACATGCCTAAACTATAGGGTTTGAGGTGACCAAATTACTCTATAAATAGTTGGACCATTTCATTTGGAAGTGATGCATTCTTCCACAAGATTTCACATCTTTTACAATTCCTATTTCTACATAATTTCCAGCCATACTCTATTTTACATTGTGAGAGAGAAAGGGGGTGAGTTCTATTTAGCTTGAGAGGAATATATATTCGAGAGGAGTAAGCTATCAACTTGAGAGATAGATTTTATTTGTGACATTCTTATGAAGTTGATTATCAAGCTTGTTTTCATTGGAAAGGCTTGCATTGTTACCATTTGATTGGATAAGTGATAGCAAGCATGTGGATCTCTTATTCATGTGGATCTCTTATTCTTTGTTAGTTTACTTTTTAATGATGTGACTTGTATGCATGGTTGATATTTCTTTCCCAGTAAAGTGCATTGGAGAAATAAGTGAGTTTCGAAAAGGAAATTGAAGCTTTATACTATTTTCATAATATGTTTTTAGGTACTCCATAGTAGGAGATGGGTTCTTATCATAAGTATTATATACTAGGTATGATTAAACATGAAAAGAACATATGGTATACTCAGCTAAGTTATTGATTTAACTAGGAAAACTTGTGTTTTCTCCTAGGATAGATAATCTAGTATGAGAGGGAGTTTAAGTACTTATGTGTAAGTAGATTATTAATGTGATAGGTTATCTGAGATGATGGACTATCTATTGAAGGATATACCTAGCATGTGTACTTACTAGTTAAGTAGGTTTATTCCAAGAAGATTATTATGGTGATAGGTTATCTAGGATGATGAATTATCCATTGAAGGAAATGGGTATGTGCAAGATCATCATGGAAAAAATAGGCCCTTAAGTGGCGAAAAAATTAGAAAAATTAGAGTTAGACAACTTGACATAAAAAATTTGAATAAGTCATCTATATTATTTCAAAAATATGTAATAATAGAATCTATAGCAAATTGAATGTAATTTCTAAACTACTAGGTTTTTTTTTTTTAAATATCTACTTGGTGAAAATTTGAAATTTCAATGCAATAGTACTTAAATTTCAAGGAAAAAATAAGAAGTAGGTGTCTATTTGACCACCCTAACTACAATAAAATGATCTAGTATTTTTTTATAATATTTTACACATAAGTAGAGGACTCGTGTCCTGATGTGATGCATATTTTTTTGTAATTTTTTTCCAAGTAAATAATTAATTATGAATTTTTTATTTCAACTTTTTAAAAATATAAAAACTTGTATGTCTGACCACCTTAACTTGGTCAAAACTTCATGAAATTCAATTTTTTTTAAACCTATAGTATGTGAAGCATAGAATGTGATGCATGTTTTGGATTCAAAAAATGTGATATCATTTGAAAGTTATAGATGTTTTCAATCAGCCTATCAATCAGGACTTTAGTCATAATTCAAATAGAAAATGAATAATAATTATTTATTAAATTCAAAGTAAAGCATAATTTATATTGGTGGAAAGCTAAGAATCTCCTTTTAAAACCCTTTTTGTTTCATCAATTTTGGGTAAAAAGGAAATTCGTCAACCACATACCCTACACATACCCATCATATTGCCACTTTTTGGCCCATCATTATCTTGCACATACCCAAATACCTATTTTTATCTTATGATATCCTTAATTCAAATCATCCTTGAGTAGTGTATGTGATAGATGAATTCATTTGAAGTACTGAATGAGAACTCTTTTGCCAAAGTAGTGTGAATTTCAAAGACTTCACTCTAGATTGTGTCACTACCGAGACTACACTATCACTTCACTATGATCCAATATTACATGCTAGACAAATATTGTGGGATTACAAGTTCTAGTTATGTAGGACACAAAACTATGCTTAGTTTGTTGTCATTATCAATTACTCTACCAATCTCTTCGTTGAAAGGAAGGGCCATCTATCGAATGATAGATGTGCGGGGGACCACATTATGATTTGATAATTGGCAGAAAAGCACCTGAGTGATGCTTCTCCTCCACAACATGCAATAGAAGAACCAATATTTGAAAGGAAGGATCTTGGACCATCTTATAGCTATTTGTTCTAAAGCTCATTGGACCTATGTATGTAAATGTATGTATTTTTGTATTTTTTTAACTTGGGAAGTTATTGTAATCAAATGGAATCTTTATTGTAATATGATATGGCATCTTGTTCATATATTTTCAATAAAAGAAAGAAAAAAATTATTGCAATGCTTTTTACCTAATTTATTTACTCACAAGGTGTAAATTTAGAAACTTTTTATTGCATTGAAAGGTTGGCATGTTGCATTTCATGTCCACTTTGGTTTTCATTCCCTTAGTATTTTTGTATCCCTTACATCAACCTTCTTCTTTCTCAAGGTGCTCATTCCTCCTTTCTTGTAGTCACTTTTTTGTGTCACCTTTATGTTACCCTTGTTTTTTATTCTCCCATCATTTTTTATTGTATATTATCTAGATACTAGCACTTTGCATGAACATTCTAGCATTGTGCTAGTTTCCTATGATAATTTATCATTCAAAGGATATTTATGATCATTTTTCCACTTGTCACCTTTCTAAATCAATAGAAATGGCTTGGGATGAATCTAAATTCCTAATCAATGTCTTCCTCTTCCCTCCTCTTTTTATTTTCTAATCTATCTTTTCATTTTTATAACTCTCTCTATCCTAGCTCTCTGGCATTCTCAATATTACACTGTATACCTCTCTACAAATTTTTACACCTCTCTACAATACTCTTCTAACTTTTTTTTCAGCCCTTTTATCCTCTTGGCTTCCACAAGCCACTATAGTTAATATTATTCTATTCTATTTTATTTATTAGAATTATTTATTTTATTGTACCCTCAAGAACATTGGCATTATCTAATGTCAAAAACACTCTAGAACCTATGGCTTTGATACCATATTGATGGAATAAAATCAAACTAAACAACAAAGACTACAACTTTAATACCAAATAATTGGAATAAATTCCAAACTAAACCCTAGAGATTACATCTTTGGTATCAATCTATTAGAAATAAAATAAAAATAAAATAAGAAGAGAGACAAAGGGAGGAAGAACAACACTCATAAAAAATAGAGAAAACACATTTTATATTTATACCTAAATATCATTTACAAAAAACTTTTGTGTTTTGATTATAATTTTTTACAAGCAACTTGACTATTAATATGAATAGATGCTCTATTTGAAGCTACAGAGTATGCTCAATTTTAAAAGTTGTTATGTAATTAGTTTATAGTAGCTATTAGTATTTATTTCTTTCCCAACACTCTACTAATATAGTTTTACATTCTCTTATTTTTTCTTGTCCCAAAAGTTTCCACCCACATCAAAAATTCAAAGTCAACCAAGTTAGTAGTCAATATTTTAAGGAAAATAAATGGAATTTAAGAATGTAATTGGCATTAGAAAGAAGGAGAGGATAAAATAAATCCCAACAAATAGTTAGTTTTGACAAGTAGTTCATGATTACAATAAATTCCAACATTTTGAATGGAGATGTAGATGCAAGCTTTCAATGAATACATATCACCTCTTAGTGATTTCAAATTTGACAAGCATCCAAAATAACTAGTGAATTACAACTTTATTACACTAACTAATGATTACAAGTGACCTCTAACCACTAGATAATCCATCAAATTTCAATTTCACTTTTAGATTTAAGATAAACTTTAGCAATTTTTCAAGGAAGAAAAATTCCATTACAGTTTAAGCCTACCTTATAATATGATCACATGTATGGATAAATACAATTTTTAAGCTTTCTCAAATTAAATATCAATTTAATCATTCAAACATAATTTTAAATTTCAAATTAAGGTGTGATAAATCCTTGAAGCTTTATCACCTTATAAAATATTTATTAAACATAAATGTATTTAGTAACTTTGATAAAATTTTATTTTAATATATTACTTATATTTTATATTTTAAAATCCTAATTTTATAAACAAATTCAATAGCTAAATACAAATGTGAGTGTTATAATACCAATAACAAAAATATATTTTTAATAAAAAAAAATTAAAATTAAAAATTAAAAATAAAAATTTATAAAAAAAAATAATATTATCAAATTAGTATTTTAAGAAAATTTAAAAAATAGTTATTTAAATTAAATATTAACAATAAAATTTCCTCATTGAGCAAGCAATGAACGGACGTAGCGGTGGACACAAGATGCTGACAAAAGCAAAGCCAGCCGATTGTCAAGCTTTCTTTGGCTCTGTAAATGAATTTATGTAACCAAATTTGTACATTTGATTGGCAAAGGTATACAAATTTCACCATTGTAATTATACTAAAAAAATTAAAAACATTGACATATTTTAATTTACAAGAAACTTGTTCAATTGTAAAATAACTTAAATTAATCATAGTTTTAAAATTATTTTTTTAAATAGCATCCATATACAAGTGCATAATGTTTCTCGGCATAATTAGTTTAGAGTGAATAGGATCTCCTTATGGAGAGTAGGATTTAAAATCAAACACTAAACATTAAAAAAGGAAAAAGTATACAAATTTCACCATGACACTTATACTAAAAAAAATTAAAAGCAATGACTTATTTTAATTTAAAAATAATTTGTTCAATAGTAAAATAACTTGAATTAACCATAGATTTAAAATTGTTTTTTAAAATAACATTCATATACAAGTACATAATGTTTCTTGGCATAATTAGTATAATTAGTTTAGAGGATTGAATATAATCTCATTATCAAGAGAGGACAATATTTAAAAATAAGCACTAAACTAAAAAATGGCAAAGGTATACAAATTTCACCATTACACTTATACTAAAAAAATTAAAAGCAATGACTTATTTTAATTAAAAAACAACTTACAACTTGTTCAATAATAAATTAATAGGTTTAAAATTATTTTAAATAAAGCATAACTTATTTTAATTATATACTTATCACTATATGTTTTCCCCATATTTATAAGCAAGGAAACCTTCTCTAAAATTAACTAACATTTTCAAGGCCATTAAGGGATGCTAAAAATAACTAACATTTTGATTCATTAAACTACAATCTAGTAAAAAACTAATCTATTTAACCTTTGTATGACTAAACTTTTTTATGATGAACATTTACTCTAGTTTCTATTGCCTGTGTATTTAAACCATGTGGATTTAATTTTTCCTAAGTTCATATCCATTATACATTTTGATATTGCTATCAAGGTCTATTTTGATGGTCATATCACCATATATAGATATTTTTATTGCAAAACATAATAAAATATTTAAAAAGATTATATTATATTAAAAGAGATTTTTTCTTTAATGAATAAGTCTTACTTAATCTTTTATTAACATAAAATAAAATAACATATAATTAAAAAAAAAACTTGAGTGGTAAAAAAACACCTCCTTAAAATTCAAATGAGATAGAGTGTGAAACAAAGATGAACATAAATACAAGGGTCAACCCACACATCAATGATAATAGAGGGGGATCTCAATCATTAGACCTTTTTCTAAATGACATCATCAATATGCTCTTGATTCGTGAGAGCACCTTCCTCTTTAGGATTATCTTTCAACTAAGTATGAATTAATGGTAATATAGATATTTGGTTTATATAGTAATATAGATATTTGGGTTATATATAATTTTATTTATATTAAGGTCTATCATAATATTTTAAGGGCACCTTTAAATGAATAGCCAATATAAAAAGATTGTTTGATAGGTAGAGTTGACCATCAAATTTAATCTTTGATTATTATAATTTGAAAGGTTAATGTGAATTAAGGAATTAAATGTTAAAAGAAAATACTAAATCATTTTAATATTTCAAAAGTGAAGGATGAATGGGAAAACATATTTCAAATGTAAAATAAAAAACAAAATGGAGTGAGAAAAGCATCATTCACATCCAAATGAATAAAGGAAAAATTATGTGAAAAATATTCATAAAATTGAAATCTAAGAAATAATTAAAAAAAGAGGCTATTACATCATTCATGAGATTTTTTCCTTTTTGTGAAACAGTTGAGTGAAAAAGATAAAATGAAAAGAAAATATTTTCAAAAGGTAAATGTGTGCTAAAATGAAATTCATAAAAATGAGAATGATTTCACATGAGATGAAATGAATGATATAAATGTTAAAATATATATTTTAATATTTCTTTATCATATATTGAGTGCCTTTTTTATTTCACGGATGCACTTGAAATAGTGTTAAATGCAGTGTCCCATTGATAAACAACACTTCATTCTATAAAATCCCTCATTGAACACCTTTTAAACTCCACAGGGACAGAATTAACAACTGCTCTGATACACTAATGAAGGCTAAATACTCGAGAGCTTGATACCATTGATGAAAAGCGAACAGGTTTATACAAAAGAGCACAAGTAATTAGGAGAAAATGCAGTTGCATAGCTGCATAACCATTTTCTGTTGGTTTCATTGGTTTCTAACAATGTAATAAGCTAAAACAATAACTTGAACTCTATAAAACTAAAATAATTCAAAAGCAAAGAACCATCGAAGAGAAAAAGCATCAAAAGGGAGATTCCATGCAATGCAGGATCAAATGAAAATCATTACCTGAAAGGGTGAACAAAGCGTGGAGCTTTACACTACCCCTTCATCTTAAACTTTTTATAACTTGTATCTATAGTCTTTTAGGTGTTTGTTCTAAGGTGACGCACAAATTAGATCTTAATTATATGATCAGATCTTGAATCAGTCAACATGCCAAATAAATCAAATTAATCGCTACGACCATATATTTGCAACTTTAATGTAAAGTAGTGTAGACCAAAGAGATTAGAATACAGGTATGCAGTTTTATCCCCTAGAATAACAAAATCAGAATTCTTGTAAAGTAGAAGTAATTCTGACCACGATATATACAACCATATATGCACTGATATCCAACCTTAAAATGAAACGCAAATAAAAGATTAACCCGTGTTCAAATTTTCATTGTGTTTTCAACATTTTTTCTGTATGCTGCATGCAAATAACATAGAAAAAAATTGGCACACAAATGAAAAGCAAAAATGCATTTAATAATTTCCTTTGTTAATTGATATGAGTAAGGCGTTGAAGATGAAATTAGTACGGTATTTTTCCGTGTTCTACAATAATTAATTACAGATTGGCAAGAAATGCGGGGATCTGCAAAACAACGAGAGAAAAGAGTATCTTTTGAAAAATGCGTCACGAATTTTCGAGATAGAGACTGTTAAACCAAAATTATCGAAGATTTGATTTACTTAATTAAGGCAGGCAGTTTGACATTAAGGTAAATGAAGGGATTTGGAAAAATATTTTCAAGAAATTTATTATTCGAGGATTTGTTTTGCTTTCTTGATATGTTGGAGTATAGGCAAAAATATGAATGGATTATATGTAAAAGAAAGTAAAATGAAAATGAAATGATTAAATTTATGGAGTACAGACAACAGGGCAAGAGCTGTTGAGAACTAGAACATTCAAGAATTGCAAACAGCAGGCATATAAAATAGTATTCATGGCTTTAAACCGTTGCAGACACGAAGAATATGAAAAAACAACATAGAAAAATAAATACTCACTCACACAATAAAGAACTGAAATTCACCTTTCTCTGTTTTTCACAAACTTACAGTGACGCCGCCAGAAATAACATACTTCCATAATCATGCAAGGTAAATTTAAAAAACAAGCACAAAGACAAAGTTTAGCACAATACTCACGATTTGTGTACACTTTTGACTGAATTTCTCCTACAAAGTACCAAAGCTAAACTATCATTTACTGAAAGACAAAGTAAAGCATGCTCTTCTGGGCTTGACTAGTATTATTCTTGACTGAGTTAGTAGATGACACTCAAAAACTGCAATAGTAGAGAAATTAAATGCAGTAGCGAAGTTTAAAGAGAGTAGTTCAAAAATATGGTAGAATCAACTCACTCGTATTTCTTGCAGAGCTTACTTCATGAAATCTGAATGACAAAAAAACAATCTAAATAACTTTAAAAAATGGCGAGAATGAGGAGCACAGTTACTAAAATAGGCATGTAAAATACGAAACCACAAATGAAGTGGCGAGAATGATGCAATCATCATCAAGTATATACAGTTAAAGAATTGTAATTGTATTCAGTTATATGTTCAAAATATTTTCAACTAGTTTGCAAATTTTATTTACAAAAAAGTGCCTAGAATGACCAATTATCACCAAGAGTATTCACATACAGTTAAGAATTCTAATACAGTTAAAGAGTTGTAATCTTAAATTTACCAAAATCTTTAAGGTAATTGATTTCGTGGATATATAAAATAGTTTACTTTCAGTTATATGTTTGCAAAAATTTAAAATATATGACAAGCCCAACATTTATTAAACTTCAATATTTTCAATAATGAAGACAAAATTCGTTATGCTATTTTATTGGAATGATATATATTATACTAAATATTATTTTAATGACTGAAAATTTTGCCCAAAAAACTCATTCAAAAAGTGGATCCAAGCAATAAGATGCAATAGTAGATTTTTGTTTTGATAATATATGTTTGCAAAAGTTGAAAATATATGGCGAGCCCATCATTTATTAAACTTCAATAATTTCAATAATGAAGGAAAAATTCATTATGCTGCAAAATCAAAATATTATGTTCATTATACTAAATATTATCGTCTAAATATTGAAAAATAATTTTTAAAATTAGAAAAGTTATGCAAAATGCATTTAACTTTAGAAAAAACTTCAAATTTAATGTATGAAAGAAAATAATCTATTTTGATTGGTTGAAATTTAAAACATTAATTAATTCAAAGAAAGATACAAGTTAATAAATTATTTAAACCACTATTAAAAATTTATTGAGCATACAAATAATTCAAAGAAAGACACAAGCTCTTAATAAAAATACAAATAGGATAATAATCTAAAGAGGAGTGTAAACACTTAACATAAATTAAAAAAGTTTATAAGAATGAATTTTGTACTATTTTTTAAAAAATTATTAAGAATAGAAACAATCTTTATAAGACTTAAACAAAAACATAATCACTAAATGAACAAGTTTATATAAATTATTTAAATAAGTTTAAATAAATTATTTAAACTGCTATTAATAATTTATTGAGCATACAAATAATTCAAAGAAAGACACAAACTCTTAATAAAAATACAAATAGCATAATAGTTTAATGAGGAGTGTAAACACTTAACATAAATTAAAAAAGTTTATAATAATCAATTTTATACTATTTTTAAAAAAAATATTAAGAACAAAAATATTTTTTATAAAACTTAAAAAAGCAATGAACAAGTTTAAATAAATTATTTAGATAAATTTAAATAAATTATATAAATAAGTTCAAATACATTATCTAAATAGATTCAAATAAATTATTTAAATAAATTCAAATAAATTATTAAATACATTCAAAATTATTAAATAAATTTAAGTAAATTAACTGAAATCTTACATAGATATTTATTAGTTCCTATCAAGGGAACTATAGGCGACCCCTGTTGCTTAACAAGTTATTAATAAGTTTCATTTTAATAAATGAAAATTCAATTGTATTTTTTATTTGACAAATATTTCTATATAATTAAAGTAAATATGCAAAATACTTAACAAAACAAATATCCAAAAATAAATATCTAAAATGTAAGTGGCTCAAGAGTTTTAAGCCAATATAAGCAATTTTTTGAGTGCCATTTATAGTGGAAAATGGAAAGGAGAAAATGGGACTCCATTAACGGGCCTTAATCCGCAACATGCACAGTTGCTACTGGCGTCAAAATTAACATTTCTTCATCCGCAGCACGCATAGCTACTACTGGCGCTGGAAATTGTAGCCCATTTTGGGGTTTGTTTTCTTTAACAAAGCCCTTTGTTGTGAGCTCAAGAGGCTTCACAGGGAGGTGCTTGCTATTGAGGAGGAGAGACATTCGAACCCTGCTCGACCGCTACCACTTTTTGAGGGTCATGTGCAGTCTCTTAATGGAAACCATCAAACTTAGATTAGTAGTACTCTACCTTGCCACTAGACCATAGCTTGTGGCACAAGGGCATTAGGATTTCACTGATGCAAAGCCCTTCAGAATGACATACACATTTTTAGGATTTTGTGTTTTTAGGCCAGTTTCAATACTCGACTACGGTCTTTTGAAGCATTGAAAGTGCACCATCAAACTTAGATTATAGCCCTACTATTAGATCATGGTCTGCTAGGCTTTTTTTGGGATCTATCAAATTTTTGCTTATTAGTCTAATTTTCGGTGCACATTTTGAGAGTCTTGATTTGCTTGATTGTTTTTATTACTACTTTTAACAAGCGCAAGATTTGACCCTGCATGGCTATATGTCAATCATTCCATCTTGGGCTCAATGTTCTTTGAAAAAACCTTGAATTTTCCAAATCTTTAAGATGGACGCACTTTATATCTTGTTTCTGTTCATTGCTTCGGGATCTAATGAATGTTACATAGAATTACAATTTCTGGTAAATTGTCTCCATCATTCATAATGCATGAAGGTTGGATTATTTAAAAATGATTTTATTTCACATTGCATTCCTTATTTGTTTAATTGGTAAATATTTCAAACCCTTTGGACTTGATTAAGGCATATTTATGTCATTGGGTTTGAACTTTGGACCATTTAAAGTGATCCTTGGAATTTTGGACATAGTAATGTTATTTCAAACATTTGAAATGTAGGATAGTTTGTTAGATCGTTACATATTTTTCTTTTTAAATTTTTTTGATATGATGATATCAAATTAATGCTCCATGCTTTGAGGATTGTCTTAGCTCAAAGCTTGGATGGAGTGATGTTCACGATTAGAATGGTACCCCACACTTATTAGGATTGTCCTAGCTCAAATCTTGACTGCAGTTAGGTAAGAACAAATCCCCAAGGCCAGGAGATCCCAGTGATCCATTGATTTATACCTGATTACAAAAGTTATTAACCCAACCATTGAAACTGTAAAATCCCAATAGTCTTATGATTATCTCTTCCTAGCTATCAAGAGAATATGCTTTTCTCTGGCCATTTTTTATGTCATTTAATGGAGAACAAGCTTGGAAGGTCTTGGCTATATAGAAATAGCATATTTCTACTTTAGTATTTTTTAATTTTTTTGGAAAGACTTTATTTGCCTCTGAGATTTTTTGCTTTGGAAATTCCCTTTCAATGCATCAGAGGGTACTTTATAAGTTGTGAGAGTAATCTCAGTATGATGTTGAAGCAAAGTAGAAGATTGAATATTGTAATTTTTGATTTGATATAATGAAAGGAGAAATTTCTCCAAAAGTTTCGAAAGGATTTAAGATCTTGGGAGGAAACTTATTTTATGTTTTTGATTTTTTGAGGTTGTTTTCCTACCCCTGTTCCATACAAAATTTCCCAACAAATATTTTTCTATTTTTGAACTACATGTGTAACAACTACAAGAAAAATATTGAAAGTGAGCATTTTGGCTAATCTGAATCATTTGGCACAATTAAGAATCCTTCAAAATGTATTTCAATCCATGAGACAATAGTTTCTGAGATGCTTAATTAATTTTATGACAACATGTGAAGAATCATTGTTGGGCACTTGTCCTACATCTTTGCTATCAATCTTGCCTCTGCAAAATAGTGAATACAATCAAACCATGTTCGAAACCAAACACAACATATTTAGACAATTGTATAGTGTTGGTTGCTAATATAAAGGCATACTACATTAGAAGTCAATCTGAACTCTGCAAAAATAGGCCATCTTATGGTAATTGTACTTGTTATGGCTTTATAAAAAATAGAGTAATTAATAGAGAAACAAAGCAACAATAAACAGATAGGAATAGATCACTAATGCATTCAATATTTAGGCTGAGGAACTCAACCCTGATGAATAACATAATACACTTTCTTTTTGTACTGACTCTATTTTGTAAATAATATGACCACGTCTTATTGTAAAATCATCAAATCTTAGGGTTGAAGAAGGTCCCAAAGGTTTGGTTTGTTTGCTGATAAAAGTGGCATTGTAGCTGTGTTCCAGCACTTGAATGACTTGCCTTGTGTGAACTCTTAGGTCCAAATTACATGTTTGGTCTGGATTTTGGTTTAATATGGTAGCTTCATGCTCTGTAATTGTAATTTGGACTTCCAAGCATATTTGATGGTAGTGGATTTCTCATTAGGATTGCTTATTGGCATTCTCTAATGATTAACATTACAAAATTTGAAAAGATATGTAACTAACTCAAGTATCCAGACCCTACTAACATCTTCCTACAATGATGGTGGTGCAAAGACCTTAACTATGCCCCAAAGAGGCTCAAATAAACCATCCAAAGAGGAAATTGATCCTCTTTGAAACACTAAAACATACACATGCAATGAGGTTTGTTTATTTATTCTAGCTACCTCTCTAAAATATTATTTTTCATCCTTCTATTCAAATCTATCCAACTACCTCTGGCTGAAATCTTGAAATATTTGCACAGGGTCATTTCCTAGTGTAATGAGACCATTATGCCACCAATAATATGCTATACCTTCCAAGTGTAAGGTAGCAACCTAAATTGCATCCTCTTCCACCATGGGGTTGAGTGTAAAATATGTTTGCAGTTTTTGCAACCAATCCCTACAAAAGATCCTGTTTGTACCATCAAATGTGGATACAATTGATTTATTTACTTTATGCTTCAATTCCTTTATGTTATCAGCTTGATTATTTCTCTAGTTCATCCTTTGTAGTTTGCACCCCTTTCCCACTAACACTAAATACCTGTCAAATGATATAGCTACTTTGAAATCATCGATCTTTCCTTTGTGTTATCCAAATAAGCCTTCAAGCTCCTCTGTAGAAGAATTTTTTGTTCTGCTCTTTCTTCCATCTGTACAAATTGGGACTAATATGGAGGATTTTGCATGAATGAATGACAACAATTGCAATGATAAATAGTATTTAGGGGTTATGGTTATGGACTATCGAGTTTTGTTTAATACATATACTTCACATATATGAATTAGGACAATGTATCAGTCCTATCTCTGATATAAAGCAACAGATCTATCTTTTTAATAGAATACCAATCTGAGAATCAGTAAGGTGATACAATCATTATCCTTGATACATCATTTTTCATTATAATTTGGAACCTTAAACAGTATTTAGGGGTTAGAGTTATGAACTATCAAGATTTCTTTAATACATATACTTCACAAATATGAATTAGGACAATGTATCAGTCCTATCTCTGATATAAAGCAACAGATCAATCTTTTTAATAGAATACCAATCTGAGAATCAATAAGGTGATACAATGATTATCCTTGATACATCATTTTACATCATTGACTATCATACATGCATAAGATGTCAGCATTATCCTTGAGCAGATTGAAGCATGCAGCAAAATGAGTTATCTTCAACAGCCCTCTAGTCCAGTCTCTAATATTCTTGGCAAAGATAGGGGTGCTCATTGGGCAACTGAGTTCCAATATAGGACCAAAACCATCCAACCCCCAACCCAAAGCTAGTGGAATGAGTCGTGGCATTCAGAAATCCATTACTAGGTTATCACAAGCAAATCTCATACCACAAGTCATTTTGAGGTATCACTGGCTTTCTAGCTCGTCAAGACAGTTATGGAATTCATACTCCATGTGTGGTGTTATTTTAATCTTTCATTTTTGCAATTGTGAGTGCATGTGTGCACTATAGTTTCTGCCAATAGTAAATAGTTGTCAGATACATAGGTTATATACAAGTCTGTATGTTCAAGTGAAGCTTTGTGTTTACAAGGTCAAGCTTTGTAATTCATAGCAGATTCTTTTGTCAAAGGCATCTTTGATGAGGCATGATGTGAGTTATATAATGATCTTAAATTGGTATCTTCCTCACAGTTGGTTGTTGCAATCTCAATCACAGACTGGCTACTTCCAAAAGCACTATTCTCAGTTATTATGATACAAATATTGGACATCTCAACTTCCACATCACTTGGATACGTTAATCCCACACCCCATTTTGGGTTCAATGCCACAATTTTTTTTGTTTTTTTTATTTTTCTTGATCCTAGTCTATCTCAAAATTCAAGAGAGATGTGACATTTCCTGTTTTCAATCCGGCAGTCACAATCATTAATTGGTTTCCTTATAATGTGTTCATATACCTAGTATCATTATAGTGCTTAGTTGTCATCATGTCGATGGTCGACCCATTTGCTTCTAAATGACCCTTTAATTCTCCATCTGATACCAATTTTGTGTCAATGTTTTACTTATTTTCCATGACATCAATGGCAGAGACTTTGAATTCCATGTTGACAGGGTCATTCACTTCTATGTCTTGTGGCAAGTTTGATGAAATCCTTTTCTCTTCCTCTTGAGAATTCCCACCCTCAAATCTACAAGGAAAATTATCTACTATTGTTATAGTTTTAGAGTCACACTGGTTCATTTCTAAATTTGAAGTCAGCTTTGTGCCATTCCTCTCCTTAAATGTCATAATAGAATTGGTCGACCTTTCTATTTCTACACAATCCACATCATTTTGTTTTACATCCAGTTTCAAATTCAACAACCTCTCTTGCTATTTCTCATGCTGCATACCCTTAAATTTGGAAATAGAGAATGGGGCATGCTTTGTTGGCATAATCTCAAGTTTTGATTGGTCAATCTCTACATTTGTATTTAAAATTACATGCTTATTTGCTATAATATTTGTGATAGATAATTCTTCTATCATTGCAAGATATTTTTGTAGTGTGTCTAGTCTAGGACTCACAAGCAATTTCCCATGTTGTTTTTGCTGCTTTCCATCAAAACTAGAAAGAGATAACTCACATTCTGGTTTTATTTTACTATCTTTGAGGGATTCTTTTGTCTCATCTGATTGGACACATGAATTCATTTCTACTTCTTGAGTTGCTTCAGTCACATTATTATGTTTAGTTGCAATAATCTTAGTTCCCGACATTTCAAATCCATGTTGACGTGATTTTGTCCCATATAGCATGCCAAGTCCACTGGTGTACCTTTCTTATCCTATTGTTGCTACTCTTCACAATTATGAATATGTAAGTTATCTGATAATCTCAAATGGTTATTTTCCTCAGAGTTAAGTGTTGCAATCTCAACTATAGACTGGCTACTTTCAATAGCATTATTCCCAGTTGTTGTGATGTCAATATTACAAGTCTCACCTTCCATGACACTTGGATCCTTTAATCCCATCCCACATCCCAAGTTCAATGCCACAATTTCTTTTTCTTTTTCTTGAGTCTGGCATGTCTCAAAATTCAAGAGAGATGTCATTTTGTGTTTTCAATTTGGTAGTTGCAGTCATAGATTGGTTTCCTTCTAATGTAGCCACATATCCAGTACCATTATAGTGCTTAGTTGTCATGATGTCAGTGGTAGACCCATGCATTTCTAAATAAACAGATTTCTTTGGCTCCATACCCACTTTTGTATCTGACAATTTCCTTGTTTGTTTTTGTTGTTGCTCTACCTCAAATTTGATTGAAGAATGGTTTTCTGCTTCCATTGATTTTGTATTAGTTTTTTTCTCAGTAGCTATAGTATTAATGAGAGACTGTTTAATTTTGGCATTTGACATTACTTTAGTGTTCTTACTACACTCAGTTACAATGGTATCAATGCAGCACCCATCCACTTCTTTGTCAACAAGATTATTGGGTTCCAATTTCCACTCCAGCTCTTTCAAAGAGATACTAGGTTGAACCTCTGATAATTTTTTATCTAGCATCGATTCTAAATAAGGACACATGCTTTTGTACTCATTTTTTATCTACTTTTCCTGGCTTTAACTCATACCATTCATTCCTTCACAATTGTTAAAGGCTTTATCATTTGAAACAACCCACCATCTAGCTTGTTTAGGCTAGGTGAGGGCCATGGTATTTCTTGACGAAGGTTCCCTAGTCTGTTCTATTGGAGTTTGGAAATCTTTTGTTGCAAGTGCCCTATCCTTAGTTTCCAACACAGGAGTTTTGAGTCTTTTGACTCCTTCAATAAGATTATTGCATTGTTTATTAGGATTCATAAGTTTACCAAATTGTAATAAAAATGTTGTGTAGTCCAATGTAATGTCATCTTCAATAGGTGAGCAGACACTCATTCTAGGGGCAATGCGCCATATGGAAACTAGCCGAAAGAATTCCCTGTTTGCACTGCAGAAAGCCCATAAATGATTTTTATATAGAAATTCCAACAAATTCAATTTCTTGATTTATCATTATGAGAGCACCTAAAATCTGCAAACACTAAAACCTCAAGCATAGGTTAGTAGCCTACAAATTCATCAAAATGCTACTATGAAATAACATGTAAATGCTTCAAAATGCAACAACTAACAAAAAGGATTAAAAGACATCTAAGAGCATAACATGTACCTATTCCATAGTGGACTGGTGTCAAATGTGCCAATGACCCTTTCCCAATCCTTGCTAAAACTTGAAATGATGAAATGCAATGGTCAAGAGCAAAATTAGTTCTCAATTCAAGAGAATAATTTTGCATAAGAGTTGTAGATAGATTTGATGAAGAATCAGCCCTCTATTTAAAGATTTTCAAACTGGAAGAATGCTCATAAGAGAGAAATGTGGGATAAAGATTGGACAAATGAGATGAGGCCACTTGTCAACTTGTCATAGGTTGAGGAATGTGCAAGTTTTGGCCAATGTTCCCAAGAGAGGGAGATTCAAATTTGAATTTGTGAAATAAATGTTGAGTGGGAGACATGAAATAGAGAAGTTATTGCAATGTTGGAAGGGACAAATCAACTTGTCTTCATTTTCAAACTTGAGGGAATATTCCAAAAAGGTGCTTTGTTGAGGGAAAATGATGATTTTATAAATGAATTAAAATGATTTATTGGTGCAAGTGGGAAAAGCTAGAGGATGTGATGGGTGGTTAGATTAGGTTAATCAAGATTAGATTAGCTTAGGTGATGATTAAGTGATTTTGACCCACTTGACTTAAATATTTTGACTTATTTAAATCAAGAGGGAGAAATATGAATTTTAAAACTTAATTAAATAAAGTCCTAGTTTATTTAATTAAATGGATGATGCAAGATAAAGGTTGATTAATTTAAGGAATATGAATCTAGGGAATGATTTATAAAAGATGAAATGTTAGTATTTGATTGATTTAATTAAATGAGGTAATGATGAAGTGGATTTATTTAATTTGAAGGATGAAATGTTAGATTTGATTAAACGAAGGTTATTTGATTAAACTATTGGATTGAAATGTATGCATATTTTGTGTGTCTACATTTTTCCCCTCTTTGAAGCAATGTACTTGTTGCGTTGGTTCAAAGAATAAACTTTTCATGATCAAAATTCAAAAAAAATCTAATTTTTTCGGATGCCCCAATGGAAAGAAGTACACTAGTACATTTCACCCTCGAGAGATTGAGCGAAAAGATTCTATTTGAGGGTCGATCTCGTGATAAAGAGGTTCAAAATGGATGGTTATGGATGATTTTAAGATGCTTAGAATAACAAATCTATATTATCTTAAATAACTTAAATGATGATATGATGTGAGATGGATGAGATGAATGATGTGATATGCTATGATTATGAAAATGTATGATTTATGAGATGCTTAGACTAACAAATCTATATTATGATGATGAACATGCATGTGAGATGATATGCAAAATACTAATGGTTTGTGGATGTAGGATGGATGCACTGGTGATGATGATTTATCATTCATGATGTGATGTTAGTGCAGAAGAGAAGATATTAAATGATGACAAGAGGATCCAACAAGCCAACTTTATGAGATATGATGATGAGAAATGATGATGATAGATAGATGATTTGTTTATCAAGGATTGGGATTTTAAAAGGGTCACTTACCTTATGTTTGATAACACGCATAAGCACGATGCATCAAGGTATAAAGGACCAGGATGGCATTGTACTTAGTGTGATGGACTTTGACTTGAAAAATAGATAGGAGTATTCTTGTTCACACCTAACATATGGAAACCTTGCTAGGATGCACTTTAGAAGTTTCAAACACCTCGGACCAAAGCACAAAAAGGTATAACCAATCGATGCAATAGCCAACAAGCTGTCTAAAACATCCTCTATACATATCTAACAAAGCAAGTATTCGCCAAGTTTATTTTACAAGAATGTTTAACAAGCATAGTAGACAAAAGGATAATGATAGTTGCCCCATTCCTATCTCTCTAAATCCTTCATTTGGATATCATCGAGAGGTCCTTAGACTGAGCGCAATAAGATAAGTCAAAAGACAAAGATAAAGCACACAAACAAGTTGATGTTCTTCAATACCACTAACCAAAAGGGAATGTGTTTTTAAGGCTAAGAACCGAAACTATTGCCAAAAGATAATGCCCATTGTAGGAAGGATACATCCTAGGACATGTTAGTGGATGGCGGCATGTCATTTCGTTTATCCAAAGTGCTCTTTCTTATAAGTAATGCCCCTTGTAGGAAGGATACATCCTAGGAAATGATGTTATCAGATGATTGATATGGGACTATTTGGATGATGGACTATCGACACAAAGAATTGACCAACTTGTTTATGTACTGACTTAGACTTGAGACTTGACATTTTTGAGTCTTGCTTTTAAGCTGCAAGACTTGTTTCTAATTGTTTCACCAAAGATTGGGCATGACGATCAATTTATTATGAGTGATGTTTATTTTGGGTGCAAGCAAGATGAGACGGATAGATTTTTTCAAATATTTGGATGTTTTTGGAGTTTTGCAATGTTTTGACACTATTTTTTGGTATTTTTTGAGGTTTTACAAATGTTTTGATTTTTGATTTTCCAATGTTTTGGGATTTTCTGAGATTTTGACCAAGAGACTAACCTAAGGACCTATCTTAGGGTCCTCGAGGGCTGATCAACAGATTAGCCTTGCCTACGTTATACACACAGAAAACACGTAGTTCAATTGATGACTTGACCGATTTACAGATGAAGATATACATGATGAGATGTCAGTTTATTATGACAGAATCCTAAAGGACTAACCTAAGTGTCTCGGGGGATGATCAAAGATCAACCTTGACTACGTTCAAGCTTAGAGATGACGTAGATCGACAAGACAACCCTATTTTTGACTTTTTGAATGACTTTTTGACCTATGTTTTGATTTTTGATATGTTTTCATTTTTTTGGATTTTCTCATTTTCTGATGTTTTTGGATTTTTTGATTTTCTGATGTTTTTGTATTTTCTGATTTGAGGACTTTAAGATCATACACGAATCTGATCCGATAAGAACATGCCCCCAGCGTGATGCAATAGACTACTCCGATAAAGGTAGGACAGACTGACCTTAAGGATGGGCTGAGTAGTACTAGGAAGGATCATGATACGAAAATAGGACCAAGCTATGGTACGGATGTGAGTGGATGCGTGATGGATGCATATCTAAATGCGATGGAGGATGGAAGTGAAATGGATGGGTGATGCAGAACAAGCCATAAATATCCTGATGGATGGAAAGTGCTTATTTACACAAGGCGCCTGTTTGCTAGGTTTTCACCAAGGTACTTGCCCAAAGTGCCACCAAAGTGGTTTTCACTAGAGGACGATTTTTTCCTTTACTATTTTTAATCCTTTTTCTAATTTTTTGATTTTTTGATTTTTTTGTTGTTACCAAGATGCCTGTTTGCCAGGTTTTCGCTGAAGTAACCATTTTTTCAGGACATTTTCTGATTTTTTGGATTTTTTGGTTCTATACCTTGAAAGATTTAGGCATAAAACTTTTTGAGATGAGATCTATTCATGGGCTCCTGAAGAGGTTCCCCTTCAGGTGTTGATAGCTGATATGCCCTTGATTTGTAACTTGTTGTGATGACGAATGGTCCCAACCAATTCGGTTCAAATTTTCCTTTGTTGCTTGGGTTTGGGACATTCTTTTGATTTTCTTTTAAGACCAATTCTCTGACTTGGAAAGTCCTGCTTCTGATTTTCTTATTGTAGCTCTATTTGAGCCTATTTTGATATATTTGCAAATGATTCAAAGCATCTATACATCACTCATCCAGTCACTCCAGCTCACTTAATCTTGATACTCAGTACTCTTCATCTATGATGAGGTTTTGCAATGATATCCTAAGTGATGGGAGCTCGATCTCAATGGGGAGTAGGGCTTTTGATCCATAGACCAAGGAGAAGGGGGTGGCGCTAGTGGGTGTGCAGATACTAGTTTGATAGGCCCAGAGGGTGGGATTAAGTTGTAGGTTCCAATCACGACCTGCGTCATTGATTGTTTTCTTGAGGATTTTTAGAATGGTCTTGTTTGTAGCTTCTGCTTGGCCATTGCCTTGGGGATAGTATGGGGTGAAGAAGTGATGTTGGATTTTGAATTTCTTGCATAAGTCATGGACCTCCTAATTTTTGAATGGTGTCCCATTATCTGAGATAATGGCTTGTGGAACATCATATTGGAAAATGAGATAGTTCAGGATGAACTTTGAAATCTACTTCCCAGTTATGTACGTCATGGGTATGGCTTCCACCCACTTAGTAAAGTACTTCGTTGTAGTTATGATGAATTTGTGGCCCTTAGATGAGGTGGGTGTGATTTTCCCAATGAGATCAAGTCCCCACTCTAAAAAGGGCCATGGTGTGACAATAGGATGAAGCTCTTGAGTTGGAGCATGGATGGGGTCCCCATGCTACTAACATTGTACACATTTTCTAGTATGATCATGTGCTTCTCTTTCTATTGTGGGCCAATAATACCCCATCCTCAGCAATTTCTTGGTTATGGTCATTCCACTCGAGTGTGAACCACAGATACCGTTATGAACTTCAGTTAGAGTGGTTAGTGCCTCCTCAACGTTTAAACAACGTAGCAGGGTTCCTTCTATGCTCCTACGATATAGGGTATCACCTAGGATGACAAATTTGGATGCCTTTTTAACAAAGGTTTGTTTTAGGTTTGAAGGTAGGTTGGCAGGTATGACTCCTATACGAAGGTATGTGTAAATGTTGTGGTACCAAGGATCATCGGGACCAACGATTTCTCACACGAATTCTGATTCTGGTACCTCGAATGTAGGCATGAGAAGCTACTCTATCAGGAATTCATATTTTTGAACATTGTTGGGGATGTCCAATAGGGACCCAATTGTTGCCATGGCATCTACTGCTTTGTTGTTGGCTCTAGGTATCTGCTCAAATGTAATTTAGATGAAGGATTCTTTGAGAGTCTCCACCAATTTCTTGTATGGAATGAGCTTATCGTCCTTGGTCTGATATTCATCATTCACTTGATTTATGATCAATTGGGAGACTCTGTACACTTTGAGAGCTATGATGTTCCACTACACTGCTATTTTGAGACCTATGGTCAAAGCCTCATATTCTGCAATGTTAATGGTGTAGGGAAATGCCAGTTTGTATGATCTTGGTATGCAATCCCCTTGTGGGGTGATGAAGAATACACCAACTCCTGATCCATGCTGTGTGCATGAGCCATCGAAGTATAGTTTCCAGTGGTTAGCTACATTAAGATTGAAAATGGATTCATCTGGAAACTCTGAGACAAGAGGATTCTCAGAATAGATAGGTGCTTCTACCAGTTGGTCTATGATGACTTGCCCCTTGATTGCATTCCTCTCCACATATTCGATGTTGTATTCTAACAGTATCATCACCCATTTTTCCATTCTTCCTGTGAGCATTGCCTTTGATAGTAGATACTTGAGAGGGTCAATTTTGGCAATGAGTTTTATTTTATGTGCCAACATGTAATGTCTAAAATTATGTGATGCAAACGCTACTATGAGGCATGCTTTCTCAATGAATGAGTATTTTAGCTCATGCCCAACCATTGTTCTGTTGATGTAATAGATAGCCCTTTTCATTCCATTTTCATCATGTTGAGCTAGAAGAGCTCCAAGGGCTACTGTTGTTGCTAACACATATAAAATCAATGGTTTCTTTGGGATGGGTTGCATTGAGACTGGTGGTGTTAGTAGATATTCTTTGATTTTGTTGAATGCCTCTTCACACTTGGTATCCCATTTGTATACTACTCCCTTGTGGAGTAGGTGAGAGTATGGGTTTTGTTTGTCCACCAGTTATGCTACGAATCGTCAAATGGATTGGAGTATGCCTTGGAGACCTCTCAATTGTTTTAATGTTTTTGGTGCCTCCATCTCGAGGATTGCTTTTAATTTTGCTGGATCCACCTCGATGCCTCTTATTGACACTATATATCCTAGCAATTTTCTTGATTGTACGTCGAAGATGCACTTCTTTGGGTTTAGTCTGACCTTGTACTCTTCTAATCTATCAAAGATGGCACTTAGGGTTGCTATATGATCTTTTCTCTATCTTGACTTAGCTAGAATGTCGCCAACATAGTCTTCGACTATTTTATGAATCATGTCATGGAATATCAATGTCATGGCCCTTTGATATGTTGCTCCTACATTTTTTAAGCCGAATGGCATCATGTTCCAACAGTATGTCCCCCATGGACAAGTGAAAGTCATCTTATGTTGGTCCTCCTTAGCTATCATGATCTGATTGTACCCTAAGAATCCATCCATTAGTGACAACATCTCATGTCCAGCTGTCATATCTACTATCATATCGATGTTGGGAAGCGAAAAGTCATCTTTTGGACATGCCTTGTTCAAATCCCTAAAGTCTGTGCAGATTCTGATGTTTCCATCATGTTTTTTGAAATAGGTACCAAGTTTGATACCCATTCTAGATAGTCTATCAGTCGGATGAATCCTGCATCTAATAGCTTTTTTAACTCCATTTTGACTAGCAGGACGATTTGAGGGTGCATTTTTTGAAGCTTTTGTCTGATAGGCTTTGCTACTAGATACACTGCTAAGTGGTGAACCATTGTCTTTGGATCAAGTCTTGGCATGTCAGCATAACTCCATGCAAAGTTTATTTGTCTTTCTCTTAGGAATGCCGCTAGGAGTTCTTTCTCTTATGATAGTAGTGATTCTACGTAAAATGTGATATGTGGGGTCTCCTCTGTTCCTAGGTTGACCGGATTGCATTTTTCTGCCAAGACTATTGACTTTTCTTGATGAATAGCTCTTAAAGGAATATTGAATCACCCATCCTCGGGCACCTCATAGAGGTTTTCACCATTGGATGCATCCTTTCTTTTTACTTTGTTCTTGTCAGAGAGTGCCATAGTGTGGTTTTCACTCAAGGACTTGGATATTATTCTTAATTTCTCACTTTTGTGACTGAAGGATTCAATCATTTCCCCATAATAGGCATGTGTGTCCAACTCCATTATAAACCCTGCTTTGTGATCCCCATCTAGAATGTTGTCCTGCAATCCCATGAATTCTGAGAGTGCCTCATTATTTTTGAATGTATCAAGAACTGGTGGTCCTTGTTGGTCGTAGTCGATGAGTTGGGGATATACTAAGCGGATCTCATGATTTTCATGGTTTGTTTCAAAGGAGAGGGTGCTAATCATGCAAAGGGTGGTATCCTCAAATAACTTAGGTAGATTGGTCATGGTATCCTCATCATCACTACTATTATAAATGTCAGTTATAAAGTTATGTATGTCTCTACCTGTGGATATTGGTAAGCTTACTTTTGTTGCGGTTGGCTGAGGAGGATTATTAACCATTCTAATCGGAGGACTTCGGCCACGTATGGTTATACCCAGAGGGGTACATCCAAGGCCAAGATTTGTTATCGGTCACATCTCTGGAATGATAGGTGTTATAAGTCCATTGTCATTTTGTCCCAGTCTTTGATTTCTGTCGTAGCCCATTGCGAGCATCATTTGTAGGCCCTTGCTTCTATCATCCATTGGTAAATCAGCCATTGGTCTTTCATCTTGATATAGCATGTGAGATGGATCTGCCTCAATAACTTCTCATCCAAGATCTCCCCATCTTGTGAATTCAGGATAGTTTTTAGGAGACTTTTGGGATGTGGAAGCCTCATTTATTTGCGGTCGTCCCCGTGATCTAGGAGATTGTGGTAACTCTCCTACCACAAAGGAATTTTTAGGGAGCTTGTAGTTTCCACAACTGTTATCTTGGATAATGAGCTTGATGTCAAAGATGGTGGGAATGGTGGGAGTGGCGAGTGTCTCTATCACAGAAGTGGATGCGAGAGTGGCAGGATCGATATACGGTGTGGATGGGCCCTCATCTTTTTTTGGTGCTTGGGGGTTTTTGTAATAATTTGCTTCAATATTTTTGCAATAGGAGAAGGGTTCAGGATCTCTGTGGATAGTGACTTCTTGTCCCTCGTGTGTGAATTTCACACATTGGTGGAAAGTTGACGCTACTTCCTTCATTGTATGAATCCATGGACGTCCCAAAAGGATGTTATATGGTAAGTCAAGGTCCAAGACCTGACAAGTGGTTTCCATGAGATCCAGCCCTACTTGAATAGGGAGTTTGATCGTGCCTTGGGACACTCTTTCTTGATTGTCATATGTTCTTATTGTGATACCCTTTCCTTTGTCAATAGAATCCTCCTAGATTTTCAATTGTTTGATGAGGTTGAGAGAACATATATTCAAACCCGCACCTCCATCCACCAAGACCCTTTTGACTTTGCTCTTATGTACTATGACTTCTAAGTGAAGTGCATGGTTGTGAGATGGTTGAGTAGGGAAATCCTGGTCAAAGAATGTGAGAATATTAGGCGTAATGATATTTCTGACCATAGCTTGGAATTGCTCCGCATCAAGATCTGCGGGGACAGTGGATGAGGCCAACTCTTCTTCAAGGATTTTCCTATGGGCAGATGAGATTTTTAGCAAATCCTCGATGGATATTTTCACTGGTGTTCTCTTGAGTTGATCTAGGACATTGTAGCCATTAGGAACTGATCTGGATGTAGGGACTTTGTTTGGCTGGGATGATCCTGCGATGGTGACTTTGTCGCCTTTTGTGGTGACTCCACAGTCAGCATGGGCACTTTTGATGGTGATGACTGTGAAGTATTCATCTAGGGAGGCAACAACAGTTTCATACACATGGTTCACGTTTGTGCGGGTACCTTTCCATTTATCATTGTTATTCCCTTTGTTACCATGATTTGGCATCAGATTCGTATATATCTTAAGATCCTGATTTCCTATAGGTTGTTCCACATTTATAATTCTTTTATTGATGAGATCTTGAATGATGTTTTTCAATATCATGCAACTGTTTGTGGTATGGCCTTTGATTTTATGGAATTCACAAAGTTGATTCTCATTATACCAAGGAGGTTTCACATCTAGTTCTTGGTAATTCTCAAATGTAGGAGCCTTGATGAGTTTTTCATCTATCAACTTCTTCATTATGTCTTCAAGTGGTTCCCCAAAAGTGGTGTATTTTCGCTTGGGATAACTCTTGCGTTTGGGTGGTCCTCTTCGATCATTGAGATTATTGATTGTTGGATTGTTGTTTGGTTGGTGTGTTATGTGATGATTGTTTTGGTGTTGTGTTTGGATTTGTGGTGCGGGTGTATTTTGGTGAGGGGTGCTAATGACCACCATGGCATCGATGACACCATCATTAGTAATGTTTTTGTTCCTTGCCCACGTGTGAGGTTTATCATTGTAGTTGGATGGTGGGCGGTTGTTTTGTTGTTCGGGGTATGAGGTTGATCCTGTTGGTTGAGTCATGAGGGCTCATTCGATGCTAAGCACCTTGGGGATTAATTGATCATATGTGGTGATGCCTTGAACTTTGAGATGAAATTATAAGAGGTCGTCAAGGTTGGCGATGATGGTGAAAACTTGTTGTTCTTCTAGCATGGTTCACTTGCTCCGATTGGCCTTAGATCGCCGTCGTTGTAGGAATGAAGCGAATGATTCACCCTTTCCTTATTTTAGAGCTGAGAGTTCTTCTAGACTAACATCCATTGCAATGTTGCATGCATATTTTTTTATGAATGTGTCTATAATTTCTTGGAATGTTCTAATGCCTGAAGGTAGATGAGAGAACCATTCCATAGCATGGCCTACCAAACTCCTACGAAATAGTCACATCAGATAAGTATCGTCGTATGCGACTTCCATGCAATGAACCTAGAATTCCTTGATGTGATCTTCAGGGTTTCCCGTCCCATGATATTTGTCAAACTTGGGGATCTCGAATCCCTTGGGGAATGGTTTCATCACTAGGCTCCTGTCAAATGGGTAGGGACACAAGTTGCTTGGTGTCTTTGTGGTTTGCCCTGATTGAAGATCGAGCACTTGTTACGAGAGCAACCTTATTTGTGTTGTCACATTATTTTGCGGATCAGGGGGTGGGATGAAAGTGTTTTGGGGTGTTTTGATTGTGGGTTGGATGGGTGAGTTGGTCAGTGTGTTTGATGGTATTTGTATGTTCTGCCGAGCTAGGTAGGCTTCCACCTGCTTTTGTATGAACAACGCTTGTTGTTGATCTTGTTGTTGTTGCACTTGTTGTTGTTCCAACAATGCTTGTTGTTGGGCTACTAATTCGGCTGCTTCTTTCTGCTCTTGATATTGCTTAATTGCTTGTTGATATGTTTGCATTTGCACTGCTTGTCTTTTTGCAAGAATTTGTGCTTGATATTGGGCTTGTTGTGCCTGATATTGAGCTTGCGCTTGTGTTTCTTGTGCTTGTGTTGCTTGTTATTGCAATAGAAGTTGTGCTTGAGCAGTCTTGTGTGCTTGCAATGCTTGAGTGGTTTGGGCGGCTTGTTGTTGTTTTTGTTGCAATAAAGCTTGTGCTTGTTGTGCTTGTTGTGCTTGTAATGCGGCTTGTGCAGCTTGGGTGTCCTACACAGCTTGAGCAACTTGCTGAGCAGCTAGGTGTACGGCTTTTTGTTTTTTCACTTGTTGAAATCCCCTTTGAAAAGTAGCTTGCAATGCCACATTGTATTGGCTTGATGTGGAAAAATTTGGTGGTGGTGGGGGTGGTTGTCGATTCGGAATGGCATTTGTGGTAGTGGTGAGCAGTGATGTTGTGTTGATTATTTGAGTGGTGGATGGTGTTGTTGATGTGGTGGTTTGAGTGATAATTGGTGCTATTGATGTGATTAGTCCTTGAGAGACCATGCTTTGTGATGTTATGGGGGTGTTTGATGATGTTGCAATTGCTTATGCGTTTGTCGTCTATTGTTGTGATGTTGACAACAAGTTTTGAGTGTTTGGCATAATGCTTTGGTTGATATTTGGGATGTTGTTTTGATTAATACTTGGTAAAGGGGGAAGCCCTAAGCCAAGGAGTGGTGTGGATGATGATGGAAAAAGCGGAAGTGGTGGAAATGTAAGGGGTGCGAGTCCTTGCGAAAATGTTGTGGTGTCAAAAATGCCCCCTGGTCTGAACATGTCTCCTTCTTGCGAATTTTTGAGGAGAGAAGTTTGAGGTGTTGTGTGGAAAATGTTGATGATGGATCATGATGGAATGTGAGAGGAACATTCTTATGTAATGGGTTTTTGGGTATGTTTCGATCCAAGGTGGTATTTGCATCCAAGCTTTGATTATTAACAAGGGGGTGTGTTTGAATATCATTGAGAAATGCATTTCCCTTATTAATGTTAGGTTGGGTTGGAGAAAAAGATGTCGTGATTTGTGGAATTTTTTGGGTGATATTTTGGGATGGGGGTGTGAATGAAATGGGAATGGTGGATGAGATTGGAGGAAATGATGCTCCACTATGGTACTCACATTGAAATCTGAATGTAACTTGGCCCCTTGTTTTGCTAGCTCAAGCATGTATAAAAAAGGATTAAGTCTCATCATGATGTTGATGATTTTATGGTTCTCTAGATTTTGGAGCATTTTAGTTATTTCTTTGTGAGACATTCCAAAGGTAAGATCCTCTCCTTGGTTTTCCTCTTGCGGGTTTTGTGATGATGTCAGAAGGTTAACTGTGAGAGTTCCAGACCCAATGGGATTCATTTTAGGAGTTTTTTGACTTAAATCACTTGAAGCGGGTGTTTCTTTGTTGGCTTCCATGCTCTTCTTTTATTGAGATCTTGTTTGAACCATAAAACAAGGATCAATTTTTAAGAATGGGAGATGAATCTCTTGATTCCTTGGATTGATCTTTAGTTTATGCCTCAAAGTAGAAAATTTTAGGATATCTTGAGGATCGAAAGGTGATATGATGATGATGCAAAAGATGGATGATGTGGATGTTATGATCTTTTGGTAAATCTTGAAGGAGATACTAGGCTTTTCGGACATTCAGATATGTTTCGGATTTTGATTTGGGATTTGTCCTTGATTGATTTTGATTTGGATTTGGATTTTGAACAAATAGACCCTAAGATGTTTGGATGATTACCTAAGGATGGATTTTCTCAAATGATGATAATTTTGAATATGTGTAGGGAGAAGGATGCATCTACCTAGACCTATCCAAACAAGATGATAGTTTCACTAAGCATATGAAGAAGGAATCATCTACATATACCAAGCTAAACGAGATGATTTTGATAACTTTAGACTAAGCATATGCAAAAGGATACATCTACACATACCTAGCCAAAAGTGGTTTTGATAATGTTTTCAAGGATTTAGTCTCAATGATTTTGATGATTTTGATTTTTCCAAAAAGCCTAGTATTAAGGGTGATTTCAAGATTTTCCAAAAGGTGATTGTGAGATGATGTTTGTTTTGATGTTTGAAGGATGAATGAAAAATATTTTGATTTGCTTTGATCCTAAGATGAACCTAAAAAAGATACTTTGTTTGCCTAGACCTAGGTATTGAAGAACATGCAAATGCTTCCTAGAGACCTTTATAACTGAAGAATGATTCAATTTGGACATATGCTTTCGGATTTCCAACAAATGACCTTCGCTTTGGACTTTTTCAAGAATCGTGAGGCTTCAACACACATGAAAGTTCATTTTGCTTAGCTTTGCTTAATGGCTTCATTTTTAAAAACACTTTCTTTGATTTAGTTTTCAAACTAAGATGTCCAATGTCTTAATTTCTTCAAACCCCACAAGATACATTATGTCAAAATTCGATGAACTTAAGGCAAGGGTTTTCCTATTGTTTACTTAAGTAGACAAATCGAGATGTAATCCAATGTTTAGAAACCTCTAAGGATGTAAATCCCAAGGGCAAGCAATAACATATGGATTGATTCAAATGTATTTGTCTCCAAAAGGGTTTGAAATTTGGATGATGATGTTAAGTGTTTGTTTTCAAGATGTTTTTGATCAAGCAAAGTGTTTTGTAACCACGAGCAATATGACGTCCTAGCTCAATTGGTACATTTTTCTTAGTGGGCTTGTCTCATTCCCTTCATAGAAGAAGAGATGATTTTACATGCAACCAAGGAGAGAGTATAAAGGTATGTTAAGAATGAAGTCTTAACCTCTATACTTTAACTAAGATCGGACATGGCAAGTAACTTCTTGGAATATAAGTTCCAATGCACCACTTCAATAAACTTGGTGAATGAGTTAATAGGTCACTAAAAATAAGGGTTTTATTTTGGACTTTCCATTCGTGGAGATTGACCCATACGGCAAGAGTCCCCTTTCGGATCCATCTTGTCAGAATCAACTGCGTGATATTGGAGTTTACTCCAATACCCACATTTATATACCAGTTGGAAATACTCTTGACTTTAGAGTGTTACCAGTTGAGTCATTCCCTTGGGTGAGTACTTTTTCCCCAAGGAAAGCCCTCTAGGATAAACAAAAGCAAGTAAATACAAAATCCGTAACTCGATCAATCTTTGATGGCAACAAAGAGAGATAATATAGCGATAATTCCCCCACTCACACTCACACAAGATCTTGTTCAATTTTAAACCCAAATCGAAGTGTGGAGGTGATTGCTTTGTCTCAACCTAAAGTCATGAAAAAGGCCTTTTGATTCTCAAGATCGCTATAAAGCGCGAGAGAAGCGCATAGATCCTTTTTCAATGCCTTTAGTTTAAGTAAGCCTTCACAAAAAACAAAGTTGCACTTGTTCTTTTTAAATCCACAAAGAAAAATGTGAGTTATTTTTAAGCACCAAAAGATGAGTGAGAGATGCTTTGTTCAATTGTTAATCCAAGAAACAAAATCTAGTAAGTTGCATTCCTAATGTTCATTTTAGCCTTTGCAAGAAATGGAAAGATTCTTTTTAAACCCAAACAACATTAGTGTCCTAAGAAAGAAGAGATAGCAATTTCGTAAAAAGTGTTTAAACAAACACTAAAGTGTTAAAAAACACTTAAATCTTTCAAAACATCATCTTCATTACTTTCTCCTCCTTTCATTTTCCTTTCGCCTTCTTTGTTCTACTTTGTTTTTACCTTCCTCATTTTCTTCGCTTTCCTTCATTGTCCTTCTTTATCCTTCTTCATTTTCATTGTTTTCCTTGTACCTTCCTTTGTTTTTCTTTTGCTACCTTCCTTGTTTTCCTATTTGGGAAAAAAAAAAGTTAATAAAAATCATTTTAAGTGTTAATTTTAATGACGTAATGATTTTTAAATGACAAAGAATAATGATTTTAAACTAATGAAATGAATCATTACTTAAAGTCATAACTTATAAATAGATAAACATTTGCAACAATTTTAAGTAGGATTTCAAATCCCCTTCACTTATCCTTAAAAAAAAATCATAAATGAGAAAGACCAAGTAACGAGGGTACCTGCAAAACATAAATGAGTAGTTTCAAGATATAAATGTTATCTATGATTATACTCTATCAATATCAGTGTCATCTCATCTTCATCTTCCCCCTAAGAAAGTAAATGTGAGACTCTAGAATTGCACATCAAAGAAAAAAACAATACATAATGCGTGAGATAGTTTTCCGTAAACAAATCTGAAATGATTTTTTTTCTAGAAAAGCTAATCATTGATTTATTGAACTAAAATTCAACTTGTAACTATATGGAATCTGACTTCGTAGGCATGTCTCCCACCAAACTTCTTAAGAGTATTAATACTTTGGTTGACAAACATAGCTTAACCAACTGTTCATGGATTGTATTCAACTCTGCATTTATTCACCTCCATGATGTACACCAAAACTGTACCATGGTGTGTAATGACACTTTAAAACTCCCACCAATGTGATTGGTTTTGAATGGAAGTCGAAGCAATGGTGTGGTGAATTGTTTGACAGAATCCTACAAAGAAAATTTGTTTTATGGAATGCCATGATTATACAGGGAGACACACTAATAGATTTTCCAAAAAGGCATTTAGAACCCTTCAAGCAAATGCGATTAGAAAGTATAAAGTCCAAATTCCACAACCTTTACTAGAACGCAATGATTGTAGGAGCTGCATAAAAAGATTAAGGCGTACAAAAGACTTTCAAGCAAATGCATTACATAGGTGTAAAGTTAAAAACAATAAATACTAAGGTAGAAACCTAAAAGCTAACACAATCATGACTTTCAATGATTGCAGGACTGTGCAAAGACTTGTTTACAGCGCTAAGAAAGTTTCAAGCAGATGTTCAATAGCAGGTCGCACCCAAGGAGACAACGAATAAACGTAATTAAAAAACTTTCAAGTAGATACATTTGTCAAGTGTAAGGCCAAGAGACCTGCACTAAAGAGGACACAACATAAGAAACTTTTAAGAAAATAGTAATTGGCTGGTGAAAAACTTGAAAAAGCTTTAAAAATATTTCCAGCAACTGCGTTTGGCAGGTGTAGAACTAACTTCCATAACCTTTGTTAGCATCCTGGTAACCTGCGTCAAAATGGAAGGTATGATTTGCATTGACAAGATACGCAAAAGAAGCAGTAAAAGAGTTTATCTATGCCTTAAAACGTGCTTTCTACAAAAGCTTTGGTGTCTTCTCTAGTTGAAAAGTGGCACGTAATAACACAAATGGAATTGATTGTCATGAGATAAATAAATGTAACACGTCTCTCATTACAGTTCATGCCAGGTTGTAGCAAATGCTATGACAACAAAGGTAGCTTGAGATTAAATGTTCTGACAGTCAATCTAACTTCAAGCCATAACAAAGCACCCTTTTTTTCTACACGTAAATGGGAGTTTTGGAACATTCAACAAAGCAAGAATGAAGAGTAAAATCTGCCAAATGTTCCAGCTACAACTGTCATGTAAGATATGTATGCAAAATATGGGAGCTAAGGTTGAATACGTTAGAAAAGTAACAATCTTTCAAAGCAGTGATCTTCATAAGCAAAAACACAATATATTTGAAAAGGTTGCAAAATTTCAAAGCATCAGTCTCTTTCAATATTCAGGCTGCAAGTTGCAAACTTTCAAAGCATCGGTCTCTTTCAATAATCAGGCTACTTTTTAAGTGATGCTGATAGCATGAAATAAAAGAAATATAACCACAGGTAGAAAGCATCAGGATTTTATTCCACTTACTCGTAAAATTTTCTTTTGATTCTATATACATATTGAACCATATTTCTTTACATATAAGGATTACCTCTATAAGCAACAATCGGAAATCTATTATATATTTCTAATAAGGCTACACTGGATGAATGACAACCTCAAGAAATGATTGCAATCTTAAAAATAGATATTGACATTCAACTTCATAAAGAAAGAAATACATTCTTAGTTCTGAACAAGTCTAAAAACAGGTAGTCTACTAATGACTATAGGCTACAAATTATAGATAGGTTCATCCCTCCTTCTAGCACCAATATGAGAGCACCTAAAATCTGCAAACACTAAAACCTCAAGCATGGGTTAGTATCCTACAAATTCATCAAAATGCTCCTATGAAATAACATGTAAATGCTTCAAAATGCAACAAATAACAAAAAGGATTAAAATAAATCTAAGAGCATAACATGTACCTATTCCATAGTGGATTGGTGTCAAATGTGCCAATGACCCTTTCCCAATCCTTGCTAAAACTTGAAATGATGAAATGTAATGGTCAAGAGCAAAATTAGTTCTCAATTCAAGAGAGTAACTTTGCATAAGAGATGTAGATGGACTTGAAGAATCATCCCTCTATTTAAAGATTTTCAAATTGGAAGAATGCTCATAAGAGAGAAATGTGGGATAAAGATTGGACAAATGAGATGAGGCCACTTGTCAACTTGTCATAGGTTGAGGAATGTGCAAGTTTTGGCCAATGTGCCCAAGAGAGGGAGATTCAAATTTGAATTTGTGAAATAAATGTTGAGTGGGGGACATGAAATAGAGAAGTTATTGCAATGTTGGAAGGGACAAGTCAACTTTTCTTCATTTTCAAACTTGAGGGAATATTCCAAAAAGGTGCTTTGTTGAGGGAAAATGATGATTTTATAAATGAATTAAAATGATTTATTGGTGCAAGTGGGAAAAGCTAGAGGATGTGATGGGTGGTTAGATTAGGTTAATCATGATTAGATTAGCTTAGGTGATGATTAGGTGATTTTGACCCACTTGACTTAAATATTTTGATTTATTTAAATCAAGAGAGAGAAATATGAATTTTGAGACTTAATTAAATAAAGTTATGGTTTATTTAATTAAATGGATTATGCAAGATAAAGGTTGATTAATTTAAGGAATACGAATCTAGGGAATGATTTATAAAAGATGAAATGTTAGTATTTGATTGATTTAATTAAATGAGGTAATGATGAAGTGGATTTATTTAATTTGAAGGATGAAATGTTAGATTTGATTAAACGAAGGTTATTTGATTAAACTATTGGATTGAAATGTATGCATATTTTGTGTGTCTACACATTCCAACAAGCATTTTTTTAAAATTATGAAAAATGATAACTCAGAGTACAAATACTTAGATATGAGCTTATTTTATAGTTCTAAAAAATGGTAATGTCATAATGTTTCTATAAAGAGGAATGATGTTAGATCTCATCACTACCAAGGAGCCAAGTAATAATGTTATTTAATCGACAGCCCAAGAAAATGCTGATAGATAAATATAGCAAAAGAGTACAAAATGAGGAATTCAATTGAATATAATTTCAAAATGGTGGAGTCCTTTAAAAATCATAAATAGGATTATTTTGATCAGATCAAGAGAGCAGAAATTCTACAATATAATATCCCATGTGCACACTCCTCTATGAACAATTTCTTTCATGAACAACATTATATTTCTTCTCCATCAATGTCTTGTATATTAAAATATTTGATATTTTACATCTTGTTTTACTTTTTTCAAGGGTATGGGGGGGTTTCTAAGTTTCTATTCATGAAAATTGTATCAGAGTATGCAAACCTCTTCGAAGGTTACTTGAAAAATATTTTTTTGGGAATGCTTTCTGCACTCTTAAAATTATTTGTATAACATGAATCTTCCAAGTTTATTGGGAACATAGTGTAATGGCATGAGATATTTGTCTTTATTCTTCTTTTTCAGATCAATTTTTCATCTTTAATTTTTTTGAAGATTCATACAGGATATGGTCTTTGCACGTACTTCATCATATTAAGGCACAACCCCACAATCTTTGAATTTACAGCCATAAAAAATTTGCATTGATTATGAAAATATAGACTGCTTAGCTTCCAATGCTTTCTTTTTAAATGACTGAAACGTTATGATTTCCACTGATTTTAACTCTATTTTTTAGTCTTTTGAGGGAAAACCTTTAACTGTTTTGAGTGATAGAAATTCTTAATAAACCATAAGAAATAATTCATCATTCAATCCATCAAGTATTTAGGCATAAAGCATGTATGGTTGTTACAAGCTTTGAGGATATAAAGCATGTATTATTGTACATTGTAAGTATTCATTAGCCTCCAATAACTCAAAATTCAAGTAGTTTCAGACATAGTTTTTGTTTATAAGAAATGTTTAAAGAATAGGTCTAAATATACTACATGTTGATGTAATCCCATAATACAGTTATAAATTTCAACTATTTATTATTAGAGAAGAACTTTATTTTTATGTAACTATTATTTATTTGTTTTATCAACACTATTGCTATAACTTAGCTAATACAACAAATCAAAACATAACTATTCTAGAACTTTTTGGCAGGAACTTCGTTGCTTGCAGCTCTTGTTTAATAGGAGACTGTCGATTATGCTAATATTTTCATTGTCAATCTAAAACGCGAAAAACCCATACCTCAAATTATAACAGAAGTATCTGTAGCACACGTCAAAGCTTTAGATGATGCAGAAATCTAGGCACACCTCAATTTATTTAAATATTAGTTGTAGGTTGTACCAACTTTTTTCATTTAATCAAAACGGGTCAAGTTGTCCACAAAAATATTGATTGGAGATTGGGACTTCCAACTAATGCAATCATTTTAATATAAATGATATTTATTTTTAATTTAAATATGAAGGTTTTAATGGTCAATAGGTACTAATAATTTTATATTTCATTAGAATTCATATTAAATAGTTGTTTTTTTTGTATCGGTCCATTTATTTGTAACCATTCAATTGAAATAATTATTCTTTACTAAATCTTCTAATTATATATTTGAATTCAGAGTATTAACATAATAGTAGAAGCATATGCAATTGTCTTAGAATTTTAGACAATTTAACTATTTATTTGGGAGTTTTATTTGGACCCTTGAACTTATAGAAATTTGATTACATAAAATGCAAAGAATGACTAGCAAAATAGCTATCCACTTTATAGAACAGAGATAAAAGAGATTATATAAGTCTACCATATTATCCAATAAAACTATGACTCTAGGAAAATTCACAATTCATCTCTAGCAATTCACTGCCATAGAAAATGAAAATTCACTTCATCTCGAGAAATTCACTGCCACTCCATCTCGAGCAATTCACCAATATATATATTTTAATATATATTTCCAAAACTTTGATTTTATTAAAAATATTAATGCGGTGGGGTGAATTTTATTTGGCGGTGAATTTTTCATCCGTGAATTTTCTGTGGCAATGAATTGTTGGTGGTAAATTTTCCGTCGATGAATTGCTAGCAGTGAATTTGTCGTATGCCTAAAACTACACACCAAAGACCATAAAAACAATAACCAAACAATCAAACATGCAAACCCAAAAATAGTAGCTAGTCCTTAAATCCAAAATAGAGTGCATATAAGTAATAATACCATGGTTACCATTGATAGCCACCTCTATGACTTCTTTTATTCAACCATTCACTCTTGAATCACCATCCATCTACAAGTTTACATGATTTAGCTAATGTTCATACATAATAATAGTCATGTCTACGAGTGTTGTTTACATAACTATGGATGCCATATTCTAGTGTTTTGTCTTGTACAATAGATAATCAGTATTACCAAGATGCTACTAGCTTGTTGCTTGAGTTGATGATTTTTTCCTCACACCTCATGGGTATTCAAATTTTCATGGTAATCAACTTCAAATAAGAAAGAGATCAACATTTTAATAAATTTGATCAAGATGGAATGTAGCCCCACTAGCTATACAAAGTAAATTGTGGCATTCAGATATATTTCTACCTATTTCTAGTAGAGAGCAGACACATGAACAACACTCAACAAATAATTATTGTATGTAAGCACATTACTAGTAACATGGAAAAATAAATTCACTCAAAGACATCAAAACAAGAAAAAAATAAAATATTCATAGCTTCTATATTAATATCCCTAAAATAATATAAATTTATGTTGAAGAAAGTGCTTGAATTTTATGTGTTATTAGACCTTACTTTATATTTATATATATATATATATATATAAAGGCTTGAATTTTATGCTTATTACATCTTACTTGCAAGACAACCTTAAATGCCTATGGTTTCCTAATCTTCTAAATGAATATCTATATTTAGTTAATTGTAATTCATGTTAATAAGTGTATATGTAAAGCGTGTGAATAAAATATCTAGAAAGATAAAATATTCTTTGTAGATGTATTCGTGTTTGTCTATAAAATTTACCAAATCTATTAGCAGAAATACAAAAAATTAATTAAAATTCTTGAAGTTATTAACTTCATTTAAATGTTATCAATGACACATGAAGGAAGAGATGTCAAGGGTGGGCCTTCATAGACTTTATGGATTATCTATGTTTAATGTAGTTAGTTCAAACAAGAAATTTTTAATTGTAGATTTAAAAAAAAAACTCAAGCATTATTTCTTTAGAGTAATCCTTGACTTTTAATCTCTTGGAGTTGTTTTCTAGATGACATGTCCACATCAAAATGGGATGTAGATTCCACAAGTGTAACTTGTAATGGCTAGAAGAAAAACTAGAAATTAACTTGGATTTTATAAAATTCTCGCATCCATTAGAGAAAAGGGTTTGGACAAACTATCCCTAGTGAGAAATTTTGGAGACCAAACCAACTAGAACATGCCATGTGTCTACTATGAATAATCCAAATTTTATCGTAGTTACCTTTGAAATCTAAAATAAACTTTTGAAAAGCTAGTTTTAATAAGATTTACATCTATATGATTCCTCTAAAATCTCTACTTTTAAATAAAAGTAAAATACCTTTAATTATTATACTTACTTTTACTTAATAATTACTTACCAACACACATAACGTAATAATTAATAATTACATAAAGTATAAACATAATCATAACCAAACAAAAATATTAAACATAAAAATTAACCTAACTTAAAAGTAATCAACTAGCCTTTCAACACAAAAATCTATTAATCATAAAAGTCACCTATCAAATAATTTATTAAAATTTATTAATAATGAACATTACAACTAAAATAAGAATAAAGAATGTGTCTACAATATATAAAGCTAACTAATAAAAACCATTAAACAAGAAAAATAACTAATCTAATTGATTTGAATAAAAATTGATAAGAATGAATCAATTTTCTATCAAACAATAAAATATCATTTAAAAATAATTATTATAAAAATAAATAAAAATTAAATATCACAAAATTTATAATACTATTTCATATTATAAAAATTTAAAATTTAAATGTATTTTTTAATTGATTTGAAAAAAAAAAAAAATATTGATATAAAAAATTCTAAAAACTCATATGAATGAATCAATTTTATCATAAGATATACCTATAAATCTTAAGAATAATAAACCAGTATCATTTAAAAATAATAATTAATAATACAATTAAAAAAATCAAATATTACAATGTTTAATAATTTTATTCTAATCAAAATTTAAAATTTATTAAATGAAACAATCAAGGTGTCAAAATGAGTTTGCTGCAGAGTAAGTTAGGACAGTACGGGAATTGGCTACCAACTTACAGTACTTCCTGACAAAATTCATAAGACTATGCATCAGCTATCGGATGACCATAGCATAGCCAGTGCCGGACCCAACAGAAAATGAAAAAGGTGAAAGAACATTGACCGGGTCAGAGCTTAGTGTATGACACTTAAGCCCAACCCTTGTGGACAATACTCTATTGTTTATAAATAGTAACCCTTTAATTTTGTATATTTTTATTTTCTAGCTTTTGAGAATCCTGCGCATGCCATAAATATCGTGTACATGACTTCCCATACAGAAAATAAAAGGGATCTGGCTTTCGAGCGAAGATGAATATAAAGTTGAAGCCGAGCGTTTGGCGTCCACAAGCAATAGTTTGAGAATTCTCCACTTTGGGAGTGCGGTTAAAGTCAATGGAGTGTGCAAAATTTTTTTTGAAAATTTAAGATATTTAAGAGGCCATGATTTACCAGTGGATGTTAACAATGTAAAGAGGCTGACGCTCCTAGCTGGCAACGCTCCTTATGATGTTCAGGCAAGTTGTTCAGTAGTAATATTTTTTATTTACTTGTTTTAGTTTAGTATAAATTTTCTTTGAAATGAGCTAATGCATGTGCAGCTTCCTTCGTCATTACGGCTTGTGATTCTAGAAAGTAATTCAAGTATAACGGTTGGATTGCTTGGAAGTGTCGGCAACTTATCATCACTGGAAGAGCTGAATTTAAACTATCTTTCTCAAAGCCAACTGACTCTCCCCGCCACTTCTGGTCAACTCCGATCGCTACGATTTTTAGAATTTAGTTTAAACCTCACCACACTACCTGAGAGCTTTGGCAACCTTACTGCATTGGAAGGTTTAAGCTTAAAATCTTGTCCTGAACTCTAAGCCTTCCTCACAGCTTTTGTGAAATTAAGTATTTACGTTTTCTAAAAATAAAGGATGGGAGAATTACTGAATTTCCAGAAATGTTTGGAAATTTATCTGCTTTAGAAGAACTGCATTTGTTTAGTTGTCCCCTAGTAAGCCTTCTTATTAGCTTCGGCAAACTTGAGTCTCTGCGTGTTTTAAGCTTAGGATCTTGTCGAGAATTAATTGCATTGCCAGAAAGTTTTGGTAATTTATCTGCTCTACATATTTTAGAGTTAAAGTGGTGTGCAAAATTAATTGCATTGCCAGAAAGCTTTGGTAATTTAATTGCTTTAGAAGAACTGCATTTGATGATGTGTCCCTTAGTAAGCTTTCCGATTAGTTTCGGCAACCTTAAGTCTTTGCGTATCTTAGGCTTCCTTTTTTTTTGTAAAGAATTAAGTGTTGATTTTTGTAGCTTGAAAGGTGGGATGTGGATTTTTTTTAAAACAACTTGAGTTGAATATGTTTTAAATCACTTTAAAGCAACTCGAGTAAGATATGCTTTAAAACAATTCGAGTTGGATTTTCAGCAATAACAGGATTTTTATTCTTTAATAGAATGTTTTCGAGTTTGTGAGGATAAGATAAATCCAAGAGTGATTTTATGTGTATTTAAAGCCAAAGAAAGCAAGGAAAGATTCTTTCCTTGCATGCTAAGTAAAGCAGCTAAGCTCTATAAATGTAAGATTGTTGTAGCAAACTCATATTATATTTTTGAAAGAAAAGTTTGTTGTTAGGCTAAATAGAAGATCCAACATTTGCAGGTTTTTCCCCGCATTGGGGTTTCCTGGGTAAATTTGTGTTATTGTCTTTTTGTGATTGGCTTATTGTTATTTTTTTGCTTCCACTGTTTTTAGTTGTTAATTAACCCAGTTGTGTTAATTGTTATAAATCAGATTTCTTTCTATGAATTTATTGAGCAATTAATCTGTTGCTGGGTTATAGAAATTAACATGGTATCAGAGCACTAAACTCTGAATACGATGCCAAGATTTGTGACGTAGATTTCAAGAAGAAAAAAAATTAGATTTTCATCTCCAGTTCTTTTTGTGGCTATGGCAACCAGTGTTCGATATGAGGACAGGCTTGAGGGTGTGTCTAACTTCTTGCAGTGGAAGGTTCGGATTACATTTGTTCTCAAGGAGAACAGGTTGTGGATCTATGCTAACACAGAAATGACACCACCAACAAATGATCATGTTTCCTTAGATTCACATGAAGTCAAAGAGGCCAAGGCTCAGAGGATTATCCTAGATGGAGTAAGAGATCATTTAATTCCTCATTTATCGAGGAAAGACACTGCCAACGAGATGTGGGATATGCTCACAAAACTTTATCAGAGCGACTATCAGAGTCGTAAGATGATGCTCAAGGACAAATTGCATAATACCAAGATGTCCAAAGGCGAGAGTGTGACCTCTTACTTGTCCAAGCTGACACAGGTCAGGGATGAGCTTGCTGCTATTGGAGAGATGATTAATGAAGATGAGTTGGTGTGTATAGCCTTGAATGGTTTTTCAAAGCACTGGGAAGTGTTTGTCAAGTGTGTTGTCGGCAGAGATCGGCTACCTGATTGGGAAAGACTTTGGGATGATTTTGTTCAAGAGGAGATTCATGAAGGTGCTCATCGAGGAGATCAAATGAAGAAGGGTCAAGACGAAGAAAATCTTGCTCTTGCAAGCAAGGGTAAGAAGTCCAATAAAGAGCAAATGGAAGGTTCTTCTTCCAAGAGTGGGAAGAAGAAAGATCTAAGCAAGATAAAATATTTTTGTTGCCATCAGATGGGTCACTATGCCGGTCAATATCTGAATAAGAAAAATAAGGACAAGCAGAAGAAGCAATTTGCTGCTACAGCAGAGGTGGATGAGTTTGCATCACGATTTGAGAATGAATTTTCACTCGTTGCTTGTCTCTCAAGTTCAATTGCCAACAGGGTATGGTATATTGATAGTGGGGCTTCTCACCATATGACGGGAGTCAAAGAATGTTTCACCAAGTTGGAGGAGAAGAAGTTGGATTTCTATATTGAGCTCGGAGACAATGCCAAGTACCATGCAACTAGTATTAGCACCATCAAGTTTCAGAGGGAGTCTGGAAAACCTTTGTTGGTGGAGGATGTGTTGTATGACAAAGAATTTAATCTTAGTTTTTGCTTTGGAAGACAAGGGTTACATCATGACCTTTGAGAGAGGAAAAGTCTATATTCATCCCAAAGATTCCAAAGTTGCAAAAGTGATTATAGTCAGGCATGGCAGCTTGTTTCGGTTACAGTTTGAACCAACACATGCATTGGTTAGTAGTTGTAAAGGGATAGGAAAATTGTGGCACAGGAGGATGGCTCACCTTCACCATGGAGCACTTAATATTCTTAAGGAAATAGTGACGGGGCTGCCTGAGATGAAGATAAAAAAGCATGAGGTGTGTAAGGGTTGCGCTCTTGGGAAATATGCCAAGACCAATTTTCCAAATAGCAACACTAGATCCGAAGGGATTTTGGATCTTGTACACTCAGATATGTGTGTGGGCCCATGACAACAACATCTTTGAATGGATATGAGTATTATGTTACCTTCATTGATGATTTCTCCAGGAAGACATGGATATATTTCATGAAGAATAAAGATGAGGTCTTTAGTAGGTTCAAAGAGTTTAAGGCTCTCATGGAGAACCAAATAGGGAGAAAGATCAAGATACTAAGGTCTAATAATGGAGGTGAGTATACCTTGAATGCCTTGAAATATTTTTGTGCTCGGGAAGGTATCAAGAAAGAGTTGACAGTTTCGTACAACCCGCAGCAGAATGGGGTTGTTGAACAGAAGAATAGGGATATAGTTGGAGTAGCCAAGGCCATGCTTCATGATCAGGATCTTCCTTGGTTCCTATGGGAAGAAGCTTGCAATATAGCTGTGTATTTGCAGAATAGGAGCCCTCACAAAGTGTTGGGCAAGTTGATTCCAGAAGAGGCATTTTCTGGTAAGAAATAGATCTAGGGCACATTCGCATCTTTGGATACCTTGTGTATTGTCACATTCCTATTGAGAAGAGAACCAAGTTGGAACCTACTGTAGAGAAGGGTATCCTTGTTGGGTACAGTGAAACTTCTAAGGCTTATCGGGTTTACATTCCTGCTTTCAGGAAAATAGTTGTTCGTAGATATCTGAAGTTTGAGGAAGAGAGGGCTCTTCAAAAATCTAGCAACTTGATGAATGAGGGGGAGCAATCACCCATAGTTGAGGCAGCACAATTTCCTCAAATTTCAGTCACGCAAGCTGGAGAGCAGAGCGAGTAGGCCGAGTAGGGTGATCAGAAGGAGGAATCAATAATTCCTCAACCTCAAATTCCTATTACAGAGAAGAGGAGAAATAGGGCAGCCGAGCAAACACTAAGAGAGGCTCAAGAATATGTAGGTGATCCTCAAGATTCAGTCAGACATAGAAGGGCTCCCAAACGTTATTTGGAATATGTGGCACTTATGAGTGAATTAATTGAAGTAGAACCTTCTAGCTTTCAGGAGGCATCCAAGCACCAAGTGTGGAGAGATGCCATGGTGGAAGAGTAATCTTCCATCATGAAGAATAGTGTGTGGGAGGTAGTACCACGACCAGAAGATAAGTATGTGGTGGGCTCAAGATGGTTGTATAAGATTAAGCATGCTGTAAATGGTAGTGTGGAAAAGTTCAAAGCCCAGTTTGTGGCTAAGGGGTTTTCTCAGAAGGAAGGAGTCGACTATGATAATACTTTTGCTCCAATAGCCAAGTACTCATCCATAAGAGCTATCATTTCTATAGCAGCATAGATGGGTTGGAGGATTCATCAGATGATGTAAAGACGGCCTTCCTCAATGGGGTGATTGAAGAAGAGATTTACATAGAGCAACCAGAAGGGTTTGAAGAACATGAGAGAGTCTCTCATGTATGCAGATTGAAAAGAGCACTGTATGGACTCAAGCAGGCTCCCAGGGCATGGTATTCACATATCGACAGTTACTTGCAGAGTGTCGGCTTCATCAGGATTGAGGCGGATACGAACCTGTACTATGTTCAGGTGAAGGGTGAACTTCTCATATTGGTGTTATATGTTGATGACCTATTTCTCACAAGGTCAGAGGAGCTCATAGCACACTGCAAGCAGGATCTTGCAAGAGAGTTTGAAATGAAGTACTTGGGGTTGATGAATTACTTTTTGGGCTTGGAGTTGTGGCAGAAAGAGGGAGAGATCTTCCTTGGACAAGGGAAGTACTTAATTGATATCTTGAAGCGATTCAGGATGGAGAACTATAAGCCTATGTCAATGCCTCTTGTGACCAATTGGAAGAAGATTGATGCTTCTAGATTAGAGGCAGTGGACCCGACTTTATATAGATAGTTGATAGACTCTCTTATGTATCTGGTCAACACCAGGCTAGACATTTGTTTTGCAGTGAACTCACTCAGTCAGTTTATGGTGGAACCTAAACGTGTGCACTGGATAGTTGCAAAGCATGTTTTGAGATATCTCTGAGGCACAGTTGATTATGGGCTGAAGTATGTTCAGTAAGATGGAGTGAAGCTCGAGGGGTTTACCAATGCAGATTGGGTAGGTAGTACAGCTGATCGGAAGAGCACTTCAAGGTGCAGTTTTAGTTTGGGATCAGGAGCACTCTCTTGGTACAGCAGGAAATAGAAGTCAATTGCACTGAGTTCTGCAGAGGCCAAGTATATGGCAGCTAGTATGGCTACATGTGAGGCTATCTGGCTTCAAAAACTTCTAGCTAGGTTTTTTGATCAGGAGTTGGATCCTACAGTCATTTACTGTGATAATCAGAGTTGTATCAAACTCTTTGAGAATCCAGTGTTTCATGACAAGTCAAAGCACATTGAAATCAAGTACCACTTCATCAGAGATTGTGTGGAGAAGGGGATAGTGAAGCTCATTACATTCTTATGAACGAACAAATAGCAAATATTCTGATGAAGGCCTTGATGAAGAGCAAGTTTGAATTCTTCAGGGACAAGTTGGGTGTGGTGCTGAACACCTTGCTCGCTAAGAGGGAGTGTTGATTTTTGTAGCTCGAAAGGTGGGATGTGGATTTGTTTTAAAGCAACTTGAGTTGGATATGATTTAAATCACTTTAAAGCAATTCGAGTAAGATATGCTTTAAAACAATTCGAGTTGGATTTTCAGCAATAGCAGGATTTTTATTCTTTAATAGAATGTTTTCAAGTTTGTGAGGATAAGATAAATCCAAGAGTGATTTTATGTGTATTTAAAGCCAAAAAAAGCAAGAAAAGATTCCTTCCTTGCACGCTAAGTAAAGCAGCTAGGCTCTATAAATATAAGATTGTTGTAGCAAACTCATATTGTGTTTTCAAAAGAAAAGTTTGATGTTAGGCTGAATAGAAGATCCAGCATTTGCAGGTTTTTCCCCGCATTGGGGTTTCTTGGGTAAATTTGTGTTATTGTCTTTTTGTGATTGGCTTATTGTTATTTTTTTGTTTTCACTGTTATTAGTTGTTAATTAACCCAGTTGTGTTAATTGTTATAAATTAGATTTATTTCTGTGAATTTATTGAGCAACTAATCTATTGCTGTGTTTTAGAAATTAAGAGCATTGCCCGAAGACTTTGGCAGTCTATCTTCTTTAGAATATTTAAAACTACAGGAATGCCCCAAATTGGAGACCCTTCCACAGTCCTTCAGTCAACTAAGTCATTTGAAAGAGTTGTACATATCTGGTCCAAAAAATATGTCGACCCTTCCTGATCAGTTTGGACAGCTCAGCTCTTTGGAAGATTGCGCCTAATAGATTTCAAATCACTGGAGAAACTTTGCCATGATTTTCGATGCTTGATGTCATTAGCAGCACTGGTATTAGTAGGATGCCCTCAATTGGAGGGGAAGACAATGGACACACTAGTTGAGATAAAGAATTTGACAGCACTCGATATAGATGTAGGTCCCATGCTAATCGAGCGGTGGAATGAAGTAAAAGACATTCACACATTGATGGTGTCACAAAATGAGACCAGCAAGTTTGAGGTAATATATGTACACATGCTTGTGCGGGTCCTCTTTCAAGAATGAATAATATTGGTTGTACAATACTTTCCAATATAAAACCTCAATATTTGTTTATCCCCCATTGCTTGCAGAGGGTAGTTGCTTGTTCAGTAGTGCCTATGTCAGCAAATATAAAAAAATGATGATGGAGAGCTTGGAGAAATAATTAACAGAGCATTATTTCGTCATAACAGCAGTTTTTTGCATGTTGATATTGGTGGAAAATTAGCAGAGTGGCCCCCCTCTTCCTTCTCTCTTACCAAGTCAAGCTCGCTCTGTTGCTTACATAGTGTGATCTCTCTTCTTCTTCAAATAGTGAGGCCCTAGAAATTGTGAAGAATAAAAGTGCAGAGCTTGAGTCCAAAGACTTCCATGTCATATACGTGCAGGTTGGGGAATTAAGGGAGATAAATGAACAACTTATAGCTCAAACTCTCCCACTCCTATCTCCTGGCACTTGTGCCTGGAAAGTTCCTGATGATAAAACAGGTTAAATATTTGCTTTTGCTGTTTACAAATTGTTGAAGAAAGGTCGATATGGTGAATGGGAACCTTGGCATGCTGCTCATACTCTTATTGCAGGTACAAGCGTGTCTCTGGCAGATGACGGAGGGAAAAGGAAGATGGGAAGATGGGAGATACTATTGCCTCAGGAAGAAGAGAGCAATGAATTTGAAGAAATGAGAGATTCTACGGGAAGCTTTTCACAATTATTCAACTCAATTGAGAGCTCTTCCTACTATTGTAAAATTTAAGCATATTGCCAACTCAATTTAGAAGGGAAAAAGACTGGTTTGCAGAAGTGTTGTGAAGAATATAGATTACTAATATTGTTTAGAGGAGTTATTCAATTGTAAGGGTGATATTTACATTCTAAATGATTATTTTCCCCCTCTCGCATGTCGTGGCCTGGTGAGTGGCTTCTCCCATTGCTTCCAAGGTCTTTGTTTGAATGGTGAGAATCAGATTAAGAATTCATCCAGATCATATGACAATATTTTAATGGTTAATTAGTATATTTTTGTCATTTTTATTTAAGTGTTTTGTTCATCTTGATGGGAATGCCTTATTAATGCCTTAATGTAATAGTGTATCTAAATATGTCATTCTTGTATTAAGCTTCTTATCTATAACAATTTTTCATACATATACAATTTGATAATCAGCATTGAATTTTTATTTGCATTTACGTTCATGCATTCACTTCCTCTCTCAAAATCATCATTTTATTTTTAAGATTTATTTTTAGTAGTTCATGTTTTGGTAGTTCAATCCTTGGATGCACACAAATAAGCCAAAAATTACATTTTCAAATTTAAATTATCTTCTCTCATACTCCTTTCTACTAGCAATTATGAGCTCACATAACGAATTTTTATGTGACTTGTTGCTATATCATGACACTAGATGACATTCAATGTGAAATAAATATATATGCAAGCAAAAGAGTAAGTTATTAGTTCACAATTTAATTCCTAAAGGATATTAAAGAATTAGATCCACATCATTTTTATATAAGGCATATTTAGGTGTATATATCTTGTCTTTGGTATTACTTATTATCATTAATCTAGCCCACCAAAGGGGTTTTACATTGGAGGACGAGTTCAACTATCAAGTTGGTAAGCTACTCCATGGCATCTCTAGAAATCACTTGGATATATATATATATATATATCCAACTTATCCTATACCTCCTAAGCCTAAGGGTTTCACCTTCCAGATTAGGATTCTAAGATCTAATTTTATTTAAGTTCTATACCTTATTTTCATATTTGTTTAGATTTTCATTCATACAAACTCAATAAATATAAATTCAAAATATGACTCAAAATACACATATTAAGAATGCTTCAAACAAATATTTTTAATTCAAATTCAGTATAAGCAATTGCAAATTCACAAATTAAAATTTTAGAGAATTCATAACCTCTATTCATTGTTCACTTGATCACGTGATTACATCATACTAAAAGCATATTTACCTTAATATATAGAGGTCTTTACTACAACAAGGCTCTTGCAAGAAACATACTCAGCATGCCAACAATAATTGTTACAAAGAATATTTTTCTTATCTATACCTTCAAAAAATTAAAAATTTACTGTATATATTTATGGGAGAAATTTCCATATTCTAAGATATTTATTATTTCATACCATTTTCTAATTGGTAAAGTAGTTGCACAAGATTTAGTAGACATGGACGGAATTAAAAAGTAATCTCTTTTTCAAGTTATTCAAATTGGTGAATTAAGTAGCATTTTCAAATAACCAATTTGTAAATAATTTTAATATTTTCATATAAACTATTTTTAGTTGGATTAGAAAAGATATGATGTTAAGAATATTAGTGTATGTTATCTTAATTATAATGTAAAATTAATAAATTTTTGTGAAGAATAAAATTAATATAATCTTTTGGTAGGCTCCTCAATTTCCAATCAACATATAAATAATATGGTAAAGGTGATTTCATGTTTATCCAAGGTGTTTACCATTTTTCAACACATTATCTAGATAGGTTGGAGCCTCCTTATCCTCCTCATTGCATAATAGGAACTAGTGAATAAAACCTTGTTCCAAATATTATTATATTTGGTTAATTTTGTGTATTGTCTCGTCATCTTAAAACTTGAAGCTTTATTACTATTTTGATTTTTTTTCTACAACTCTTTGAAATTTTATTTGTTAGGAATCTTTGGTTTCCATTGGCTTCTGTGATTTATTTGCATAATATAAATACATTTTTGGATTATTTTATGAAAATAAAGTCATATGAAAATGTTTGATGTGTTTTCCTAACATATTGGATGGTAAATTATGGTCACAAATGGATCTTTTTTATGTTTTTTAGACTATTGAAACATCATAGTCTTAGCTAATAACCATCCATCCTATTTATTCAACTAATCCTTGGAGACCTTCAATATCTCATTCTAGACTTAAACAAAAATTTGAAGATCATCCACAACCTTCTACTAGGTCATCCATAGCATGACCCTAAATTATCTTGAGTAGCCTCAAGCTCACTTAAAATTGATTCCTATGATCATCTTGAAACTAGTTAATCTAAAATACATTTATGCTCAATATTAACAACCTTTTCATATAAGCAATAAAATTTAGGACATAACAAAATAGGTCACTCTTAGTAACTTCAAGGAATGTGCAAGATAATTTTAATATTATACACCTAATAAACAAAATAAGGCTATTGATATAAATGAGACAAAGGTTCATAATTCACTATATACTATCATTGTAGTGCTAACTACCTATAACTTATAGTGCTAATAAAATCATCTTTAATATATTATTCCACTTGTCTTGGTCCACATAATATAATAAATAATTTCACAACCATGACATTATATTGCATAGCTTCAACTAATTAGTCCTCTCTTAATCACTTCTTGTAAACTTCCTACTCTATTATATTCCTTACATAGATCAACACATTATTCATAATTAGTCAACTCACACTTAACTGGAATCAACTGTAATCTACGGAGGGCTACAGCCAATCCAATGGGATCAAGTGCAATTGTATAAGGAAAACACCTTGTAAGGAAACACTACCCTAGTCGCAACCAATGTAGCCATCATTATGCATCCACAAAATTGCCATAACTCTACACTAATAGAACTACCATCATTATTCCAAAATATAGTGGACACTATTTGAATTCCATAAACTACCAACATTACATTTCCTTAGAACATGAGAAACCATGGATCTTCAATTTACAGGTTGATGCAAGAAGTTGGGTCCACAAAAAGCTCAAAATGTGGAAGTGTTTCTATTGTTTTTCAGAATTTGTCACACTTGAACTAAAAATCTGAAGAACTTGCAAATTGAATCTTAAAAAAAATTAATAATATGAAATTTAGTATTTTGAATCTAGTTTCTAAATATGTAATTTATTCTAATACCTAGATGATACAAATTAATTTTTAATAGGCATGTATAAAAACCACTTTTTAAAGTCAAATTTTCACCATTTCATGTACGTGTATAGACACTGTTATTTGACCTAAATAAAAGTACTTTTATAAATAATTTTGGGGAAAGATATGTAACAGCCTGAAGATTGATGAGGATATTTTTTGCAATTTTTTTATTATTTTTTTTTATTGAATTTTTATTCCCCCTAATTGTTGTGTTTTTAAAAATCAGTGTGTACTAACAACATTATTGGACCTAAACTAAACATTTTTTGAATTTTTTTTATTGTGTAGAGAATTTTTTGAAGATTGATGTCTATGGACAAATATTTTGGTGCTATAGGACCCCCTTGCACTTCTAGGGTTTTTCACCTAAAAGGAGAGAGGTAGGCCAAAATGGGCAATGTCTGCACTCAAAACTAATGCAATATGAATGAAATATGTCTAGATGCAATGATCTAAATGCAATAAACTGATAAAAACTATTGATTATTAATGCAAACCAATGAAAATGCAAGTTTTTTTGAAAACACATTGTGATATGCAAAAAGATATATTAAATGCAATATAAAACAAGATAAAGAATCTAAATAGAAAGAGTGCACCTAGAAACAGATGAAGGCTAGAATGAATACTATAGATGTCTCTTAAACTCTGAAAAATCTAATTTTCTAACCAACTGGGACACTTACGCCAAGTTGGGTGACTTAGTCCTATTTCAGGGAAAGCTGGACGGAATAGGTTTCGGGGAACTAGGTGTTCAAAACTGCAAAAAATTCTAATAGGCATGCATAGTGGGACTAAGTCATCACTTCTGGTGACTTAGTCCACCTTAGCTTTTCAAAAAATCCGAAAGTGAAAACAGAAGTCTACAGTCTGCACTCTATTTTCTAACTAAAATTTGGGCACGATTCTGTGAAAATACCTGCAAAATAGAATATAATTTAGATTCTAATGGGGGGTTTGCCTTGTTCAAACCCCTAGTTGGTATTTAAGCCATGAAAAAAGATGATAAGATCTACATAAAACCCTAACTTGTCCTAAAGCTTCAACTTTTTTGTAGATAGACTAATAAATCTTCTTGTGGAAGATATTCAACACTTGACTCTTGAATTTGCTTGTTAAAAATGATTATATGATGTGAAAAATGACCTAAAAACATATATTTATAGGAATCAAGACCTAATTATTTTTTATTTAGACCCAAGAGGCCAACATCCATCAAAAATTTGAATTAAGTCAGTGATTTTCCCGCTCAAAAGTGAAAAATCCCCCAAAAGGGACTAAGTCGCCACCCTGGGCGACTTAGTACCACCAGAGATTTTTATGGTGGGTTTTCTATAGTTTGAATAATTTGAATGTTGTTTGTGAGGATTTGTGTGATTCACAGGTGGAATAGGCCTCAAGGTCCAAAACAATGACTCTTAGGGGCTTATAAATGTTGTTTTTAAAGGGTGATTAATGCAAGGGTACCCAAGATAGGTCCAAATTAGGCGATCCCACAATAATGGGTGTCAATTTAATTAATGCTTGCTTACACATATCTTGACCTAAGCCTACTTAGGCATTCATTGTGCAGGTTGATATTTCTTGATATTTTCCTAATATTTTCATTAGCTAGTTTTTAGACTGTTGAAACACCTCAACACCTCCTTTTGGATATTCCTCAAATAGGTCAACATTATGCAATTCATGTGTTCATGTGCTTTTTGTTTATCTCTGTGATCTACAAACTCTCATATGGTATCAGAGCTAGAGGAAGATAATTGCAAGTCATGAAGGTGATTCCATTGATTGTATTTTTGTTTGATTCAGCCATTGTGTTAACAGTTTGTGGGAACGAAGACTCTCACAGCCTTTGACACCTTTAATTGATGAATTGGGAGCAGAATCCAGGTCCGACCTGCATCATGGTTGGCATGTTCAAAGGTGAGATTTGTAATTCTTTTTTGCAACCACGAATCTTCCATCACTATTGTGCACATGATTGGGGGTGTTTGACATAGGTAGCTACCGGTTCTGAGGTGCAATTATTGACTGCACCATGATGCCTCTATTCCAGGTCATGAATTTCCCTCAGGCTACATGATTCATCTTTGTTGAGGCCCATGAATACTTTTTGCATTCAGCATAGGTTTAGCAAATTTGTGAAGGTCACCTATATTGAAGACTTCAAGTCTCTTTGTTGGCCTGTGACTACCATTTTGAGGCGCCAACTTGCTAATTGGGATCCTCGATCAACCTTTTTGGAGGCATCAACTTGTTGTTTGAAGCTTCCATTACAATGCAAATCTAACATAGATACTTATGTTGATCTGTATCTGCAAGCTCCTCTAATTAGGCGTTCATTGGCAGGTAATGCATTCTCTGTATGGTGTATTCTGGCACTATGGTTCACTATGGGCTGACCAATAAAGTAGAGCATTCCCTCTTTGGTAACCATGCTAAATAGTTTTGGGCATCATCGCATAGATTTTGTTGCAGTTTGAAGTTTGTGACCCCTCACGCAAATTCCTCAAGCTCTCACGTACACATGGGCACTTTGGGCATCAAATATGGTGAATATGGTACGTAACCTCTCCATGGCTTCAATTTTTTTTGCAAAGTGGTTTTTGCTTATTTGCAAGAAAAAACACTAATGCATATCTTGATGGATTTGTGGAGGCAGCTGAGTGTCTTTGAAGGCGTGATTTGGAAGGAGGTGTAAAAAAACTCTATTCAATACACTATCTTCTGGTTATTTCATGGTTTAGTGTTGTCTGACCCATGATATCACAAGATAGAGGCATGATTTGTTGATTTTACAGGTCGATTTTTTTGCATCATGGTTGTGTTTGATCTACAACTGTAGCTTGTAGACTCGTGTTTTTTAAACTTTCATTAAGGGTCAAATATTTTGTAAAGAGTGAAAATTAGAATTTTTAATTACTTTTGCATTGAAGCTCAAATTTGGGGTTTTTTTTGCAAAAGTGTATATTTTTTCACCATACATCCAAAGAGCACAAAATTTCACTCATTTTATAAAGTGCTTCTTTGTGTCCTTTTTTGGGTGATTTACAAAGCACTCCTTCTTTAAAGTGCCAAATTGGGAGTGAAACAAAATAATCAAGGGGGGCATTGTGGGTAGTTCATTTTCTCACTTCCTCGAGACGTGCTTGTGTTGTGCTTTTTTCACTTTTGCACACATTTTTATCTTTTCTTTTCTGCATTTCTACAAAACAACTATCTTAGTCATAGTATTATGGAATCTAATTTTGTTATAGTGCCCTTAACAACTTTCAATTATCATGATTGGAAGGTGAAAGTAATTCTTGTACTTAAGAACAAAGGTTTATATAGGGTAACTATGGGAACAAAGAAAGAACCTAATGGAACTAAAGACAAAGAAAAGTTTTTTAATAAGTATGAGCAAGAATTTGGCTTTCTATGCTTAAATTTATATCTTGTTTTGTTGTTCCATGCTGAGAACTTGAAAACACCCAACCAAGTTTGGGAAGGTCTTGACAAACTGTTTGGGAAAATAGATGAACTTAGAAGCCATGAGTTGGAAAATCAACTCTTAGGTCTTAGTCCTAGGAATTTCTCAACTTTACAAAACTTTTTTACTATGTTTAAATCCTTGAAGTTGCACTTAAAATATTGTGGAATTGACAAGAAAGAGGATCAATTAATCCTTTCTATACTTTTCAAGCTAGGTCCAGAATTTTTTGTGTTTGTATCAACTTTCTACTCTACTAAAAGGGCTCTTGGAGCCTCATGGTAATGCCCACACTTGATAACTTCATTGCTGACCTCACAAGGGAGCAAGAAAATTTAAATCAAATGGGTACTTTGAAGTCTATGAAACCTCAAGCCCTCCTTGCAGGGAATGAAATGCCACAAACTTCAAAAGGGGAGAAGAAGAACGCTAAAAAGGACAAGCAAGTTAAGAAAGAAAACAAAATTGACAACTCCAAAAAGGACTCTCAAGGTAAAAAGAGAGTTGCATGCACCTTTTGTAAAAATCTTGGACATGATGAACAACACTGGATGAAGAAAAGAAATGAATTTCTACAACAAATTCTCTAAAAGAATAATATAGGGATACCTAATTCTATCAAAGAATCTTCATCAAATTAAGATAATACTAAGGAAAAAGAGAAATCGAAGGGAAAAGCCTTAGTTGCTAAAGTATCTTTATCACCATCATGGATTCTAGAATCTGGAGCTTCACACCATATGGGTTCTTCACAAGTTGTTTTTTCATCCTTAGAACCATCAAGTATGTCCACAATTACCTTAGGTGATGATACTCCAGCATTGGTAAAAGGGAGAGGGTTTGTTGAAGTTGAAGGAGGAACATTTTCAAATGTTCTAAGTGTTCCTTCACTCTCAACTAATCTCCTTTCAGTGTATCAAATAACTTATTTAGGGAAGGGCATGAGAGTAGAGTTCTCTCCAGAATCAGTTAAGATAAGAGAATTACAAAGCAACAATTTGGTAGCAATAGGAGAGGCAAATCACCAATCAAGATTATATGCCTTCTCCAATTTTTCCATAGATATTTCTCTAAAAGCACTACTAACTCATTCAGATGAAGTTAGTAAACTATGGCATGAGTGGTTTGGCCATCTTAACTACCGCTATCTTGAACAACTATGTCAACAAAATATGGTTAAGGGATTACCTAAGGTTAAATTTTCTAAAGGACTTTGTGAGGGTTGTGTACCTAGAAAGCGTCCAGAAGAAAATTTTGACAAAGGTAAATCAAGGAGGGAAACACAAGTTTTAGAACTTGTTCATAGTGATTTTTCAAGGGCTTTTCCCCATCCATCATTTACAAAGGCTAGATATGTTCTCACCTTCATTGATGATTTCTCACATTTTACATGGGTCTACTTTCTTAGAAAAAAATCAAAAGTGTTTGAGTTTTTTCAAGATTTCAAAGCTCTTGTTGAAAAACAATCAAGGAAAGTCATCAAGGTTCTTCGAAAAAATAATGGGAGAGGATATGTCAAAAATATTTTTGAGCAGTTTTGTATATCAGAAGGGATAGATCTGCAGCGAATAGATCCTTATACCTCACAACAAAATGGTGTTGCAGAATGTAAAAATAGATCTTTAAAAGAGATGGCTAATTGTATGATTCACTCTAAAAGCCTCACACCATCATATTGGGTAGAAGCAATCAACTGTGCATGTTACATACAAAATAGAGTTCCACATAAAGCCTTAAAGGGTATCACTCCTTTTGAAGCTTGGAAAGGATGGAAATATGCAGTTGATCATTTCAGAGTTTTTTGCTCGCATGCCATGGCACGCATTCCAAAAGCGCAACACAAGGCTATGGATCCTCAATCCAAACCTTGCATCTTTATGGGATATCTAGATGGTGTAAAAGGCTATTGCCTACTCCACCCTACCACACATGAATTGTTTATTGAGAGACGTGTTAAGTTTCAAGAAACATCTCCTGAAACTATACATGACACTTCTCAACATATTATGGACTCTTCAGATCCTAATTATAGTACTGATGATTCAGATCATTCTCAGCAGATTTCTAGTGTAGTATCTTCTTCTTTCAGTTCTCACAGTGATGAGGGTTCATCTTCATCTAGTTTAGGGATTGCATTAGAAGTTGATATATTTGCACCAGACTCACCCACATCTTACGCTATACATAAGACATATACAAAGGGTACAGGATTCAGCAGATGATAGACTGATTCAAGTAGATTTTTGGTGTGGGGCACATGCCTTTTTTGCTTTAGATTCTGATCCACAAACATTCAAAGAAGCATTAGGCATACCAGAGTGTGATATTGCTATGGATGAGGAATATGATTCCTTGATTAGAAATCACACTTGGGATTTCACTTCACTTCCTAAGGGAGGGAAGATAGTTCAATGTAGGTGGATATATTGAACAAAATTTGTAGCAGATGGGTCAGTTGATAAGTAAAAAGCATGTTTGGTAGCCAAAGGTTTTTCACAAGTTCTAGGAATTGACTATATAGAAACCTTTGCGCCAGTTGCTAAGATGACTTCCATCAGACTCACACTTGCTATAGTCGCGTCACATGAATGGAATGTACATCATATGGATGTGAAGAGTTCTTTTCTTCACAGATACCTTAAGGAGGAAATCTACATGGAACAACCACCAGGTTTTGTTTAGGATTCATCCTTAGTTTGTAGACTTAAGAAATCTCTCTATGGCCTTAAACAAGCTCCTAGAGCTTGGTATGCCAAGATGGACTCCTACCTCCTATCTTCAGGTTTTACTAGATGGCATTTTGATCCTAATGTGTATCTACTGTGGCATGATGATTCACTTTTGATATTGGTTCTATATGTTGATGATCTTTTGATTACTGGGAGTACTTCATCTGCCATTGCAATAGTGAAGACATCACTTCAGGATAGATTTGACATGACATACTTGGTTTTATTGCACTACTTCCTTGGAATCGAGATTTCACAGTCAGCTTCAGGGATTACTCTTGCACAACCCAAGTATACTCTTGATCTACTTGCACGGTTTCATATGACTACTTGCAAACCATCTCATACTCCCTTTCCTTCTGGAGTAAAGCTCGAGACTTCCTATACTACACCATTGGTTGATGCTACATTGTATTGATAACTTGTTGGTAGTCTTATATAGTTGACTCATACTAGGCCAAACATTGCCTATGTTGTAGGCATGGTTTTGAGATTCATGTTAAAACCTCATGAGTTGCATTAATGGAAAGAATCTAAGAGTATCCTTCACTATCTTCATGGTACTCTTGGGTTTGGGATTCACTACAGAGTTGGTTCATCACTTGACTTGGTTGCACTAGTACAAAAACAAAAATATATGACTAAATAAACTACTAAAAATTACATATAAATGACTAATTTTGGTCACGTGACCATTAGTAGTTTATTGCTGGTCATTTATAACGCGACTAAATTTATGACTAAACTATTTTAGTCATTTATCTAGTCATTGATTTAGTCATTGATTTGGTCATTAATTTAGTCATTAATTTAGTCATTGATTGTTGTTAACTGGTCATTTATTTAGTCATGGTAGTCATTTATTTAGTCATATATTTAGTCATTAATTTACTCATATATTTAGTCATTAATTATTCTTAACTGGTCATTTATTTAGCCATAGAAGTCATTTATTTAGTCATTACTTTAATCACATATTTGGTCATTAATTTAGTCATATATTTAGTCATTAATTTAGTCATTACTTTAGTCATATATTTAGTCATTATTTTAGTCATAGTAGTCATATATTTAGTCATTGTATTCATATATTTGGTCATTGTATTCATTTATTTTAGTCATAGTAGTCATTTATTTAGTCATGGTTTAGTCATTTATTTGAGTGAATGAATGATTCAAGTTATAAATCAAATCTAACTTAATTAATTCTCACAAATTTATGCATATAAACTTCAAATATCATAGATATTCAAATTTTTTTTGTAATGGATTAACATGAAAAAAATATATACAATCAACAAACAACTTTATGCATATAAAGCTCAAATATCATAGATATTCAAATGTGTTTTTTGTATTGCATGAAAAAAAAAATATATATACAAATAGCAAACAACTGCATAACCAAAGGAATTACAAACAACATATAGCTGCATAAACAAAGATCCAAGAAATACATCCTTCAATGCACTCTTGGTTGCCATGGAAGACAAATCCAAGATATGATACAAATGCTACAAACATTGAAGGGAGAAAAGACATGAAAATATATAGTAAATGTAGTTATATTATTTGTGGTGCATATATTTCCCGATTTAGAGTAGTTTTTCCCTCCCATTCCAACTGGACAACCCTAGAGAGAAGATTGGAAGGATTTGAATAAGAAGGATAGCAACTTCCTATCTAAAAATCTCACTGGTCATGGTCGGATGAAAGTAAAGAGTGCATGTTCACCTCTCGAATTTGACAAGCTGCAACCTGAAAATAAGATTTCAATGAGGGTTTTAGAATATGTTTATTAAAATGAAAATACAACCAAGATCTAATAATGAGAACATTTTGTTTCTTAAATCGTTAAAATTTATGCTTGCTACTCTAAGTACTATTATTAATCTTCACCAATAACCAGTAGACAACAAGCAATCTTTTGGGATGATGTCTAGATAGCTCCTCCCAGGTCCACTTACTAGCCTACACCATATGATGAATATTAAATCAAACAAGAACAATAACACCAATAATCTAGTAGTAAGAAAAACAAGAACTTCAAAATTAGAAACTCATATTAGCTAATGACTCTCCTAAGGAGACAAAGGAACAATGCAAGGATGGACTATTGTGCATATCGTAAATTGATATATGTTGTTCCAAAGAAGTGTGAACTATTGAGCCAATGTCTTTTCCTTTTTCCTTATCAAATTTCTAATAAAGAACATTCCCATAATTTTACAATTGATAAAGGATCCTTCAACAAGAAAAATTCATCGATGCTACTACTATGAATACATCTCACCATTTCCATAACCATAAAAATTGTCATGCGAACAAGAAGATCATATCCAAAAATGTAAAATACCTCTTAAGGTTTCATAGACTAAAAGTAATATCTAATCAATATCATATAAGTGTTTTTGTGCCCTAGATTTCATTTAAAGCTATCAAATATTATTTCCCATGCTGTCACTGAGACAAAGCATGAAACTAAGGACAAAATCATAAGTAATGGATAACTTTCAAAACTAAAACTCTGGCCAAATTAGTTCAGTGATGAAATGAGATTAAAAAGTAAGAAATTCTTACAATTATTATCAATCTTAACTACAACACACAAGGCATGCAAAATGCACACACTATCTCTAAAGAACAAAGAAATTCATTCACTTAATTCAAATATATAAATATAGTTGTGGATTCAAAACAAGATCATCTCCAGGTGAAGGAACAACTCATAATGAAAAGAAAAAAAATTGGCAACAAAGCACCAGTGTGTCTCTAAAAAACAAGCAGAGCCAATAGAACCAAATATGAATAGTATAAATATAAATAAATGTAAGTACACAAAAGAGAGTTAGGAATGACCTGTAAAGTGTAGAGAAGGTGTGAGTTATCAACAAATTGTGTTTGTAATAGTTGTTGAGCTTCAATTTTATTCTTTTGATGCAAGCCCTAACATAAATGCATTGTTGAAATAGAACTAGATATGGAGAAACATAAGCATTGAATATGATGCAATGTAGTACAATCTCTCAATTTTTCTCCCCAACCATTGAAAAAAAAAAATTAAATCCCTTTTAGATAATTAACTAAATGCACAACTAGAAAAATGGCACACCTTAAAATCTACCAACAACACAAGATGTGTTGGTAGCAATGCCAACAGGCCATTTGCACCCTGCGAAAATGAATTCAAATACTCTAAATCCAAATCTGTAGCAAAATGCAACTAAAATATTCAAGAAGAGTGTTGAGAACAACATTTAGTTAGTGTCATCAATCGATATATGCAATCAGAAAATACATAATATGGTAATGGCCTCCAGATGGATGGGACTAAAAATCTTATTCCCAAATAAAAGTAAAAATAACCTCAATTTATTAACAAGTTGTTCTTTCATTTCAAATCCAACCATTGGTTGCTACCATAGGATAAGGAGCAAAGTAGTAGATCCATTTAACAATAAGAAAAGAATGCAATCTACCTGGTCAAGATCTTTTGCTACAACAGTGTTTCCTAGTGCAGCATAAAATGCCAATTTAATGCGCTTATCCTAAACAGTGATTAAGTCAAATAAGTCTGGCACACCTTCTGGTGTTCTAACTTTCTCCTTTATTCTTTGAAGATGGTTCTCCTACTTCTCCTAAATCACATAAACAAAACAAAATGACAAGTTTTTTTTAGTATTTTTTTTGAATTTCAGGGATAGTGGGAGATGGGAATGAAGTTTCAAGGACAGAAAAAAAAATTGATCTTGAGGACAGCTGGGGGGCACTATTAAAAAATATATACAAATTATTTTTCAAAAGTAAAAATAAAAATAAAAAATGCAATTTATCTTTTGTGTAAACAATGTGACTAAAAGAAGTTGAAATTACATTGACAATCAATTGATCCAATGATCAAAAAATATATGTAGTATAATATTTGTATTTTTAATCAAGTTCGAGATACAAAATATGATTTTACTCATGCTTGCTACAAATGACATGACATACCCATTTCAGGAACTGCTAGACCCACCTAGCTCCTGCAACAAGAACTCAACCAACCCTGTTGTGCATCCCAAAGGTCATCAATTTGAATCTTCCCCTCAAGCTCTACATCCCATCATTTTTTTGTATTGTCCTTGATACAAGCAGTGGATACATCAACATCATACTTTGTTGCAAACAAGAATGTGTGTTTTAACTATTTTTTAATCTAGTATTACTGTAATATCATACAAAAAATAATTTGTAAACTAAATTTAATTAACGCTGCAAATAAAAGATCAACAACAGTTTTGCAAAATAGACCAAAAAATGGCCAACCATTGCAATAGAAACAGAAACATCATATTTTGCTACAATCAAACACCCTGTTTCTCAATCTAGAATACATGTAGCTATCAAACAAGAAAGAATTCATGAACCAACTAACAAACTACATGGAAAGAAAAGGGGATTTGATAAAATTCATGAACCTGTAGGCGTGTGGATACACAAAGACGTTTGTTTTGAAATAATGAGATTCCAAATAGTCAACTCATATTCATTTATGTAGTGAATCAGATCAGAGTCCTCTAAGTTAGCAAGAGCATGAAGGAACCTACTATGAGAAAGATGTGTAGAAAGACATCAATCAAATTACCATACAATAAATTTTTCTTAGGCCCAATCAAAAAGGTTTGCATTAGACATGATCTTCAAAATAAATTTGAATTATATACGTGAATAAGAACAATACAACTTGAACTCTTGCGAAAATAATGATAAACACCTTACCAGCAAAATGTGTGAGCAAACCAACTTGGAGAACAGATCCTCAAAATATTCAATGGTTTCAAATGGGATGAAGACATATTTTTAATGATCACTTCCTAAGATGTTTAAATGTAAAATGAATTTCCCCCAACCATGTACAAGTAGAATAGCAAATTTATAACTAGCCTATTAATCAAACAATACCTTCAACATAGGTGCATAAAGTTCTCAATTTGACTTTAGAATATTGTGCTAGAAATTTTAATTCATCAAATATATCAAGTAATGCAAAACCTAATTTGAAATGGGAATAAAAAATTTAAATTATAATAAAATAAATACTAACTAAATTAATATGGAAAACTTTGATAAAAATCTAAATGTGATAAACTAGCTTTTTTCCTATACTTGATTTGACCTAACAACCTATTCAAAATCATACAAGTCAATTACAAGCAGAGTCCATGACATAAAATATAACTCTACAACTGGAGACTTGAAAGAAACCTTCACTTTTGAGGAGTCAATATTGAATATATTGACTGAAATATGGCTTACACTTTAAGTCTCATGCCCAGGTCCTAAAGAAATGTGTAGTAGGACTTTCTGAAATATGTTTCCTTCTTCAAATCAATATTATCCTTCCTTGATGGAGAGTTTTCTTCAATTTCTTGTCTGCTAAAATACCAGTTAGAGCTAGAATGATCTGGCTTCTCCAATTTTGCATGGCCTAAGGTATATGTTTCACCTTCTGTAATTCCAACTTGAGAAGAATCACCTAGCAAGAACCCAACCATATCCTTGGTTTCTCCTTGTTTGTTCAATAAATGAGAAACTTCAGCAGTTGCTGTCAACTTCTTAGCAGATTGGCTTAATTTCTTTAGAGCTTATACACTCATCCACAATTGCACTGCAGCCATACAGTCCTAGTGAGTAAATATAAAATGTTAAGAGGTCAAAACCATGCAGCAAAATGCTTTCATACTAAAAATGAAAGTAGTGATTCATAATCATGCAATGGATTTAAAAAGTTGATAAAATCAAATGTTACAAAATACATAAAAAAATAATATTAGAAGTCTCAAAACCACAAAATATTACTCCTAAAATTTAAATATTGAAACCAAAATAAACATGTAGACATATGTTTCTTATTACATCAAATGTTGATAGCTGGGAAGGAATTTTGAGATGAAACCAATATAAATGATCTAAATTTCCCAACTCAAAATCTTTCTTTAAGTTGTTACAAACTAGAACTTTGTACACCAAAAATTCAATGCACCTAAAGCTATTTTTTGGATATACGGATATTACATCAATGTCAATTTACTAGCAGGCCATCAATGGTAAAGAAGAAATATTGATGGAAAAATATAAGTGGACCTGTTTAAATTATCTATTATTGCACTCCACATGGTAAAGAAGAAACCATAATGTAACTTCAAACCTTCACATACTAATCATTACTTTCTCAAAGCTTTTCAAAACTAAGATAAAATCAACACAACCAAGACTATTTCTATTTGAGAGGATATATGGTGAGGAATGAAACCCTCCATTAAAAATAATAACAAATCAGGATATTGTATAATCTCTATTACCGAGTTCTTCTATTTTTTCCTTGTACCCGTGTGGGTATGGTTCCAATCCTAGTTCTTTGTTGGTTCTTCTCTGGGTTCTCCCAAGGTCCTTCCTGGGAACTAGATTACAGTGATATTTCATGGTGACTATCTATGGTTTTGAGTCCTTCCAAAGTGATATTGTTTCTATAAGGTTTTTAGATGTGTTAAGAATCCATTACAATCTAATTGGGTTGGAGAGTTTGCAAGTTTTTGGAATCCTATTTGTTACTGTCATGTTTTGACAATCTGAATTTGACATTGAAAAGTGATTATTTTTGTGTTTTGATGGTAGATCAAAGATGTTATACTTGATGAATGTGATTCTAAGGGTTGCAGTAGAGTAATGTAAGCTTTTTCCTATTGGAGTTTGAGAAGCTTAAAAGGTTTTGTGATCATTTGAAGGTTGGTTCTTGCATACCAGTCTATGACAGTCATGATTTTAGGATTAAAGTTAAAGGGTAAGGATAAAGGTTTAGAGAAATATTGCAAGTAACGAATGGGGATTGATTTAAATAGTTATAATGCTTAATTTTAACATGTTTGAGGTATCTACAAAAATAAATAGGCTTGGGTAATTGAAGTTTTTGATCAAATGGCCTAAACATGCTTAATTGTTGCTTTTGGACAGTCAATTTGAAACAAAGTTCTATTGTTGTGAAGTTTGAGTTGGGAATTGGTTTGATCTCTATTATTTGAATTTGTTTAAGGTGTATTGAGGAGAATACATTTGGTTTGTGCCTTATATTTAGTTTGTGAGTCTTGTGATCAAGGATGTTGTAAAGGGGAAATGGGTCTTGATGACAAGGACAGTTAAGAATTTGATTTGAGTTTTGATAAAAGAAATTGAGTAGGTTGTTTTCTTCCTCTGATCTTGCATCACTCATGAAGGATTTCACAATTGAATTATCATTTAAATTAAAAAAAATCATGAAAGCTTCATATGATAAATTAGTAGTTCGTGGAATTAATTATATTTTAAGTTATATAATGTACATTAAAAGCCATAAAGCTATGTAATTGTAAGGTCCCTTGAGGTTCTTCATTTGTTAAAATTTTGAAATGTGAAATAGAAATGTGATTTCCATTAAGCACACTTACAGTAAAATGAGAGAAGACCAAGTAAATATTTCTTTGGTTTTCATTGGAGCAATAAGAGGTCGTCTAATGCCTTCAATGTCTGAATTTGCTGAACTTGCTTTCATGTGTAACTAAAAATCAAAAGAAACTCATTAAAATTATTTTCTTGGAACTCATATGTAAAACCTTATCATGCAACTACAAAATTCATATAGAAGATTGGCAATGGATAAACTTCCTACATAAGTCATTGACAAAACTAGAATCATAAGAAAAGTGTATTGTAAGCATTAGTTGCTTGATCAAAAGCCTGACAAACCTACATTTTGTTTTTAGAGGCTTTAAAAATGTTAGGAAATGGAAATTCATATTCAACTATAGTTACATGTGCAATAATGAAAATATCCAATGTAATAAACATGAGAAAACAAGGACCACGTCAAGTCATAGGAAACAATCTTTGATAAATGAGAGCACACATGTTTATCAATCATTATGCCATATAAAAATGGGTACCCATGATAAAGGACAAGAAAAACCTATGTAAGGGGATAAACCATACAAAACTAACCGATTTAAACCCCTTTTGCAGCCTTCTCCAATTATCAATTAATATCTTTCATGTAAAGTAATCTGGCATAAATTGGAAACTCAAGTATTCAAAATTAGGCAGTTTGATTTTGAGATTTATGACAAGCATATTCTCGGATGCTAGCTCCATTCAATTGAATATGAAAGGAGGGAATCTCCATACGAGAGGTGATTATGAAAATCCAAATGCAATGTTTGAGTTAAGTCATGTTGTTATTTATCAGTCATGAGCATTTACAGATTCTACATTTAAGTAAAAATGTTCTATGAAGGCCGACTTGTGTAAGTTTTCATGAAAATTTCTTAATAAATTGGAGAGCATTGCCTTGTAACCCATGAGAATGCTGTAAGGAATCAATCCAAAGAAAAAGTATTCATATTTTTAAATTGGATGGGTTGTTCCATCATCTAGGTTTTATTTCACAGTGTTCATATCAATATAAATATTTTTTAAGGAGGGTGATTATTAAGCACTATTTGTAGTTGTGCCCTCTACAATAATGAAGAAATAGTACCTTAAAAACATTATTGTAAACCATCATACCATAAAGGCTCAGCCCATATCAAATGGTGCAGATATTAATCTCATCTACATTATCAAAAGGTAATTAATGTCCTCCCTTTTGTCTCCATGTCTTCCTGTGTTGTAGAATCAACATCAAAAATTTATTTGTTAAGAACTGATGTGAAATTTTTGGGAGTGGTGCTTGCTGATTGGACCACTTGAACTACTAACTTGGATTCTAATCTTGTTGATTATTCTTGTTCAATCAAAATAATGGAGTCACTCTAATTGTTTTTGTACTTCCATTAGCTCTTCAACTGGTGAAATCTCCATCAAAGTTACTTATCTTGCTACTTTATGAGGCCAAGATTATTTCTCTATTTGAAACTTCAAATCTCCTGCCAATTCTGTTGTTATAAATGTAAGCTCTCTAAAACCATCTATTTTGGTCTTAATTGAAATTTATGGCTTCTCTTCCTGTATTCCTTTCTATAGGAGGAGGAAATCATCACATCTCAAAATGACACTCTCTTCTGGGTCTACTCCAATGATTATAAAATCTTTCAGCTCTATTTAAAGAGTGATAAGAAGAGGAGTTTATGTGTTAATGATTGCATGCAGTGTCGTAGTAACTTCTAGCAATCTCATTGCTATGGATAAATTAAATAATAGCTCTCAAGCTATTTAATTTATTATGAATCAAAAGGCGTGATTTATAAAGTCACTTTGATTTGTTAATAAAGATAAATATTAAATGAAGAGTCATCATCATTTGTCAAAGATTAAATATTTTCTCAAGAGGCGTGATTTCCTACAAGGCCGACCTTGTTCTAAATGGCGTGATTTTTTAAAGAAGACGTCTTTCCCTTGTAGCTGACCAATTTGGGAAGAGACACGTCCTTCCATCTAAAAATGTATATATATTTGATGTTGTTGTTCACTTTCATCATCAAGTCAAGCTAAGTTCAATTGTGTCTATTACATTCTGTTTGAATCACTTCAAGAGCAGATTACGAATTCACTGAAAGGAAGATCAAATCATTATCTGATATTGCATCGTGCATTGGTGCAGAATATTAGCCTTAAGTTTTGGCCTCTTTGTAAGGTGAATTGCTGCCACTACTTATATATATAAGAGAGATCTTTGTTGGTTGGGTTTTTCACCCTCAAGAGGAGGGTTTTCCCAGAATATTTGTTGTGTACTATGTAAATTTGAATTATTTTTCTATGCATGTTAATCTAATCACTTAAATTTAACATGGTATCAGAGCGGGTTTGAAGAAGACCGTCATTAGATTCGTGTTTTCACAGCAATACTCTATTTTTGGTGTTTTTTAGTTTCTTTTCTATCTATACATCAATCAAGATGGTGAACGGATTGAAGATCAAGGATAGACTCGAATGAGCTTCAAACTATACCTCATGGAGATTCTGAATCATGATTACATTGGAGGAGAATGATTTGGTTGAATTTGTGGAGACCAAGGTTCCCGAACCTGAAGTGGAAGAAGAGAAGCTGCAATGGAGGAAGAAAGACATCAAAGCAAAGAAGTTGCTAGTTGACTCTGTTAAAGACCACATCATCCCTATTGTTTCTAGGTTGAAGACTGTGAGGGAGATGTTCAAAAATTTGGAAGAAATGTATGAAATCAACAACACCAGTCGGGCTCTTGCTCTGAAGCAACAACTTCATCATGTGAAGATGACGAAAGGAGAGACGGTGATCACCTACTTCATGAGGATTGCAGAATTGAGAGATCAACTCTCCACAATTGGCCATATGGTTGAAGATAAATATTTGACAATGCTTGCTCTCAACGGCTTGCCATTTTCTTGGGAGTACTATATTCAAGGAATTAGTACAAGGTCTAAACTCCTGAAGTTCGATCATTTGAGGGCCGATTGCATCCAAGAGGAATCAAGATTGGTGGCTAGATGTGTTGGCCAAAGTTCTTCTAATCAAGAAATTCATGTTCTTGCAGCCCAAGCTTCGAAGAAGAAAGGAAAAAGTGGAAAGAAGGGTAACTTCAAGAGGAATCGTGATAAAGGAAATGATGGTGCTCCCCCTTCCAAGAAGAAGCAAGACTTGTCTAAAATTCAATGCTTTAGGTGTGACAAGTTTGGTCACTTTGCCAAATATTGCCCTGACAGACCGAAGCATCAAGCCTCCATTGCAGATGTAGATAATGTTTCTCCATAGAAGGATGAATATCTATTTTTCTCAGCCTTGTCAAGCAATGTTGGCACCGACACCAACACATGGTTGATTGACAGTGGTGCTTCTCGTTACATCACCGGGTTCAAGGAGCACTTATCAAGCTTGGTGAAGAAAGACTCTTCAGAACAAGTTATCATTGGAGATTATGCTACTTACACTGTGAAAGGATTGGGACCTCTACACTCCATTTGGATTTCAGCATCACACTTCAGTTGAGCAATGTTCTTTATGTTTCGGGGAACAAGCGCAACCTCATCTCTATTTCAGCCCTAGAAGATAAAGGATATCAAATTGCCTTCTCAAAAGGCAAAGTTCTTGTATGGATGGAGAACTCTAGCTTCAAGGATGCTCAAGTTATTGGAGTTAGACATGAAATTCTTTACAAGGTTTGCATTCATCCTCTACAAGCTTTGGTCCATGATACTTCTTCTCTATGTGATCTTTGGCATCGAAGATTGGCGCATCTACACTTTCGTGCCTTACCTATTATGGAGAAGACGGTGATAGGTCTACCTAAGTTCGACAAGGAGCATGAAGGAACTTGCAAGGGATGTGCTCTAGGTAAAAATGCAAAATCCACCTTTCATAGTAGTGAAAATAGATCTAAGAGTATTTTAGATCTCATTCATTCAGATTTATGTGGTCCTATGTCTGTTCCGTCTTCGAGCGGATTTTTGTATTATGTATTGTTTATTGATGATCACTCTAGGAAGACTTGGATTTATTTCTTGAGTTCTAAAGAGTCTGAGGAAGTATTATCTAGATTTAAGGAGTTCAAAGCCTTAGTAGAAAATCTTTCTGGTAAAAGAATTAAGGTCCTTAGATCTAACAATGGTGGAGAATACACCTCTGGTAGTTTTCAAGACTTTTGTATTGATGCAGGGATTAAGAGGGAGTTCTGTGTTCCCTATAATCCTTAGTAGAATGGTGTTGCAGAAAGAAAGAACAAGACAATTGTGGAAGAAGCAAAGGCCATGATTCATGATCAAGAATTGCAGACTTTCTTATGGGCAGAAGCCTCCAGGATAGTTGTATATGTGCAGAACATAAGTCCTCACAAGGTCTTGGAGAATATAACTCTGGAAGAAGCCTTCATAGGGAAGAAGCCTAAAGTCAGTCACTTAAGAATCTTTGGATGTCTTGTTTATATCCATGTTCTGAAGGAGAAGAGAACTAAGTTGGAGCCTTCTGGCAAGAAGGGCATCTTTGTGGGCTACAGCGAGACATCTAAAGCCTACAAAATTTACATTCTAGGAAAAAAGTTGATCAAGATCAGTAGGGATGTTACTTTTGAGGAAGACATTGCATTTAGGAGATCCAAGGGCACTCACATGGAGTTCAATAATGAAGAGTCTCCTCAAGATATGGAAGTTGACCATACTCCTAAGATTCAGAGGGAGACTGTTGAACCAAAAGAAGATGATGATCCTGTTGAACCCTTGGAGCCTACTAATGGGCCTACTAACATTGTCATTGGAAGAAAGAGACCTCTATGGGCTAGGCGTACTATGCAAGAGGCAGAAAGATTTGCATCTCATAGAGGCACATTCAGAGAAAGTAAAAGGCCTCATAAGTTCTTCAATTATGTTGCCTTGATGAGTCAGATTATTGATTCAAAGCCTTCATATGTTGAAGAAGCATACAGTCATCAGGTTTGGAGAGATGTAATGGTAGAGGAGTATCAATCAATTCTGAAGAATGATGTTTGGGACATTGTTCCTAGACCTAAGAGAAAATCAGTGGTATCTTCGAAATGGCTCTTCAAAATCAAGCATGCTATAGATGGGAGCATTGAGAAGTATACGGCAAGATTTGTGGCTGGAGGTTTTTCTTAGAAAGAGGGAGTTGATTACAAAGAAACGTTTGCTCATGTTGCTGGTTACACTTCTGTTAGAACTATCATTACCATTGCTGCATCAAGAGAATGGAAGATTCATCAGATGGACATGAAGACAGCTTTTCTCAATGGCGTAATTGAGGAAGAAGTTTACATCGAGCAACCTGATGGTTTTGAAGTTCATGGGAAGGATTCTCATGTGTGTAAGCTGAAGAAGGCCTTGTATGGTCTTAAGTAGGCTCCTCGTGCTTGGTACGAAAGGATTGATCGGTACCTATCTAGTTTGGGCTTCTTTAAGAATGATGTTGATTCAAATCTCTACTTCAAGGTAATCAATGGTGATGCATTAATATTGGTTTTATATGTTGATGATTTGATCCTTACTGGAGAAGATCACCTGATTCTCGAGTGCAAGAAGGAGTTGACTTCAGAATTTGAGATGAAGGACCTTGGGCTCATGCATTACTTCCTTGGATTAGAAGTCTGGCAGAAACCAGATGAGATGATTCTAAGTCAAGGGAAGTACACCATTGATATACTTAAGATATTTGGCATGATGGATTGCAAATCCATGTCCACACCGATGGAGACCAACCTACATAAGTTGAAGGAGGCTGCAGCTAATTCAGACTTGGTGGATCCTACATTGTACAGACAGTTGATTGGGTCTCTGATGTATCTGGTTAACACTAGACCTAACATTTACTATGCAGTGAGTGCACTTAGCCAATTTATGTGTGATCCGAGACAGATACATCTTGTTGCAGCTAAACATATCCTTAGGTATTTGCGCGACACGGTTGGATATGGGTTGAGGTATTCTTCAAATGCAGACTTGGAGTTACATTGTTTTACAAATTCTAATTGGGCAGGGTGTGTCACAGATAGGAAGAGCACCTCTAGTTGTTGCTTTAGCTTGGGTTTTGCTATGATTTCCTAGTGCAGCAAGAAGCAGTCATCTATAGCATTAAGTATAGCAGAGGCAGAATATATTGTAGCTTGTATGGCAACTCGGGAAGCAGTGTGGCTTTGTAAGCTCCTTGCAGGATTGTTTGGACAATCAATGGAGTCTACCATCATCCATTGTGATAATCAGAGTTGCATGAAGCTTTCTGTCAATCCTGTGTTTCATGACAGAATGAAGCATGTTGAGATCAAGTACCACTACATCAGAGATATGGTACTATAGAAGGTTGTACAGTTGAAGTACATCAGCACTGATGAGCAGATGGCAGATATTCTCACCAAGCCTCTCTCTAGGATAAATTTTGTATACTTTCAAGATAAACTTGGTATAGTGGAGAATCCAGCCTTGACTGAGAAAGAGTCTCAGTATCAGTGAGCCATTCTATGAGTCCTTCTCTACGAGAGAAGTTCGAGGTGAAATTCCTTGTTTTTGTATTTATCTTTTACCATAGTATGGTTGTAGCCATTATGGCAGATATCATGTTGAGGCAATATCCAAAATCACATTGAGGTGATATTTATCTTTTACCATAGTATGTTTGTAGCCATTATGGTAGATATCGTGTTGAGGTGATATCCAATATCACGTTGAGGTGATATTTATCTTTTACCATAGTATGGTTGTAGCCATTATGGTAGATATCGTGTTGAGGTGATATCCAATATCACGTTGAGGTGATATTTATCTTTTACCATAGTATGGTTGTAGCCATTATGGTACATATCGTGTTGAGGTGATATCCAATATCATGTTGAGGTGATATTCCTTTGTTCACCATAGCATGGTTGTAGCCATTATGGTTGATATTGCATTGAGGCGATATCTGACATCACAATGAGGTGATATGTCTTGTGCAGCTGGAAGTATACTCCCTAGTTGAGAGGGAGTGTTAATGATTACATGCAGCATTGTAGTTACTTCCAGCAATCTCATTACTATGGATAAATTAAATAATAGCTCTCAAGCTATTTAATTTATTATGAATCAAAAGGCACGATTTATAAAGTCACTTTGATTTGTTAATAAAGATAAAAATTAAACGAAGAGTCATCATCATTTGTCAAAGATTAAATATTTTCTCAAGAGGCGCAATTTCCTACAAGGCCGACCTTGTTCTAAATGGCACGATTTTTTAAAGAAGACATCTTTCCCTTGTAGCTGACTAGTTTGGGAAGAGACACGTCCTTCCATCTAAAAATGTATATATATTTGATGATGTTGTTCACTTTCATCATCAAGTCAAGTTAAGTTCAATTGTGTCTATTACATTCTGTGCGAATCACTTCAAGAGCAGATTACGAATTCATTGAAAGGAAGATCAGATCATTATTTGATATTGCATCGTGCATTGGTGCAGAATATTGGCCTTAAGTTTTGGCCTCTTTGTAAGGCGAATTGCTACCACTACTTATATATATAAGAGAGATCTTTTTTGGCTGGGTTTTTCACCCTCAAGAGGAGGGTTTTCCCAGGGTATTTGCTGCGTACTGTGTAAATTTGAATTATTTTTCTATGCATGTTAATCTAATCACTTAAATTTAACATTATGCACCTGTTTACCCCTAGTTGTTGCATTGTTTGTCATTTATCTCAAATTCATCCCTACTCATACAGTCCATATTTTGGACTAAAGGCTGAAAACTTTCTACCATGATCTATTTCAAAGTTATTTTAACTCTTTCTTGATTTATGTCCATTCTCTATGTGTTGTTTCAGCTTCACAGACTGGAGAAATCATGGCTCCAATAACAGTTTTTATGAACAAAAATCTAAAAATAACACATTGAATTGTAAAACTAGAATATATTTGATGAGCTCTAAACTGAAATAATAATAAAAATATCCTAGAAAACATGTCTCAATTCTTTAAACTAGTGCTTGCATCTCAACGAGGTGCAATTGTTACGCCGATAGCAGGCTATACTCTAGCAATATCTTGAAGGGCAGGGGAAAAACTCGCAAGAAAATGTAATTTTATTTTCTTAAGACTAACTATTTGTAGAAAAAGTCAATTGATGATGGGATGCGATGAGATTTGAACTATAGGTCACTGTAGAACATTTCGTCAAACAACTGGTATGAGGACTAATTTCTGAGTATATATACTAATTTTCTGAATGTTGACAAGATATACTATGTTGTACTGAACAGGGATGTTTAAGTGCATGCTAATAAGTATTATATGGCATCAACAAGAGTGCAAATACTAATTGTGATAACAAGTATTACGTGCATTATAAATATATTCCCTTGCAAACAAGATTATCATTTGTAACATAGTCATAGAAATATGAGAACAACAGTACTATTACTACATTCTGAGTGCATGTAATGGTTGTCCATACATATGAGACTGCCCATAAAACACATTTCAGACTTTTCCTATTCAAAGAAATGACTCAGATGTTATATTGAATGTGTAGTAGTAGATACAACACTGAGTTTTGAGATTGGACGAGATATATAGCACAATACAAAAACAACTCTTAGCCAAAACTCAAAAAAAAAGGGAAAGAAATTACAAATCTAGAGCTCTGATACCATAAGAATTGTTGATCAACCTTGCAAGAGCCAAGGATCACCTATAATCAAAACAACCTTCCACACAAGAGAGATGTAATGAAAATGCTATGAATCCAAAGAATTAATTAGACACAAAAATAAAATTGATACAATATGCAATGAATAAAACCTTGTTATAAAAACAAGGATGAAATCCTAGGACAGTAAAAACATAAGAAATGTCTTAATCTTATGAAATGAATCATAAGACACAAGACATAAATGACCCAAATAAATATAAGTATGAAGTGTGAACAAAACCTAATTTGAAACTAATTAGATAATATGTCATGTTAATCAATGGTTCCCACTCACTCATCATTATTTTACTCACAATACTCTATTACATGTTCTATCCTAAATAAAATAGATATAATTATTCAAGTTATTTATTTAAATTATAATTATAATTAGAATTAGTCACTCCACTTCTTAATTGTTTAGTTGATGAAAATTTTATGTTCTTTTAAAAACAAATCACAAATCTGAATTCTATATATCTCTCCTTTCTACTATTTTAAAATAATTTACAACTTCTAAGTGAAACTATTTACAAATTTCGTTACGCAATTTACCATGTTTCTTAATGTTGCAAATTCTTATGGTAACTAAACCTTCAACGCAGATACCAAAGACTGACTAGAACTTGTTCATGGAGCTCAACTTTTCAAAGTTTGAATCGGACTTGCACATGAATTGAACAGTACCAAATGGTACTATACTTTGAAACAGAAAGTTATAATGCTTCCCCACTGGAGCAAGAGTAATTTGAGCAAAAACTTCATCTCAGGAACAAGAGTAATTTGAGCAAGAGGAGTAATTAAGAAATGAAAACAAATAATTGGAAATTGATAGGTTCAAAGCACAGTATTTAGTCCATGCCAACATATAAAATAAGATAGCTTAAGTTTTGACTTCCACTAAAATTTTACTGTTTGGAAAAATTCAGACAGTCATGACAACATAACTATAAGAAAGCTTGTATTAGAAGAATAGCATTACTTTCTCTTCAGCAACAATGGATTAGAGTCTAGACCATTTGGCATACTTAGATTCCCTATAGTTATATTCAATATTTCAGAATTTCTCTAGGTATTGGGAACTTGGTGGGTAGTAAATTTTCCAGAAAACAAGCATTGTTGCCAAAAATTTAGCAGATCCTTTTGCAGCCATCATTTTTCCAATAGTTTGGGCCTTCCTGTGGAATGTTTTAGCAAGGAACAAACATGCATATACATGCAGTTTAGCCAACTAACAAGATCACTACCCAGCACCATAAAAATTTAAATAGTGTATATCCCTTGACTATCTCCATGCAAAAGATGAAGAAATCTAAACATAGAGAGAACAACTAATATTTGTTGAATGTGTTGAACTCTCTCAGTACTTAGTAGTACATGGCTCAATTGTTTTTCTAAAACGCTCATGTTCTAATCCCTAGACTCAATGTCCCATATGATGTGATGATAATACAACTGGGAAAGATTTAAATGAACTTTCACCTACTGAGGCCATGCATGAAGCACAAAAATCTCAACACTAAAAATTATTTGCTTTGAAGAGTTCATACATAAGAGTCATAAGTTGTGAAGACCTCTTGCCAAAGACATTGCAAATTAGGAGTGATACATGATGGATGAATTGCCTAATTTGGAATAACCCAAAAATAATGGCCCCCTGCAATCATCTCCTCTTTTCCTATTCCTGGCATATATATGATTGTTCTAATTGTCCATTGCTAGCAATATCAGAATATTATGATGGATTTTAAGAAAAAAGGGGTGCACTAATGTTGTTTTTTGTTAATCCCATCCATCTTTAAGATTGATTATAAACTGTTGTTTGGTTCCCCCAATGAAAATGAGGGCATTGCTTCAAAATACTAACCTATCTATCTTAGTTGTCTAGGCCATGTAGGAACAAAGGCATACATGAAATGAACTCACGAAGGACAAAAACTATGCCATGTCTGTGCAGATAACTATCTTTAATTGCATTTACATTTTTTTCATAAAAATTGAGATTTGTGTATATAAAGAAGACAATGTTTACAATGGGAATTTGGGTTGGTAAGAAAAAGAAGACGTATAATCATCATACATGTCAAACTGTATTTGATGGTATTATAAATATTGAGCTCCTACAATTGTCTCCTCTTTTCATAGTCCTTACATGAGTTGTTATATGAAATCTAGCATTGCTCTAGTTGTCCATTGCTAGCAATATCATATTGTTATAATGGGCCTACAGAAAAAAGGGAAGCACTAATGTTTTTTTATGTCAATCCTGTATATCTTTTAAGTTTTGGCATTATTTTAAAATTATGCAACTTAGTTCACCCAATAAAAATAAAAGAGGGCATTGTTTGTGAATGCTAACTTGTTTATCTGAGCCATCTAGAAAATGCACAAACTAAGGTATGCATGACATGAATTCAGGAAGGACAGCAACTATGAAATGTGTGTGCACATGTTTATCTTAAATTGCAATTATAATTTTTTTAACAAAAATGGAGATTTTTGTATGTAAAGAAGACGATGCATGCAATGGGAGTTTGGACTAATAGCAACAAAAATTCCCTTCTATAGTGATACACTTAAGTCAAACTGTAATTGGAAGTACTGTAACTCCATCCTGATTGCTAAGTCCTAAATATTATGCTATTCAATTGCACTACAATGGGAAGAAACATAACCTGGTTATGAGATCTCTTTGAAATGTGTACAACAAATAAGTGCCAAAAAAAATGGTATTACTCATCTTTGGTGGCCAAGAATGACTCAAATGTATGCTCCCCAACAAAAAAATCTGCATGGCTTGGTAGTAGCAGGGAAAGTTAACCAACACCTAGATGTGGTTCAAATATAGTGCTTTGAACCATGGAAAAAGGAGATGAGAAGTGAGATGCGTAGGTGGAGGAAATGAATGTCTAATGGTACAAATGGGTAGTTGCATGACATTATTTTAAAACTGACATTTACCAACCATTTTTAAGAAATTTGACTTTGCCAATAAAATTATGAGAAGATTAAATAACAAATGAAGTATTTCTTTTTTTAACAGCCAGACCAACGAGATTAATAGAATCAAGACATGACTTTAAGGATACTTCTAAGACTGTTATTAAAGCCACATCAATACAATCAATTCCTACACAGTAAATGACAGCCTTAATCCAAGCAGATTTTCCACCAAGACATGCTCAGAAATACAATAATGATGCAAAGGTCAAGTGCATGGAAAAACACAGAATTTACTAAACACAATAGTTCATTTATGCTATATTTTTAGGTATAACAGTTTTTAATAGTCAATGAATGGACACCCTTTTCCCCAAAGTTTCTTAAAACAAACTGTAAAACACCCAGATACATTAACTTATTTGTGCAGCCATCATGTAGTGCAAATTTCTGAGATTACATTGACTATGATTTGCATATATAGCACACTTTGAATAAAAATTTGATTATACACTCATATATAGGCACACAAGGCACTTACAAAGACACAACTCCTATTTATTATGCATAAACGTCTCAGACCTGATTTGTTGCTTGATCTCAGCCTGCGAAATGGAGTTTGCCACAAAACAACCCAGAATACATGTCCAGCTTCATAAATGACTTCTCAGATAGTAGTCTCATCCAAATGATAGTGTGTCCTGCCTTGTATGCTTCCTTCAGATGCCCTCCCAAAACCCTCTCATCAATAGCCACTCTATGATGGGAAGAGAGTCATTTTCCTTCTCATCAAACACGTTTTTTATATTCTGCCCAAGTATCTTCAAATCTCGACCCTAGCTTGTCTCATTCACTTGTAGAAGAGGTGTCTATGGTTTCGTCAAAGAAAAATGTCTTCAAATATGAGTATTAAGCTCCAAAATGTGTCTCCATGAAGAAGCAAAAACCTTGAAACCCAAGCCCACGAAAATTTGGTTATAACTTATGTTCTCCTTCCTCGAATCTTCTCTTCTTGAATGCAGAAATGAGAATGTATAAAGTAGACTTCGTGCTTCAATAAATGACTCCATCGACTCCCTTCCACTCGCCCATGCTTGGTAATTGCTTTGAATGTGCACGTTTTTCCCACTGGAATAGTCCACTAGCCACCAACATCAGACAATAGATGATTCTGGTGGGATTTCCAACCTATAATAGCCTATTAGCTCAAAAACCAAAAAAAATGATTAAACCTTCATTATAAAAATTAGTAAAAATCAGTTCTAGAACAGCCCATACACAAAACATCCAAAAAGCTCAGTAACATAGATTCATTGAATTCAATTGTGGAAGTTAAACGCCTATTTTTTTGCATTCATATTTCAGTTGTATTCAATTGTGGAATTTAACCACTTATTTTTTATATTCATATTTTAGACAATCATTTTTCATATTTTTAATCAAACTCCTGTTTCCCAAATTCATATTTCTTATAAGTTATAACGCACATCAATCAGATTTTGCTTTGAAATTTTTGCATCTTATTTTTAGTTTTTGGCTCAAAATAGGTTGCATTCAACTCTTGTTGAACAATGTTTGACAAAATATTGCAATTAAATGCAACATTTTTTATGCTGAAGTTTGAAGTTCCTTAGCCACTTTTGCAAACACCATGTAAATCACTGAATACTCAAACTTAGCTTTCCCATAAGACTCTAAGACTGGCAGATAATTGGGTACCATGGATGATACGTCAATTCATGAACAAGGCAAGGTACAAGTCACAAAAAATAATCTTGACTAGAAGTTGTACCAATAGGCATAGACTATGACACTTAAGTTCCAATATCCTTTACCAAAAAAATATTCACCTTAACACCAAGATTTGATATGTTTCCATTGTAGCCTACATTCTAGCAAAGAACTGACAGTATCTCATGATTCTAAGTGGATGTTGTTTCCAAATATAGAAAGATTTCTTTAACCACTTATAGAAGTTAGAGTCCAATACTTTGTCCTCAAAGGAAATGATTGGAAGTAATTAGTTATAATGCATTGTCTCTGGAATTACAACAAGAGGCTTTGTGGACTGTATGATGACTACGGTACCAAAAATAGTGGCTTAAACTATAGAATGAAGAAAAAAAGAATAGAAAGAATGAAGCAGCAAAGCCCAAGAATGATCCCCTATACTTTAATGCAAAACAAGGTAAAGTAGATCTGAACAAGTGTTTCCATAGTTTGATTAAGATGTGGGTCTTTCAGATCTAGAAGTAGTAGAGATTGAATATAATTTCTAATATAATTATCATTGATATATTAATCAGGAATGACAAAGAGGATGAGTCATTGTACAATGGCCGTCATTAGGTCCATTGAATTCAGATTTATAGTACATCTAATAACCATGTCTGAAGGTCAGCCCAAAAAGTAGCTTACTGCCATACCTATTTGATAATATGCGTTTAGACTTAGTTGTACTTTTTTTCTGTTAAATTTTTCTTAATAGTAAGTGGTCCATGTGTAAGAGTAGTAGTCTATTGTTCATATAAATCACATTTATTGATATATGTACCCAAAAATATAGATTACAGTTCAAATTATATCAAATTTAAGTGAAATAAAATAAAATAGAAGAAGAGGTTAAATCATTCTAGTTTTCAGATTTGATGAATGAGTTTTTAAAAGCTTGATGATGAATTAGATCCTTTTTTTTTAAACTTGTTGATGAGCTCCCCTATTTTCCTTAACTTTATAAATAACCATCAAAATATCTGACTTAACCCAATATCAAAATAATCTTTGCACTTTAGAATAAAATGAATAAATTACAAGGTGCCCATTTCATGCTCACTAGGCACTAGGCTTTAGATACTTCAGTTGCAAAGGGATTTCCCAAATTTTAAGGTTTTGAATTTTTTTTCCTATAAGAAAAAGCCAAATCCTAATGCTCTACTAGGTAGGTATTGTTCACAAATGAAAAATGTAAAATCCTGATTTAGAAAATGAAATGTTGTAGACAGTGCAAATTCCAAGGAACGTAACTTGCAGATGTGTCAATCTATACCTAGAATTAAATCATTGAGATGTCACGTCATCCTCAGTGGCTGACACTAATGTATTATATTCATAAAATAGGGAGAGTATGGGTACTCCGAGTCTCTATCCGTTACTAGAGGATCATGTCTACCAGAGTTATGTAACCTATGTCTATGACCCTGAGTTTTAACCAAAATTCTTGGCCTCTCTAGGTTTTGAGCCATTTGGAAGCTATTTTGGAGAGATATAGGCATGAAGATTTATTGATGGGTTATCCACATTTCTTTGCTAATATCACTAGACTTGGTTGTAGATCATACCCATGATATGTATATGCATGCTAATCTAGCAGATTTTTGATATTTACAAACTATGTTTTCCTCTAAAATTAATTATTATTCATCTTCAAAAGAAACAAGGCCCTCAAATATAGAAATTCCAGTGAAAATATGAAGAGGACTCTCTATTGCTATTCATAGATCCTAATTAGTTGTACTCTTCTTATTTGTAAAATAAGCTAGCTTGGTGATTTTTGCAAACATCAAGCTATGGTGTCATAGAATGGAAGTAAAAGAATATAAATAGCAATAGCATGCATCTTGGGAGTATATGTTACAGACAAGGTGTTGAGATATTTTAATTAGATAAGGCCAAGTTGAATGAAAATAATGCACAGTTAAATGTTACAAGCTAGCAATTTGAATTTACTATTTAGAAATGCATGCATGTACAATAGTTACCTCACTTTTCCAATGTGTATAACCCTCCTAGCTAGGGAATTTATCCTCATTTTAGGAATGACTAGATATCGAATTCTTCATCCCTTCTTAGTAGGCTTCATCCCTGCTTCATCACTTCTTGAGGGATATTTATAAGGAGAGATAACTAGTGTGATGAAGGTAACAAGCCTCCAGAAGTGCATATTTCAGAAATGTTTTCCCTAGATTGTGGGGTGGAGTTGGCCATAGTGGAAACCATATGAGGCAGGCTCTTGGCCTATTAGCTACATTATGCAGAGCGTGCCCAAGCCTTTTCTCAGCTTCTCATTGAAAGAAAAAAGATCATGTTCATTTTGTATGATGGCAGCCACACAGAGGTTGGAATGGGTGTGAGCAGTGGTGGTGGGCCCTACTTTTGTTGTGCCTTGTTTGGCAGTGGACAAACTAATTCTACCTTTGAGCTTGAAGGAGGGAAGGCCTAAAAACAAAGTCAAGGTTGTTTCAGTGGATCTGATGTCCCTTATGTTATTTTTTCCACTGCCTTAACCTCTACACCATCTCTCTTTCTTCAATTCATGTCTTCTCTTTCTCTTCTTCTGGCAACTACCATGTTGTCAACAAGATGATGTGCCTGGGTCAATGATAATTACCCTGCTACCTGCCTTTTATTTTCTTTTAATAGTTCCATCTTTTTTTTGAGTAGCCGCGTACCACATTGATAGTCCATCAACCATTTTAAGGTTTTTTTGAAATTTATAAAGAAAGAAATTTTAATGAAGACCTGACGCGCTAAGAAATGTAAAGCAGTAGAAGGCACGCAATGGAAAAAAGAGGTTGAAAATTAGATTGTTGCAGAGTGGTGATGGTGTGCTATAGAAATATGGGTTTTTGCTATTTGACTCAAAGCAAATATAAAATATTGCTAATCAAAGTAGAGAATAAGGGTTTTGAGGTTGTCAGAGGCTACACAGAGGAAAAACCTACAAGGCATTTAGACTACAATCTAAACCTAAACCAATCACTATTGAGTCACGATATCAGATGAATGCCAAAAACGTATTGGAACCATGAATACAAATTAAATGGAATGCAACTTCATTCTATTAAAATAAAAAATAGTTACAAGATTGTGTAGACATCGAAAATATACAAATTGATATCACACACTCGATCCTGATCTACTAACATCGCTTCATCCTAAATTATCCCTCTGTCTAACCATTTAATAAAATAGCCTTATTTGATTAAAGTCATTATAATTCTCCTTTTAGTTAAATAAATCCCTTGATTTAATTAAATCATTTTCTTTGTGTAATTAGCTAGGTCATTTCATCTTCCTATCTTTATTTAATTAAATAATCCATATTATTTGATTAAATCTCTAAAGTTCATCTAATTAAATTAAATAAATCAAACATTTATCTAGCATCACCCCCTTTGGTTAAATAAATCAAAATATTTATTTAACTAGGTCTTAATCATTTTCATCTCTTTTTTATTTATTTCAATCCTAAAATCTAAGTCAAAATGGTCAAATGAACTAACATCATTTAAATTAATCAAATCATGATCAATGATAATTTTAATCCATCAAATCCTCTATATTTTGCAACTTGCACATGAAAATCAATTTAATTGATTTATAAATCATCTATTTTCATTCAAAAAAGGCATCCAAGATGGAATATTCTTCAAATTTGAAATCTCCCCCCAAAATGACTTGTCCATCCAACAAAGCATTTAAAGCTCTTACATTGTCTCTTACATGTCTCCCACTTGGCATTTAACTCATCTTTCATCCCCCCTAAATATGTCATCTCATCAAATTCAAATTTCAAACTTGCACATGGATCAAAATGTGCTCAACCTTCATCCTATCAAATGTTGACAAGTGGCATCATACCATTGGATGAATGTTAGTCCCACATTGCTCAAATTTGGACATTCATCCATCTTGGAATTCTATAAATAAAGAGCTCATATCCTCATTTCATCATCCACAATTTGAGTAAAGTTACCATGCTCAAATCATTAGCCATTTTCATCCATCATCATTGAGTTCTTAGCTAGGTTTTTACAGATTTTGGCTTGGAGCTCTCATTCTTCACCATCAAAGTGGATCAAATCTCTTCATCAAATCAACATTGCATCATTAGAGTTGGGAAAGGGCCAATTTTCACATCAAATTGGCACCAATTCCCTCAAGAGATTAGGAGTTTTCTTGCTTTAGAATATATTTTGATATGCTTTCAAGTTTCAGTGTGTTCTTCCTTTCATTTTCTATCTCTTTTGCTATTCAAATGAATTTCTTGAGGAATCCTTATTCTTGCTTGCATTTCACCTTTTAAAGTGTTTGTTCATTTTGTTTTGTAGGTATTGGGATTAGGGTTCAACAGATTGAACCTCATTAACAACTGAAATTCTCAAAACCCATTCACTCTTGCGCTCATGTCTCAGTCACCTTTGTGGCTCTCTACCCGACGAATTGATTCTATGGCGGGAGGAAGATTCATTCTATGTGGATGCAATGAGCAAAGTGTAACAGGAAACGTGTGTGGCTCGGGCTCCTCCAAATCGTGGGCTTCTCCAATAGAAGACTCGACTTCAAGCGGTCTCCATGCACAATTTGGAGTCTTAACACCACCACTGGTGGCTTTTCTATCACATAAAATCTCACACATCAATCAAAAATGAAAAATGCATGTTGAATGAGGAGGGAAAATGAATGTAGGGAGGGAAATCAAAAATTTATTTTAGAAAAAAGTATATTTTCTATTGTCTTAATTTAAGACAATTAGAAAATTCAAAATATAATTTAACTAGCAATCACACCTTGGTGTGCAATGGGTACGCTGAAGAGTTGTGGAAGGTTGATTAGATATTTTTTTGGTATATTTTTGTTTACATTTGTGCAATAGATGAGTTCAATTGGTAGGAATATTTAGAAAATGATTTTGTTTGTACAACAAAGTCTCAATAGAGAAGTGATAGCTTTAAATAAACTATGCATCCACTTATAGGGATCCAAACATGACCAAAAAAAAACTTGTGAAACAGGAAGATAATCAAGTTCTATTACAAACAAGCTCTTGTTATATTTGCAATGGGAAAGGAGGGAGAGAAAGGGAGACATATGGATATAAATAGGGAGAGAGAGAGAGAGAGAGAGATGGATATGGAGAAGGAGAGGGAGAGACATAGGTAGAGGAGAAAGATAGAAAATGTGGGAGAGAGGGAGATATAGAGAGATATGGTGATAGAGACAAGTAATAGAGAGAGAGCTATAGATAGAGAGGGAGAGATATATCTCCCTTTCCCCATCTTCTTCTCTCTCTCCCTCTCTTCTATGTATCTCTCTTTGTCCCTCCTATACCTATGTCTCTCCCTTTCTCTTCCCGTATATCTCTATCTCTTATTTCTCTCTCCCTCCCTCCATGTCCATTTTATATTTCTATTTTCTCATCATTCAAGTTTTTAACAATCAAAAGTTATGTGCATGATTAAGTAACATAATAAAAAAGGGTAATATAAAATGCGGTGTGACAAAGTACATATCCAATCCACTAGTTAGTTTCTCATAGATAAAATTCAAGATTCTTCAAGTTTGTTCATATACCTTTAGTAAATGCAAAGATATTAATGTGCACATTATTATTTTCCACTCAACATCATCAAAGCATTGTTTATTTTCCACAAAAATATTGAAAGTAGATAACATGCCCACCAATGTGTTATTTTCATCTTTGTGTACATCTAGGTAGTCAAATCCTTCAAAAGGATCTTTAAATCCATGTTTATGTCAAAATTTTGTAAGAATGTCATAGAAAGATCATCAAAGTATTTCATGGAACATAAAGGTAATGAATACAACTATTGTAGAACATAGTCCTTTATGTGTGATGGAAGCAATTATTTAAAATCTTGGCATCATTAGTAAACTCAATGTGTGTAGTTATAAAAGATTGGATGGGGACACTTCCAGGTCTCCTTTTATATTGTACAATTTAAATCTAGAAGTCATTAATTCCACATGAAATAGATATGTGACAAAATTCAAAATACAAACATGTGCTATACAAAGGGTTGTATTAAATATAACCATTCTTGATATCCTTGAGTTCCTTTGAATCAATTTAACAATTCTTGTATTATTGTATCCAAGGTGGTGATGGTGACCAAAGTGGTATTGGAATCATTTGAAATAGTGGAGGTATATTGGGGTTGTGATGTAAGAGCTAAGAACATAGTTATGAATAGATTGGGCACATTATGAGAAATATTGGTTGTGGGATGAGATAGAGGGATAGTATAGGATATATGAGTAAAGGTTGTAAAGTTAATGGGAATGGAGGTAGGAACAAAACTTGGGTTAATTATAATAGTGATTAGGTGGAAGTGGTATGTTTAGGGTTGGACGAGAAGAATGGTTTGGAGGATACACCATTAGAATAATTCATTAGTACAAGATCAAAAAATTATGTGCCATGAAGACATCCCACTAACATCTTATAAAAGAGATTTGCTAATTGATTAGGAGATTCACAATGTATAAATACATCAATCAAGATGTGTCAAGTGGTAAGTGTAATTTCTTATTTAGCCACATGTACACAGTGATTAAATAGTCTTCTTGATCACTCATGTTAGTCTCAACATGATCACCATTAAAGATATTAGCATAATCAAAATAGGAAACCATTTTAGGATTTAAAGAAGCATTCCTTGACAATGGAAGACTAGGTTTGAGAGTAGCTCATGGTGTAAATAAAAATATGACACCGATTAATCACATCTTAGAATAATTAGAGTGGTAGAACTATATCATATTTAAAAAATGTAAATTGTATTTATTCAAAAGACAAAAAAAAGTGGTATAACTTTTTTAATAAGAATTATTTGAAATAATCTACATTTATTATGTACTTACTACTACATTAGATTCAAAAAATCTAAATTAAATAAATTAATTATTCAATTGAAATCATTTAGATTTATTACAAATAATGCTAACCAATCTTTTTATTTTAAAAAAACTAAGAATTATATTTTATATTTTATTTAGAATATTCTTGACATCTCCTTCAATTATTTATGTGTTTGACAATTCATTAAAATCAGACTATCAAATGTCACCATGCAGATGTCATTCCAATCTAATCTTTTCAATGCCCTTTTCTTCTAGAAAAATGGATGATCATCTTGATGGGATGTGATGAAGGGGAGACAAACTAAAGAAATATTAAGAAATATTAAGAAACAGTAAAGAAGGAAATATAAAGCCTCTATTTTGTCTGGAGGCTTCATAAATTCTTGTTGAAAATCTTCCCAACAATGAGAAATTAAGACTATATTCTTCAAACTATCTAATTATCCTAGAATAACAATGAATAAAATTATATTGTACAATTATTTTAAATGAATATTACCAAGATTTGGACCAAATATAAAATTACAGATTTTACATCCTATGTGAAACAAGTAGGAGATTCTCCTTCATTTCATATCAATTTTTAACAATATTTTTAAGGAAAGGGTAGCAAAGGTGGTACTTGAAACAATCTTGCATTAAATTTATTTTTTCATCCTTTTTTTTGGTAGTTGCAAGTTGCGACAGTGACAACGTAGAATGTACACGGATATTAAATAAAGCATCAATGAATAGTATGTCATGCTATGAACAATACGTACTAAAGGGAAAATGGGAAAAGTTTGCAGGTAAAATCTTAAATGCAGAGAACGAAAAACTTGAAAAAATAGTGATGACGATGGTGAAATCGGACGATCAACACGTTTTTAATCGTCTTGCACATTTATTAAACATTGTGAACCATTGATTGTCAAAATCAGTTTGGCTTTGCTTAAATAGGGAGCACCTTCAGCATAAATATAAAATATATGTTTACTTAAATTAATGTCTTAAAACCTCCCTATATGTAGTAGTGATGGAGTCTTTCTTAAGCCAATTTTCCGCTCTGCTAACCAAGGGAAAACCTTAAAACGCGGGAGTTGAAACACCAAATTGTTGATTAAACTTCCAAACTTCCCTCCAACATGCAATCACAATGTTTTATGCCAAAAATCAACTGCCTAAAATTCCCTCCAAATGCATACACGACCTGAACAAGGCACCAAAAATACCTATTGCTAAAATGCACCAAAAAAAACTATTGCATGGAGGGCATGCGAAAATTAATCTTCATTTTTAGGGGGAAAAAATTCATCTATCTACATTGTCATTTTAATATAGGTTGTGAAAATTAAGATAAGCATGATGTGCTCCTAAAATTACTAGGGTTCAAACTTGTATAAAAAGATAACATCTATAAAAATGATCAACACACAATTGATTTCAAATATTATAAAATAATTCTATTTTTAAAAAATAATTAACAATATAAAGCCTAAAAGAGAAAATTTTCACATACCAAAAGCGATCATTGTTATTTCTATTTCACATTATTAAGATGGTCGAGTATATCAACAAGCAAAGATAGAAGTGAATCAATCTTCATTTTTAGGGAAAAATGTTCTTTTTTTTAAGGAAAAAATTTCATTTTTCAATAGACTCGACCATTAGGTTTCTACAATCCATTACAAATTGAATCTAATCACTTCTAGAAATAACTACTTGACCTTACGTTTTTAAGACATTGCTTCTAGAAATAATTACTTTTATAGACATTACGTTTCTACAATCCATGTAAATTGAATCTAATTGCTTCTAGAAATAACTACTTGACCTTTTGAAATGAAAGTGTCTGCAAGATAGCCCTCAAAATGCAATTGGATTGTTTAAATCATAATTTATTGGTGAAATTGACCACAATTACTCTTTGATACATTTGACATGCTAACACAACAGGAAAATCAAAATGGCTTCAAATCATAGTTAAAAATATTAATGATTCATTAACATAATGAGTAATGAAAGTTAAAGAATGTAAATGTTAATTTTTTTTATAAAATATGTGAAGGCCTTAAGACTACACCGAGAGGAAATTCCTTCCACGCAATAGGTATTTTTTTGTGCACCAAGCAACCTAGGCGACCAAATGGCCCACTTAGGTAGGGGTCCCATGAGGGGGGCTTAAGCTCTATGGATTATGATCAAATTCAAAAGAAAAAAGAATAGAGGAGTAATAGTCATTTATTTAGTCATTTTTATTTGTCTGATATTAGTCATTTATTTAGTTATTTTTATTTGTCTAATATTAGTCATTTATTTAGTCATTTACTTAGTCATTTATTTAGTCAGTTGTGATTTTACTCGATGACCAAATTAGTCACTTATAAATGACCAAATTAGTCATTTATTTTCCAAATACTGCTAGTGTTAGTCATATGACTAAAATTTTTAGTCACATGACTAAAAGTTTTAGTCATGTAGTCATTTATTTGCCAAATTCTACTAGTGTTGGTTATACAGATTCAGATTGGGATGGTGATACTGAGCATCGTAAGTCCACTTTAGGTTACAACTTTAAACTTGGTTTAGGCCCTATTAGTTGGTCTAGCAAGAAGCAAAATGCTATTGCTATATCATCCATAGAGGCATATTTCAGAGGGGTTGTTAACTCAGCTACTGAGGCTATATGGCTTCAAGGCATTCTTTCTAAGTTTGGTACTCCTTTCAGGCAACCTATTGTCATCTATTGTGACAACCAAATTACTATTCAGATATGCAAGAATCCGGTTCAACATCAAAAAACTAAACACATAGATATTCATATGCATTACATTCAAGAGTTGATTCATGGTCAGATCATCGACATAGTATTTTTCCAGTCTTCAAAGCAAGTTGCTTTAACATCTTCACCAAGCCCTTCACTAAGAGTAAGTTCATTCATCTACGAGATCTTCTTGGTGTGCAGTCTATATAAACATCATCATCATCCTTGGGGGGGGCTTTCTATTCTTCTCCACTTCTCTCATTTTTGGAGGATAGGTTTTTCCCACTAGGTTTTCTATCTTGCTCTATTTTTTAGAGAGATTGCCTTGTACATGGGTACCTCACCATTCTAGTAGTCAGGACCCATTTTATCCATACCCACCTAATTTATGCTTAAGGGGGGGTGTCAATGTAATTAATTCTTTCTTATACATATCTTTACCTAAGCCTACTTATGCATTTATTGTGTAGGTTGATATTTCTTGATATTTTCCTAATATTTTCATTAGCTAGTTTTTAGACTGTTGAGGTGTTGAAACACCTCAACACCTCCTTTCAAATGTTTCTCCTTTATAAGGAGACCAGTGGTTGTCTATTAAATAGGTCAACATTATGCAATTCATGTGTTCATGTGCTTGTTTTTTATCTCTATAATCTAGAAACAATAATGGGTTACACTTTTTTGCCAAACTTGATGTATTGAAATTGACATTTTTCACCAAATCATCACTTTCTTACACCTATAGTAGCTAAACCATTAGGAATTTGAAGATGAATCAAACTAATGATTTGTGAAATTTTTTTGTAGATTCTAGTTATATTTTTTCAAAAAAAATTAAAAAATAAATTGTGAATCCTTTTATGTATTTTTAATAACTTATTTTTTCTACTAAACAACATTTTTTAAAAGTGATGTTTACTTCGTCTCGCATAAATTTTTTTATAGAAAGGATACAATTCTAATTTTTTTAAAAAAAATTCCACACCAATATCTAGTGCATGGATATTTTTTCATAATTTTTTGTTACATATTTTTTTTTAAATTAATTTTCCAAATCAAAGTAATTATAATTTTGACAAAGGTGTACTTTGGACCACATAACTTTTTTTGTATTCATTCGAGTTAACTTATTCTTTTTTTGTTGGAATAAGGACATCAATACCTAGTGCACATGTATTTTTTAGAAAAAAAAATTCTCTATTTTCCTATTTTTTCGTAAGTGTGAAACAAAGATCTTAATGTTCAATGAAAAACCTACATTGACAAGAAATATAAAATAAATATAATAATAAAATTAAATATATTTAAAATTATACTTTTTGGGAAGCTTATAATAAGGGCTACATATTTACAAAACATAAATTTTAAATTAATTCATTTGATTATCCAAAAGGTAAATCAAAAGTGGTTTTTTATCAGCATTTTGATAGTTGTAAAGGAGACTCCATTATAGGTATGGTTTGAACCTAATGGAGTTTTATCCAAGGGGGTTTGATATAAAGGGGTTTGATAAATCCCTCTTTAATTAAAATCATTTAAATAGAACCTTTAAAGGTTTAGATCACTATATTTTCTAAAAATATGTGATTTCAGGAAAAAATCAATGTCCCAAAAAGTGTAATCCATTATTGTGGTAGCACCTTTGTACTATCTCCAAGAAGGGAATACAATTTCTTTGTCCACAATGTCATATAACTTTTTTTGCAAAAAATTAACAAATAAAAAGTTATTGAAAAACAAAAAACCCTGATATTTCAAGTTTATGAACCAGTTTGCTTAGAAATTGATTAAAAAATAGAAAACATAATCAAATATTTTTAAAAATTATATATTTGAAAACTAGACATCGTGTTCTATAATGGGTTTTAATTTCATAGGTTAATTCTGAAAAAGATTTCATCAGCTATATTGCTAAACTTGGACATTTCTCTTAAATTTTCCTTAGTTTTTTAGTTGCAAGTCAAATGCTAAGGGTCGAGTTGCCAAACCTTTCCCAAGCCTAAAATCTAGAGCAAAAAGTGGCTTAGGGATTCTAGCTTTAAATAACGAGTACCCATTCTAAAAATAGAATGTGTACTCATTTCAAAATGGGTACCCATTCTAAAAAAATTCAAAAATAGAATTTTTTTAGAATGGGTACCCGTTTTCCAATAGTGGCATGGTGTGATGGTTGAGTTGTGTTGTTATTCTTTCCATCAAGGTTCAAACCCCCATTGGGTTGTAATTTTTGATAATTTAGATTGGGGATGAGGTCCCTCGCTTGTGACCTAATTGGTTCATAGCTCCAAGTCAAAAGTGTTTACCCCTCTTAATAAAAAGAAGAATGGGTACCCGTTTCAAAATAAGGTACCTGTTTTAAAAAATATATGTTTTTGGAATTTTTTAGAATGGTACCTGTGGTATCCATTTTTAAATGGGTACCCATTCTATTTTTAGAATATGTACCCATTTAAGTTAGGTTACCATTTGTAAACAGGTACCCATTTTTATCAAAATGGTACCCAATTCCTTTGACATTTTTTTGGGCCAAAACTTCCCCTCTTAATGGACCCAAATTATTGCACTTACCCTTACATTAATGGATGAATATATGACACACCAAGGCATCATGGCTAATCAACCCTTTATTTCTTACTCCTACTACCTATGACCTTGGGTACTTAATCATGGAAGTATAATTTTCACTAGCTTATGAACTTCAACACAAAACAAATCTCACCTACACATAGGGACTAGTTAAAAAACTTACATTACAAGGCTTATAATATGGTTATATATTAGATTTGACCTTGCAACTTTATAATTTTAGGATACTACCTAGGAACACACATTAAAAAGGGTTTCACCACCTTCTTCATTCTCCTTTCCTCTCACTTAAATCAACTATTTGATTTCTATCCTTACACATGAATGCCATAAATTTAGTATTCTTCAACTTTCATCCTGCCTTGATACTTATATGGTCTCTAAGTCCTCCTACTTGTTAAAAATTATTTATTAGTTTGATGATCCATTTACTCCTTTGAAATTCACCCAAGAACTCCTAGTCTTGAAATATTTTTTTCCTTCGGGTTCTCAATCCATGTAAATTTCATCTTCATTGAACTGATGTGTCCCTCAATCATGGAATGTGCTAGAAATTTAGCCATAATCTTGGTATTACTCTATTTCACAACATGTCTACCTATTTCTCTACCAATTCTTGGTGTAATTCAAGTTTCTTACAAAATTATTCAAGTTCTTTTATTTTTATGAAATTCACTTGGCATTATTATGATTTATATTTTCATTTCAATTACTTCTTACAATCAAATAATCCATTTCCATTGGGTTATGGCAATTGGTGTCTAAATTTGACACCTAGTTGTTTCACCTTCTTCACATTAAATTGCTCAAGCATTTCTACTAATCACCAAAATAGATGTTCCAATAAAATTATATACTCCCTCTTCCACTTGATTGGATTGGTCCACATCAACATCGCCTACATAATTTCAGATAAATTTATTAAGGAACAATATTAGTCTTCAAGTATTGAATCTCAAGTCAATAATTTGGCCTTAGTATAAGTCATAGTCCTCACTTATAATGATCATAAAATAATTATTATTGCTATAGCTTAATCTAAAAAAACATGAAATAACTATTGGGATATAGTCCATCAATATCTTAAGCTAAAATCAATATAATTTATGGCTTTTAGGCCCATAAATCATAGGGTCCTTCAAATTTTTATCTCTTCATTAATTGAGGTAAAAATTAGAGAATGTTGGGATGTGAAAGTTTCCCAAATGAATTAGAGGAAAAATTTAATAAGTAAACAATATTTGTAGAACATGCAAGTAAAATCTTAGATGACAACAAAATCGTATACTGTAAAAAGATTGAAAGACTTTGCTATGTAATTTTCTTGCATCAGAGAGAACACATACACTATATAATGACTTTATTGCATTATACCTTCTAGATAGTTTCTTCTCTTTATGCACTTTATATAGGAAAAATATTTAAACAAGAAGTCTCTTGCTAGGACCTCAATCATATATTGATAAGTATTGTACCCATGTAGTGCCATTTGTGGTGTATTAGAGTATGGTGCTTGGTGTCAAACTAGTAAGGTGCAAGTTTGTTAGCACAATTATGTGGCATAGGTGTGGCCATGTGTCCCTTGTATATTGTTCCAAATTGATCATAGTTGATTGAGCACATGTGGGAGCATATTTGAAAAAAATTGTTGAGGAAGGTAGTGACATGTAAACATTTATGACAATTACACTCAAATAAATATGTAGAGTTACACTATGTGATGTAGTTATGCATAAAGTTGTGATAGGAAGATGTGATGTTTGTTGAATTAAGATAAGCATACAATTTTTGAAATCATGAGACCAATTATGTAATTATAAAAATTCTCAATTTATTTGTTCCTTCACGAGAGGCTAGGGTCTCCATTACATTGAACTTGAGTTAGTGGAATTACACACAATGATGGCCTACGTTGTATCACTTGACTTGATTAGTATACTACCTAGTATTGACTATGCAAAATAACCAATTAGTGGCTTCACAAATATGATTCACCATGATTTCAATGATGACATCCTCCATAACTAGATTGAAATGAGAAGGGTCCAAACCTATGGGATTGTGACATTGTATCAAACTCCAACAAAAGAAATCATGGTTTAAAAAATTATATGTTGAAGATAGGATTCAAATCCAAGTACTATGAAACTTCAATAATGAAGATATTCTCACCATATATGTAGGATGGTGTATAAACCATAGAACAATGGTTTGGTCTTTTGGTGAGTATTGGCTATGTGCAAGAAGTTGGGTCCACAAAATGTTCAAAAAGTAGAAGTGTGTTTCCAAATTTTCAGAATTTCTCACAATCGGACTAAAAATTTGAAACACCTACACATTGAGTCTTAAAATAATTTAGTAATATGAATTTTACTATTTTGACTCTAATTTCCAAATATGTAATTTATTCTAGTACCTAGATGATACAAATAATTTTTTAATAGGCATGTGTAAAAACCACTTTTTAGAAGTCACTTTTTCAGGACCATACAATTCACATGTATGAACACCATAATTTGACCTAAATTTTAGTATTTTTCAGATTAATTTTGGGGAAATATGTGTTGCAAACTAAAAATTGATGAGGTTTTTTTTTTAATAATTTTTTTCTAACTTTTTAATAAAAAAAATTTGGTGTCCCTAATTGTTGTTTCAGAAAACCCTTGTGTATGGACACCATAATTTTACCTAAACTAATCATTTTTTTATTTTTCTAATTGTGCAGATATTTTGTGTAGATTGATGTCATATAAATTTTTATACAAAACAACAAACAAATTTAAAAGTTATTAAAAAGTGTAGTGTAGAATAATGTACTCCTTTACATTTTTACACTTTGTTTGGGCCCTCCTAATTAAATTGGACTTAATTATTGCTTACTAAGCCCTATTATGCATCTACAAGCCTAATAAATTACATTTTATGAAGGGGAAACCCGACAATAATTAATTCCAACACATAACACTTTACCTCAAGCAATGTGTGCTCCAGGAATAGGGACCAAGGACCCATTTTTCCATGGATGAATGCGTCCTCCCTAGGCCTTTGAACCCAAATTGAAAATATTTTTTGGTGGTATTATAATGTCTCCAAATTCAAATTTTGATGTTGGCTTGTAATGTTTAATTTTCAAGAAATTAAGGATACATACCTATAAATACAAGGTTATTTTATCAAATCAAGTCTAAAGTTTTTTCCAAGTTCAATCTAGAAATTTCACAAGAGAAAGGATTATGATCAAGAGCATTCAAGAGTAGAATTAGTAGTGATTTATTGCAACAATCAAGATCTCAATGATCATGTAAAATTATTTTGCAATCATGCTTTTTTTTGGAGCTAAAATTGTGATGTAGGTTTCAAAGATCAATTCAAGCAATCAAGCATCAACTCAAGTATCGAGATCCACATCCATTGAATCCATTTCATGCAAGTTGAAAAACTTCCAAGATCGCCATTCCAAAGGTTTATTCAAGGGTTTGTTGAATTGCAACATAGCATTGTTCATTCATCATTCCTTTCATTCTTTCATTATTTCATTTAAAGGTTTAATTACTAAAATGAGGTTTAACCAAGGAAAACCCCCATTCACCAAAAGTAAACACTTTTCTCCTCTTTGTGAATGTGTAGGTTTATATGTTGAAGATAATTTAAATATCCCAAAGTTGCAAGTTACAAAGTTACATTTGTTGTCATCTCACAAAAACTCAGATCTCAGATTTATTTCAAAGTTTCTAATTGTGAAACCTAGAGAATCTGGAAGTGCAGACATATGAGAAAAGCACCCAAAAATCAATTTTGGAAATCAAAATTTAGTGATATGGGACTCATTTGCCACCTTGGGCGAATGAGTATTTTTTGGCCCAAAATCAAAATTAATTCAAATTTTTGGTGGGATTTTATCCTCCTAGATCTAATGTCGGCTTGTAGTGTTGTAATTTCAAGAATTCTTACATAATTAAGTATAAATACAAGCTTCTTTCACACATTTTACACCTATCAAATTGAATGAGCATCCTAATAGCTAGTTTTAGTTCACAAGAGCATTCAAGAGTCTTCAAGGGAAGATTATCAAGCATTCTAGAGAAGAATTCAAACATCAAGCATCATGTTTGTTTTTGAGCTAACAATTGTGATGTAGGGTTTTATGATTCAAGCTACCACTTCATTCAAGATATATCACCTTCAAGTAACAGTCAAGGTCTACATCTATTGGAGTCATCTCATACATTCTTGCAGCCTTTTATTGCTAGGGTTTGGTGAGTTGCAACATCTAATTTTGTTCATTCATCATTCTTCATTCCTATTTCATTCTATTTCAAGTTTTCATTACCAAAATGGGTTTTCACCAAGGAAAAACCCTATCCACTAACAAAACAACATTTTTCCCTCTCTTTAGTGTGTGATTTACAGGTTTAGATTGAAGAAATATTGAAGAGAAAGTTGGAGAAAGTTATCAAAGTGCCTAAAAGTTGTCAAAGTTGTCACTAAGCATTTGAGAACATTGGAGAGCACCTAGAGGTTGATTTTCAAGGATTTGGATCCAGAAACTTGAAGAAGATTGAGAAAAATGAGAAGAGAAAATTCAGATCCTGAAGTTTCAAAAAAAAAAATGGATTGATTTGCCACTTCTGGTGAATGAGTCCCAGTTTTAGTCAAAATTCATTTTTTTGTAGATTCAGATACCCATTTGCCAGATTTTTGTTCCTACACAGAAACCCATATTTTGGACTGATTCACCCAGCTTGGCGAATGAGTCCCTGTTAGCATTAAAGTCAAATTTTCCAACATTTCAGAGCTCCTTCCAGGCATCTCTAGATTCCCAGGTGCACATAGTCCATCTTACAGCTTTATTTTTTGTTTCATTTACATTTTTAGGTCATTTTGTAGGTCATTACATTGAATTAGGGTTTAGTGTTGCACCTTGCATTTCATTTATCTTTCCAAATCTAAACTTGGTAGTGAACCCCTCATTAGTTTCCATTCAACACCTAGGACAACCCTATTGCAAGATCTCTTTCTCCTTTGCATTGAGATCTCTAGGGTTTGTTCTTGAATGAAAGTGAGTGAAGATTGTCATTATAGGTCTTAAACCCTAGAAACCCATACAATTTTCCACCTTTCATTTTGGTGAACCTACATTTATAACATCATATTTTGATTTGGAGTGCATTATCATCCTAGATCTTTCTTGCATTAACATTACACTAGGGTTTGCATTAGTTAATTGGAATTCTAGGGTTTCAAATTTTGCATTAGTGAAAGTTCATATAGCTTGCAATTTGGCATCTCATTTCACTGAAAATTAAAGAAAATCTACATTTGCACTTAGAATTTAGATTGATATACAACATAAAAAGCATAAAAATAAATCAAAATTTTTGAAAATTTTGAAAAAAATATCATTGGGACTCATTCGCCACCTTGGCCGAATCAGTCCCAGTGCAAATTTTGAACTACATTTTTTGGAATTTAAATCGTTGTTTCTGATCTTTTGTTTGTTGTTTATATCTTTCTATTTTAGTTTCTAGAATTTTTGTTATAATCATTTCATTGTTCTTAGCTTACATTGAATTCGCATTCATCTTGCATTTAGCAACCCTTGTATGAGTATTTGGTGTCCTATTGATAATATTTTAGTGAGACAAAGTTTGAGACTCATTTCATCCTGCAATAGCACAATCATTGTGGATCTTGGGTTGTCTAGCTCTTTCACTCCTAGTATTGACACTAGTACACTAGGTATGGACCATGCCCTTAACAACTCTTTACCTTCAAGTAGTGTGATGCAAGTTGAAACAAGGATTTATAATGGTCCACAAAAAAACATAATTCAAATTCATGAAGACATAGAAAACCTACAACATCAAGTGCAAAATGACAATATTTCAACCATTTCCATCCCTACTATAGATAACATTCATCACATGCTTGAAAGTGAAGATGGACTTGACCTTATGCAAAACATAGTTCAAATCTTTGGAAAGCACCTCACCTCAACCACTAGTTGTCCTTTACCTACAAGCAATGTCATAAACCAAGGAGGAACTCAAATTCCTCCTCCCACAACAATTGCCTCAATACCTACCTATACCAACCCTTAAGTCACAACAACAATGCAACAAACTAGTAATGTGTTTCCTTCCTTGGGTATTTCTGCTAGCATCCCTAGTACCTTTGTGGCATCGCATATCATATCTCCTACTACCTTACCATCTAGAAGCATTCCTTTCACTTGTCCCTCAAACACATACACCCCTTCACCATTTTCACTTCTATCTCATAACATAAGCAATGACCCTCTCATAAACCAACTCTTCCTTGAAACTGTTTCATCCCTTCAAAAATAGATATCCACCATCAACCAAAATAAAAATGGACCACCTATATATTATGTCAAAATCAGTCCATTATCCTTGGAGATATTGCAAACTATGATACCACAAGGTGTAGAGGTACCTAGATTTGAGAAATATGGAGGAAAGGGAGATCCTTCTAACCATGTTAATGCTTATACTACCTTATATAGTGATTTTCCTTGATGATAAACTTTTGGCTAATCTTTTTCCTAGGTCCTTGAAAGATATTTTCTTGGAATGGTTCTCTTTGTCACCAAACAACTCAATTTGTTCATTCAGTGAACTTGTTGAGGCATTTGTTAACCATTTCCAAGTGCACATGACTCCTAAGATGACCTTGGCCGATTTGATGAGATGTAAGCAAAAAGAATATGAAAAGATAACTGACTTTATCTCACGCTATCAATCGCTTTATTCCAAAATCAATGTCAAGTTTCCCAACCCTCGCCTTCAAAAGATGTTCATAGAAAATTTGCAAAGTAAGATTCAAGACAAGTTTACCATGATGAAATTTCCCTCCTTTATGCATCTGTGTACCATCCTTTGTTATTATCAAAATTTTGTTAGTAGTTGTGATGCAAAGTCCTCTTCTAATGGAACTAAAAAATCTGAGCCCACAAACCAAAACAATTCTCAACCTTTTAGAAAATAGAAAAAAGGGTTCCTTTAATTTATTCCCCCTCAACAAACAACTTAGAATGTCAATAACCAAGTAGTTGCTATTAAATTCATGATACCCTTTAGCTATGGGGACTTGAAAAGATAATTCACTCCCTTACTTGATACCCTTCATAACAGAATGTCCCAACTTTAGAACAAAAAATGTTTACCATACCTTCCATCAAAACACCTGATCCTAATAATCCTTTAAGTCTGAGCTTTAGATCAAATGCTAATTGCCATTATCACTAACAAAATGGACATGATAAGAAATATTGTAAGCATCTACACATCTTGTGCAAGACCTTGTTGATTTCGGTTGTATTCCATTAGAGGTGTTAGTGATCAAGGAAATAAGTTTGTTTCCCCTACTAACCAAAACTTGCAAGTCTTTACCAACCCCATGCAAAAACATAGTATTTCATTTGTCAAAGCTAGTGAAACTACAAAGACTGGTGTAATTAATGTTGACATGATTGATGAGAACACATATAGAATTCAACAAAGTCCTATGGATACTGATCAACAAGAAAAAAATACTATCAATGGTTTGTTTGAATTAAATTTGAAACTCAACATCATAAGGGCCAACCTAAAAATCCTCTTGATATTGCTTTCTCACAAAATGACATACTTAAACATGCACCCAATGGTATTCTTTACATATCCAACCATATCTATGATAAGCCCACTAATGGGATATTAATAGATCCCGTATGTGGAGAGAACGTGATCACCAAGGAATTCTTACTTCTACATGAGCTCTATTGAGACATATATGATAAACCAAAAGCAAGGATCAAGATGCACAATGGTTTTTCTTGCCCTATGATGGGATCAATCACCTTATCATTGAAAATAGGACCAAAAACATTAGATATCTCATTCTCCATCATCCCGTAGTCAGACCAATTTCATGTGAAGCTAGGTTATCCATGGATTTGATCCATGAATGCAATCCCTTCAATTATACATAAATGCTTAAATTTTCCCTTTGACAATGAAATCTTCACCATCCACCATAGTGGCTTTAACCCTTTTTCCTCCCGTGGAAACTTTTCCTTAGATTTCTTTTGGCCTGAGCCTATAGAACCCATAAAACCATGAGAAGAATTATTTTTCCTATCCTATCAAAAGTTCAAGGCAAAGAAAGTAGCAGAATTATCCCTCTGAAACATGTCTCAACCTACCACCAAACCTACCATCCTTTATGAAACCATGATTGAACCTAAAGAAATCCCAAATAACCAAAACCAACCTAAGATAGAAACTTCACCTACTTCCTACAAAAGGCCAAGAGACAATGAAAACAACCTCGTCACGCCTCCTAGAATAAAATAGGTTTACAAAGTCAAAGAGAAAGTGATCGAAAAACCTCTTGTGGTTTCTTTTGTTCCTCTCCTTAGGGAATAAAAGAAACATATGGTTGATCAACCCGCTCCTACACAAATACAACTTGAAAACATAACTAAAAGAAACAAAGTTTCTAGAGAGTGTAGGTGTAGACATCGTGCCCTTGCTCGCAAGTTACATGAAGAATTAAAAAAAGAAAAAAAAAATCCAAACTTGACTGAAGCAATGCATGACATGAGACTCCCCCTTCGCCGAAACAAAATGATCCTAAAATTCCACCACAACAAGATTCAAACACTTCTTTAGAAATTATCATTTAGCCTCCTATTGTGATTAACTTAGATGACGATGAGGAAGTTGCTAAAACTGAAAAAGAGGTGCATAATGAATTGAATACATTGTTTTCCTCTTCCATGAGCTTAAATGATGATTCTCCTAAGAAGAGTGTTGAACTTGGTGATGGCCCTAGTTTGGAACTTATTATTGTCCCTTTGGCTAGTTTTATGCCTTCGGTATACTTGTATGAACATGATTGGGATGTAGACCTGCTTTAGGTTGACATGCATGTGCCCTAATAGTCTTTTACATTATTTATTTTGTGTGATTTCATGTGCGTGATGTGATCCCCCATGACGTTTTGTTTGATGTATCTCTCTCTTTGTGACATTCCTCTATTTTTACCTTCATTCTTCTCTATGTCATACATCTTTTCGCTTTTATCTTTTGTCTTGTGTTTTCCTTTGGGGATGACGCAAGGCGTCGAGAAATTCATGTCTCTTCCATGTTGACCCAAAAGATTTTATTTTTCTTTATCTTTTATTTTTCTTGTGTTTTACTTTTGGGGATGACACAGGGCGTCAAGACATTCATGTCTCTTCCATGTTGACCCAAAAGCTTTTCTTTTTCTTTAACTTTTCTTTTCTTTGTCTTGTGTCTCTTTTTGACCCCTTTTTTTATCTTTTCTTTTGTCTTGTGTTTTCCTTTTGGGGATGATGCAAGGCATCGAGACATTCATGTCTCTTCCATGTTGACCCAAAAGTTTTTTCTTTATTTTTCACTCTCTTTGTGTTATTCTTCTAGCTCTGTGTATTTGGGGAATGATGACAGTTTCGAGATCTCTAAAAATATTGTAGCAAGAATATACTTACCCCAAATCCATAGATCCCTTGTGTGTTTGGATTTTCATTTTGGAGGAAACCCCTCACTTTTTCTCTTACATGACATAGCCTCACTTGGAAACATATGACTTGGCATAGGTATTTCCAAGTTGGCTCTCATGTCCTCTTTATTGTTGCATTTTTTATTTGCTACTTTAAATTAATTTCTCACAACAAGGTGTTTAGCAACTTCTTTGAAGTGGGGGCATACATTGGCATTATTCTTTTGTATTTTTCTTTTTTTCATGGTTCATGGTGTAGTCTTCTTATTTCATATGATGTTTTTTTCACTTTGTGGTTGACATTGGGTATGATGTCCCTCAAGATCGTGATCTCTCTTAGCATATTACATTCCTCTTAGTTGCTTGATGCAACACATTGAATCCCCTAAGTTATGAATCTTCTATTATTTGATTGGTCCACTCTTGGAGACATTAGGAAATGTTCCCTAAGTTAAATACCTCACATGAACTAAGCAAGACTCCTTTGAACATTCCCTATTTTGAATTTGCATTTTCAGTATATGGCCACCTTGCATAACAAAGCTTGCATGCCTATATAGCTACCTTTTTTGTTCATGAGCTCCAAGTATACAAAGTTTTTCTTGCCTCATGAAGCTCGAAAACTATTTTTTTTGTGGCACCTTACAAATTTATCAGGGGGTATTTAATATTGGTATGGTTTGATGGGAAGCCAAATTGAGGCATGACTTTACCTTAGCCACTCACTTGTGAGTGTGAGTGCATACCAGCCTTGTGTGTATGTGTCTCACCTCTTTCAGATCCTTACCCAATGGATAGCCTAAAGTTACATCTCCTCAAAGTGAGCTGGAATTTTTTGGACAAACAACCTAGATCTAATCCACATTGCGATGGAAAAATGGTCGAAGCTTGATCTGAATCTTTTATTTTACCTTTTCTTTTTCATATTTGGCAATGTATACTTGTGCTTTTTTGATGCTCTTTATATCATTTTCACATGTGTTCTTTTGTGCCTATGTCAGTTTGTCATGGGATCTTGATCCTAGGGGCTTGATCACCCCTCTTGATTGATGTTATCCCATCTTACTGGCATTGGTACACTTGGAACCCTCTTGATGCATGTTTGTCTACTTCAATGTGAGTTTGAAGTGAGTTCATCCTCTCACTAAAGTGGGGGCTAAATGTAGTGTCAAAAAATGTCGGCAAGAACATTTTCACACTTGTTTGGGCCCTCCTTGTAAAATTGAGCCTAATGATGCCTCGACTAAGTGTTGTAATGTGTTTAACACACTCACATTAGGTCTTGGGCCCTTGTGAACTAATGAATTTAAATGGTACCTTGCTCAAGTGTTGTGAAGTGTTGTAACACACTTTCACACTTTTTAAGGTTTTATTAATTAACTAAACCTAATAAACCTTAATCTTGCCTTATTTGGAGTGTTGTAAAGTGTTGTAACACACTTGTACACTTTTCTATGGTTTTCATTAATAATTGGGCTTCTTTATGCTTAATTGGCCATATTTTACATCCACAATCCTCATTTAATGCATCTTTTCAAGGATAATCCTGGCACAAATCAATAGTCAATCATAATTTAGGTGTTTCAAGTTGAATGGCCCTATATTTAGTGATCTGGGACTCATTCACCACCTTGGTCGAATGAGTCCCACCTAGGTTTTTGGGTCCAAAACCTAGTTTCACACCTTTCTAAGCATTTTTAAAAAAGGTCCCAAAAAATTATGCCTAATGGGACTCATTCACCACCTTGGGTGAATGAATCCCGTTTGGCCAAAAATCAAAATTAATTCAAATTTTTGGTGGTATTTTATCCTCCTAGATATGACGTTGGCTTGTAGTGTTGTAATTTTGGAAATTCTTGCATAATTAAGTATAAATACAAGTTTCTTTCACTCATTTTACACCTAGCAAGTTGAATGAGCATCCTAATAGCAAGTTTGAATTCACAAGAGCATTCAAGCATTTACAAGAGAATTCAAGAGTCTTCAAGGGCATATTATCAAGCATTCTAGAGTAGCATTAAAGCATCAAGCATCATGTTTTTTTTGAGCTAACAATTGTGATGTAGGGTTTTATGATTCAAGCTAGCATTTCATTCAAGATATATCACCTTCAAGCAAGATTAAAGGTCTACATCCATTAGAGCCATCTCATACATTATTGTAACCTTTTATTGCTAGGGTTTAGTGAGTTGCAACATCTCATTTTGTTCATTCATCATTCTCCATTCATATTTTATTCTATTTCAAGGTTTGATTACCAAAATGGGATTTAACCAAGGAAAACTCCTATCCACTAACAAAACAAAATTTTCCCTCTCTTTAGTGTGTGATTTGCAAGTTTAGATTGAAGACATATTGAAGAGAAAGTTGGAGAAATTTGTCAAAGTTCCTAAAAGTTGTCAAAATTGTCACTAAGTATTGAAGAACATTGGAGAGCACCTACAGGTTGATTTTCAGGGATTCGGATCTAGAAAATTCAAGAAGCAAATTGAGCAGACTGAGAAGAGCAGATTCAAATCTTGAAGTTTTAGAAAACCCTAACTAGAATGATTTGCCACTTCTGGTGAATGAGTCCTAGTTTTGGTCAAAATTCATATTTTTGCAAATTCGGATACCCATTTGCTATATTTATGTTCCTACATAGAAACCTAGATTTTGGACCAATTCGCCCAACTTGGCGAATGAGTCCCATTCAACATTAAATTCAAATTTTCTAGCATTTCAGAGCTCCTTCCAGGCATCTCCAGATTCCCAAGTGCACATAGTCCATCTTACAACTTTCTGTTTTGTTTCATTTACATTTCGAGTTCATTTTGTAGGTCATTGCATTGAATTAGGGTTTAGTGTTGCATCTTGAATTTTATTTATCTTTCCAAGTCTAAACTTGGTGATGAGCCCCTAATTAGTTTTCATTCAACCCCTAGGATATCCCTATTGCAAGATCTCTTGCTCCTTTGCATTGAGATCTCTAGGGTTTGTTCTTGAATGAAAGTGAGTGAATATTGTCATTAAAGGTCCTAAACCCTAGAAAAGCAATACAATTTTCCACCTTTTCAAAAAAAAAATTACTATTTTTGTCTATTATATGTTATAAATTGATGTTTTGAGTTTCAATGGACATAATCGGGTTGATTTACTAGTTTTAGTTCTTCTTCCAAAAGTGTTGTTTAGGCTAATACCCCCATCCCCAGACATAAGGAAACCAATAGATTCCCCCATTGAGTTGACTCACCTAAGGGTTGTGAGATAATTCTTTGTGGGGATCTATTTTCCTAATGGATATAGAAGAATAGGTGGGTTCATTACACCCCATTTTTCCCTTTCTATTTGAAACAACGAAAAATGGGTTAGGATAGTTTCATATGGTTTAGAACATAGAGCACACCCACTTTCAAATTTCATTCAAGGATAACCCTAGAGATCTCAATGCAAAGCAGAAAGAGATCTTGCAATAGGGTTATCTTGGGAGCTGATTATAAGCTAATGATGGGTTCACCACCAAGTTAAGACTTGGAAAGACAAATGTAATGCAAATTGAAATGCTTAACCCCAATTCAATGCAATATTTCAAAAAATGACCTAAAAATGCAAATGAAAGAAAATAGAAAGTTACAAGATGAAATGTGTGCACCTGGAAATCTGAAGATGACTGGATGGAGTTCTAAAATGATGAAAAACCTAAAATTTTGACCTACTAGGACTCATACGCTAGTCTGGGTGAATTAGTCCCAGATCATTGTTTCTTCACAAGAATGGGTTTATGGAAAAAGGGTATTTGAATCTACAAAAATCCTAAAAATCACTTGTAGTGGGACTCATATGCCACTTTGGGTGAATGAGTCCCATTTCACTTTTTGGGGAATTTAAAGTTTAGATATGTGCTCCAATCTCCATCCTTCCCTTCCAAATTGATTTTTAGATCTGAATATGCAAAAATACCTACAAAGCATAATATAGACTTGATTTGCTTATGGGGGATTTGCCTCAGTCAAACATCTAGTTTAGTAATTAAACCTTGATAGAAACAATGAAATATGCATGTAAATAGGAATGTAAACCCTAACCTTAAGTGTGTCTAAGATTAGGAAATCTAAAATACAATACAACCCTATTCTAATGTGCAAGAATAAGATACATGAATGAACTATGAAAATAGATGACTCACTTTGAGAGATCTATAATCACCCAAATGAGCGCTAATAATACTTGTACCTTCCTTAGGATAAATGTAGAGTGATAATGGATGATGGAATCACTTAGGAAACAAGTCATTAGGCTCGGCTTGATGGCTAGTTGCATCTCCCCAACCTAGAATCCATCATGATTCACCATAGAAAACCATGATCAACCCTTGACAATGCTAGATCTTGAATGCAAGTGAGCTTAAAGACCTACAAAATAATTTAATGCTGCTCCAAGACTTCAACTTTGCTTGCTTTTGAAACATGAATACTTTTGTGAAAGAATGCTTGAAGAATTTGAATGCTTGGGTCTTGAAATTGCTCTTGAAAATGCTTTCTTGGATGAAAAATGACTTAGGAACTTGTTATATAGGCATTAACACCTAATTTATCATTATTCAGATTTCAAAGGCTGACATCAACCAAAAATTTGAATTAAAAAATTTTCTTGCTCAAACACTAAAAAAGTCCCAAATGGGACTCATATGCCACCTCTGGCGTATAGGTCTCACCTAGGGAAACTCATTCACCCAAGGTGGAAAATGAATCCCACCTTATATTTTTGGGGTGGTTTTTTGTCATTTTTTATGTTTTTCATTATTTTGTCAGGTTTTTAGTTGAAATAAGCCTCAAGATCTAAAATAATGGGTCTTAGGGGCCTATTAATGATGATTTAAAGGATAATTAATGCAAGGGTACTAAAATAGGTCCAAATTAGACAAAGAATTATACTATCTCCAAGAAGGGAGTACAATTTCTGTCGCCACACTATTTATAGTAAGTTTGGTGAAACATTCCAAATTTAGCATAAAACCCTGTGTTTTGGACCTATCTCCCATTTTTCTATGTTCCATTTTGGTGAACCTAACTTTGTACAACAACATTCTAAAATTTTGGGTTTGTTTCAACCCTGTGTCTAGATTTGCATTCTTTTGCATTTAGTTTTCATTTCTTTAGATCTCTCAAATTTGCATTAGTTGATTTGTATTTTAGGGTGTTAAAGTGCATTTTGGCATTGATAAAAATCTAAAAATTTACAAAAATTGGCATAGTGTTACTCATTTTGCATAGTGCATCCATAACATTGCATAATCAGTCTCTTAAATCGTAAAGTTGAATCAAAATTGCATCTCAAATTAGGTCATTTTTTCTTGTTATTTAGCATCATTTCCCACTTGCATTCAAATGTGATTTGCCAAAAATCTAAAACTATAACTACCTGTTTGCAACCAGAATCTAAAAACATAAACACACTCAAAAATATGTAATTTAATTTTTAAAAACCCTAAAGGAATATCCATTCTCCCATGGGAAAATGAGTCCATCAAGAATTTTTCTAAATTTTTGAGCATTAAAAACCCTCTATCTACATTTTGTGTTTTTGCATTTAGTTCTCTATTTCAGTTTCCAGAATTTTTGGTTTTTGAAATTGTTTATAATTAAGGTTAATTAGTCAAATTTAGTGCATTGTTTGGATTCAAATTTCCATTTGAAAAAGATTTCATTTTTAGATTTTTTCATAACATAATTAGAAAATTATCTTGCTTTAAATTTGGAAATTCCTATCTCTTTTTACATATTTGCATTTCCTATTGTTGGTTCATTACATTTATCTAGTGTTTATCTTTCATTTTGGGTGCACCTTAGGTTGGTGAAACTTGTATGAGTGTCACAACTTGATGTCCTATTTCCAATACTCTAGTGAGATGTATCTCTAGACTCATGACATCCTGTGCTTCTACATTCGTCATGGATCTTGAGTTCTCTAGCTCTTTCACTCATAGTGTTGACACTAGTCAACCCATCATGGACCATACCTTTGACACCTCATTTCATATGACCTCTTATCAAAAACCACTATTACTAATGTTGAATCAATGGTTGGTAATGTTCCTCAAGAAGAACTAAGACAAATGTACCAGTAAAAATCCTCCTCACCCAACGAGTATGGAAAAAGGCGGAATGCAACGTCTTCATGACCAACCTGCATATCTGTAATTATTGTTTCAAATATCTTGATGTGTTCTTCTGCCATCCTTTGCAGATCACGAGGATTGAATTTTGAACAGAATCCCTCCAAATTCTTGG
>VDFB02000015.1:218204951-218221026 GCA_007258455.2 Sequoia sempervirens | reverse complement strand
CTTGGTCAAACCCCATTTAGGTAACTATACCTTGTGATGAAACAATGAAACATGAACAATGATGCCTTGAATGATGTCTTGGAATGTCAATTTGAAATCTAACATGAAGTGGCCATGAAGAATGTAGATCTTGATCTTGAATTAGATGTGAAACAATGCTTGCAAATGGATCTTCAATACTACATCAACACACTAGCTCAACAACATGCTTGATGCACTATTCCTTTGAAATGATGATATGATCTTGAATTTCTGAAATAAAACTCCAATAATCTACCTTTGAATACTTTTAAAATGCTCTATAATGGTCTTGCTCTTGATCTCATGAAGTCACATAAATTTCTTAGATTGCTTAGATGAAACTATGTGAATTAACCTTGTAATTATACTTAGAAATTTAAAGTTTAACCTTGAAATTCAAAATATCCAAGCTGACATCAGATCTAGGATTCAAAATCATTAAAATATCACCAAAAATAAGTTAATAAAGGGGTTTCCTAAGTAAGGAGGACCCATCACCTAAAGTGGCGAATGGGTCCTAGCACAGTTTTCTAGGACCAAGCTTCAAGGAGGTGAAATATTACTAAAATCCCACCAAAAAAATGTTAAAAAAGGGGGTCCTAGGTAAGGAGGATCCATTTTCCCAAAGTGGTGAATGGGTCCTAGCATAGTTTTCTAGGACTCAAACCTTTCCATATTAAATGTTATGTAATATTATTAATGAGTGTTAGGATAAATCCTTTGAAAAATATAATAATTAAGGCTTGGGTTTGAATTAAAGGGTCCAATTAAGCTCTAATTAACCTCAATTAATTAATGAAGCCCTATATTAGTATGAAATTATAAGAAAACACTTTACAACACCCTAAATAAGGAACAATTAAGTACATTAAATTATCATTAATTATTCATTCCCAAACTAAGCGTGAAAAAGGGTTACTTTTTTTGACGCTACATTTTTCCTCCACTTTAGTGAGAGTTTGTCCCCATGACAAAATCACGCTAAATTATATATTCAAGATGCTTAATTATGCAACAATAAAAAAGATACATAGTCATACCCTATCAAATACCAAGAAAAAGGAAAAATAAAGGATCAAGCACAACCATTCCAACACAATGTGAAATGTGGTTGTTTGTCCAAGAAAAAGGATCAAGCTTTGATGGTCCAACATGATATTGAACACATATAGGTTTTTTGTCCATAACATGCATTCCCACTCTGGGGTAATGGAACCTCAAACAGTCCACTAGGTGAGTTATCCCAACAAGATGGCAAATGAGAGAATCGTATTAGCCTCCCATACCATACCAAGGTTATCCTCCTGACAACTCCGATAAGGAAACATAATGCTTATTCTTTTTGAATGCTTTTGAATGTTATATCTAGGTTTTTGTTAAAGGGGATTTTGCTTTGTTCATGATGTAAGGTATTCTTCTTAGGGAACATTGTTCTTGATGTTTCCAAGAGAGGAAAAGTCAAGAATATCAAATTTCATGGGATGTCTCTCATTTCTCATCATGCCACTAAGGGAAATCATATGCTTAGAAATATCATGCTCTTGGAGGACATAAAACCCAATGACACCAGCAAGAAAAGGACACATCACAAGAAAAAAGAAAACCATGCCATGAAATATGCAAAATGTCAAAATATGTCATCGATGTATTCCTCAACTTTAAAGCAGTTGCTAACACTATTACTGTAAGTAACTGCTTTAAATTAGCCAATGTTTTCTCCTAAGACATGAGAGCTTTCCTTCGAAAACCCTATGACAAGTCATACATTTCTGCAATAAAGTTATGTCATAAAATAAGAAGGGTTGCCCCTAAAAATACATAAGGGATCTATGGATTCAGAGTTAGTATGTATTTTCTACAATGTTGTTTTAGAGATCAGAACTATCATCATTCCCTAAATACTCATAGAACTGGAAGAATGACATAAAGAGAGTGAAAACAAAGAAAAAATCTCTTGTTCAACATGGAAAAGACCTAAATGTCTCAACGCCTTGTGTCATCCCCAAAAGGAAAACACAAGACAAATGAAAAGATAAAGGGAAGCTTACGACATAGAGAAGAAGATATGTACATATAGAGGAATGCACGAAAGAGAGAGATGCATCAAATGAAACATCATGGGGGATCACATTACGCACATGAAATCATATAAGAAACATATAAAATCAAAAGACTAGTAAGACACATGTGATTCAACCTAGAGTAGTTCATCTACATCCTAATCTCATTCGGTATAAATGGAAGGTGGAAAACTAGCCAAAGGAACAATAGAAAGTGCCAAACTAGGGGAAGCACCAAGTTCAACACTCTTTTTATGATATTTGTCATTCAAGCTCATAGAAGAGGAAAAAAATGTATTCAATTCATTATGAACTTTTTCATCAATATTTGTAATGTCCATTCCATCATCTAGATTAGTCACAACGGGAGGTTGAATGATAATGTCTCTTGAAGGTTGTTATTTATGTTGTGTCGAGGGTATAAAATCATCATGCATTGCTTCAGGTAAGTTTGGATTGTGATTTTCTATTTTGTTCTTGTCTTCTATAGTTTGTAACATATGAGCAATATCACATCATCTACACCTACACTCTCTAGCACTTTGATTTCATTTCAATCTATTGTCAATTTGTGTTTGTGTAAGAGCGGGTTTCTCAATCATGGGTTTCTTCTCTTCCTCGGGAAGAATGGAAGAAACAATAGGAGGTTTTTCAATAACTTTCTCTTTAACTTTGTAAACTTGTTTGATTTTAGGAGACACAATGAGATTGTTTTGGTTATCTCACAGTGTCTTTTAAGAAATTTTAGGAGGATTTGTTATAGGTTGTTCTTGGATATTTTTTAGTTCAATCTTGTTTCATCAAGGATAGGTGGTTTATTCATAGGTTGTTATATGTTTCAAAGGGATAATTCTGCTCTATGCTTTTCCTTGAACTTTTGATATGATTTGAGAAAGAAGTCCTCGCGAGGTTTAATAGATTCCATAGGCTTGGTCCAAAAGAAATCTAATGAAAATTTTCCTTAGGAAGATGTAGGATTAAACCCACTATGATACACAGTAAAGATAACATTGCCAAATGTAAACTTTGAACATTCATGCACAACCAAGGGGATGACATTCATGGAGCAAAGTCACGGGTAGTCTAGCTTCACATGAAATTGATTTGATTGTGGGATGATAGTGAATGAGACATTTAATGTTTTTGGTCCAACTTTTAAAGGGAGATCTATCAATCCTATTATAGGACAAGAAAAACCATTATGCATCTTGATCCATGCTTTCGGTTTATCATATCTATCTTGATAGATTTCATGCACAAATAGGAATTCCACAGTGATCACATTTTGTCCGCAGATGGGATCAATTAATATCCCCAAAATAACTTGTTGTATTTATAGTAGCCACTTGGTTATTGGTTTATTGACTTGGTTGAGGGGAATTTAGTTGTAAAAATCCCTTATTCTGCTTCTTGAAAGGTTGGTAATTATTTTGAGTTGTGGATTCACAATTTTTAGGACAACCAGGGGGATTTTTCACATCACGGCTGCTAGTTGTCCTTTGATAGTCACGAATGGTTGTACATAACTATGTAAAGGATGGAAATTTCAATATTTTAAGTTTTCTTTGGTGTTTATTTTGTAGGTTGGAAATAAACATTCGTTGAAGGTCGACATCAAGAATCTTAATGTTTACTTGTTAATAAAGTGTTTGGTATCTTGCTATGAAATTAGCCACTTTCTCATCATCCTTTATTTCGCATGTCATTAAATCAACAAGGGTCATCTTGGGACCCATGTGAATATTGAAGTGGTTGTAAAAGGCATCAACAAGTTCATTGAATGAACCAAGTGAATTATTCAGTAAAAAGGAGAACCACTCTAAAGCAATATCCTTCAAGGATCTAGCAAATAGCTTGGCCAAAAGTTTGTCTTCAAAGATGAAATCACTACACAAGGCTATAAAAGTGGAAACATGGCTGACATGATCTCCTTTTCCACCATATTTCTCAAATCGGGGGACTTTTATACCTTGTGTAATTTGTGTTCTCAATCTCTCCAAGGATAATGGATTGGTTTTGATGTATTGTGAAGGTTGACCATTGTTGTGATTTAGGGTTGCAACTTGTTGTTGAAGGGATGTCATGGTTTGCATAAGTGAGTTAAGTAGAGTATCATTGTTATTGTAAGGTGGAGGGGAATAAGGTGGAGTAGTGTATGTATGTGGGGGGAAAGTGAATTTTAAGTTAAGGTAAAGGTGGAAGGTTGGGGAGATATCGTATTTGAATGCAAAATGCTAGAAGCATTCCCTCTGGAAATACCTAAGGAAGTGTTCACATTGCTAGTAGGTTGGATTGTTGTGGTAGGTTAAAGGGTTGTGGTAGGTTGAGTATTAGTGTATGTAGGAATGGGAATTGGTATTGTAGAAGATGTAATTTAAGTTCTATCTTGGCTTTGAGTACACCCCAAAGCTTGAGTACAAGTGATGATGGTAGAGACAATGTTGTTAATATTAAGCACATTGGTTGTAGGCATGAAATTCATGGGAAATGAAGTATGAAAACTATGATCGATAGGGGTTTGATTATCAACACTATCAAGAAGAGAGATAGAAAACCCAAGATCCATGACAAGTGAGATATTGCGGGATGACATGAGCCTCAAACTACATCTTAAAATAGTATTGCTAATAGGACACCAAGTTGGAACACTCATACAAGATTTGCAAACTTAGTGTGCAAACCCAAAATGGAAAGAGGTAATACAATGACCTAGAATGAAATACATTTTTTTAGATTCTAACAATGCAATTTACTGATTACACAATGTAATAAACTAAAAATGAATTGTAAATGCAATTTTTAATTTTGAAAATGCATTAAATAAAGCAAACTAAGCTAGATTCAATGATTTTAATGAAATAGAAAATCATAAAATGAAATAGAAATGTAATAGTAGCAAACTAAAGCATAAAATAGAGATTTCCAATTCCAGAAAATGTAATTTCAAATATGATCAAGGACTCATTCGCCACCTTGGGAAAACGGGTCCTAGATTAGGGTTTTTGAACTATTTTTTACTAATTTTTAAGCTTTTTTCAATGAGTTTTAGTTTCAAGTCTATAATAGTAACTTTTAGTTTCATATTTATGTAAATGTACTATGAAATGCAAGTTGAAAGGGTAATGAAATGATGAATTACAAAACCTAGTTTGATATGCAATTTTTTTTATTTTCAAATGCAAATTTATATGATCTAAATGATATGCAAGATGACTAATTTGTTTTTGTATTTTTCAAATTAAAAGAATAAAACATCATGCAATTCTAAAACCCTAGATGAGATGCAAGTTTGAATGCAAAGTAGGACATCCTAAATGAGATCTAATTCAATTCAAATGAACTCAAATGAATGCAATATCTAACCTAGGATGTAAGAAAAGACTCCAAAATTAGAAAACTACAATGTTCAATAAATCAGGTTCACCAAAATGAAATGTAGAAAAAAATAATTTGGGGGGTTTCAAAATGAACTAACAAGATGATAAACCATTATTTTTTTCTAAGGTTTCACTCAATCATGAGGGCTAAAATGCATAAATAACAATAAGAAATCACTCCTGACTATTATGACAACAATAAGGGAGATTTTGAAAGGATAAAACAATGTGGACCTTGTTGAAAAAGTGTTGTTTTGAGGTCACTGGGGACTCATTCGCCCAAAGTTACGAATGGGTCCCTGTTAGGGTTTCTGAAAGTTGAATTATGGGTTCTATTCTTCAATTTCCACACTTCCAGCTCCTAGGTGACCAACTCCTGAAAGTCAGAAATTAATTCTATGAATATTTTTTATGATCTTTCAATGTAGATGAGAACATTGCAACTTTTCAACTTTGCTTCAATCTTGTTATCCACTTGATCTTCAACCTAAAAAACCTACAATCACACATCAAAGAGGAGAAAAACTTGTTGATTATTAGGGAATAGGGGTTTTCCTTGGTCAAACCTTGTTTAGGTAATTAAACCTTGAGATGAAACAATGAAAGATGAACATGAAACATGAACCATGAAAAATGATACCTTGGATGATGTCTTCGAAATTAAATATCCAATCTAACATGAAGTGGCCATGAAGTTCATGTAGATCTTGATCTTGAATTGGATGTAAAATAATGCTTGCAAATGGATCTTCAATACTACATCAACACACTAGCTCAACAACATGCTTGATGCACTACGCATTTCACATGATGATATGATCTTGAATTGCTGCAATAAAACTTCAATAACTTACCTTTGAATTCCTTTAAAATGCTCTATAATTCTCTTTCTCTTGATCTCATGAAGTCACATAAAGTTCTTAGATTTCTTAGATGAAACTATGTGAATTAACCTTGTATTCATACTAAATTTAAGGTTTAACCCCAAAATTTAAATAATCCAAGCCGACATCAGATCTAGGATTCAAAATCATTAAAATCTTTCCACAAATAAGTTAAAAAAGGGGTGTCCTAAGGAGAACCCATTTTCCCAAAGTGGCAAATGGGTCCTAGCATAGTTTTCTAGGACCAAGCTTTGGGGAGGTGAAATATTACTAAAACCCCACCACAAATATGTTAAAAAAAGGGGGTCCTAGGTAAGGAGGACCCATTTTCCTAAAGTGGCGAATGGGTCCCGACACATTTTTCTAAGACTCAAACCTTGCAAAATTAAATGTTATGCAATATGATTAATGAGTGTCGAGATAAATCCTTCAAAAAATATAATAATTAAGGCTTGGATTTGAATTAAAGGGGTCAATTAAGCTCTAACTAACCTCAATTAATAATGAATCCCTAGATTAGTGTGAATGTGTAAGAAAACACTTTACAACACCCTAAATAAGGCACAATTAAGTACATTTAATCATTAATAATGCATTCCCAAATGAAGCATGAAAAAGGGTTACTTTTTTTGACGCTACAAGAGTATACTCAAAGTCAAGGTGGAAGTCAAATTCCTCCTCCCACAACTGTGACCTCTATTCTTACATACACCGATCCTCATGTTACTACAACCATACAACCCACTAGCAATGTCAATACTACCTTAGGTATTTCCACTAGGAATCCCTTTAGCTTTGTGCATGAAAATCTCATTTCTCCTAATCCATCTCCCCTCAAAAATTCATAATTCACTTTTCCTATAAACACATATACACCTCCACCTTATTTCCTTTCTGAACCAAAGTCAAAATGGCCAACCTTCACAATATGTCAAAAGAAACCCATTATCCTTAGAGATATTGAGAACACAAATGCCATGAGGTATAGAGATTCCTAGATTTGAGAAATATGGTAGAAAAGGAGACCCTAGCAACCATGTTGACACATACATGTACCCTTATGTAGTGACTTCATTTTTGAAGACAAACTCTTGGCTAAACTCTTCCTTAGATCCTTGAAAGATACCACTTTGGAATAGTTTGCTCCTTACCAAATAACTCAATACATTTATCTAATGAACTTGTTGATGTCTTTTTTAACCACTTCCAAGTGCACATGGGTTGTAAGTTGACCTTAGCTGATTTAATGACATGCAATCAAAAAGATGATAAAAAGATCACTAATTTCATAGCACGATGCCAATTGCTTTGCTCACAAATAAACATTAAGATTCTTGATGTTGACCTTCAAAGAATGTTTATTGCCATGTTTCAAAACAAAATCCAAGCTAAACTTGAGATGTTAAAATTTCCCTCCTTTACACACTTGTGTACAATCCTTCATGATTACCAAAATTTAATTAGTAGTTGTGAAGTGAAAGCTCCCTATAATTGTCCTAAAAAAAATTGAATCCACACCTCAAATGAACTTTTAATCATTCAAGAAACCAAATAAAGTATTTATACAACTCAATTCCCCTCAACCAACCCAACATATTGACTCCCAAGTGGGTGCCATAAAAATGGAAAATCCATATCAATTTAGGGGAAAGTTTAGAAACTTTACCCCATTACTCGATGCCCTTCATTCCATCATGTTGCAACTCTTAAACAATAACTTAATTTCCTTAACTCCTATTAGAGCTCCTGATCCCCCTAAGCCTTTACCTCCAAACCATAACCAAAATTCCTTTTTCAATTATCACCGACAAAATGGACATGATACAAAATGATGTATGCATCTTAAACATATTGTGCAAGAACTCATTAATTCTTATCATATCCAAATTGGTAGTGTCAATGATCAAGGTAATAAGTTGGTTGCCCTTTCCAACAAAAATTGGAAAATATTTACCAATCGTATGCAAAATCATAACATCTCCTTTGTCAAAGCTAGTGAAACTAAGAATAATGTGATGAATGTTGACACAAATGATGATAACATAAAATAAAATGAGGAAAATCCTATTGATACTATAATTGGAATCATTGAAGTTCAACCTTGTAAGGGGGTAAGTGCAAAAAGATGGGGGGCCAAAAAGGGGTCTTAATTGGCCACTTTTTTTTTAAATCGGGAAATACTAACCTTGGATTAGAAATTGAGGATAGTTACACTCAAAATTTTAAGATGCACAAAACTAATATAGCAAGTGCTCTGAGTCTTCTTTCTAAACTACTATTTTTTAAAACAAATGGTATAGATTAAGGGTTTCAAAAGAGGGAGCCACATAAATTGGTGTTGTTTTTGTCAAAAAAACATAACATAGCATATTTTGTGGCTCCCTCAAAAGGTTAAATTTTTTTTGGTATTTTTAAAATCACTTTGGTGAGAAATTAGGTAACATGTTTATACTCAATTTTTCTGATAATTTTTTAATGAATATTTGACTTTTTACTAATTTTCAAAGTGGACACATTTTGAAAAATAGAATTTTGGCCATGCTACCCCTACAAATTTTGAAAACTAATTGAAAAAAAAAAAATTAATATGTGTAGAATGGAGTCTAGTTTATAAAAATGTAATTTATTTGAAATTTCAATGAACAGTTAAAAAATAAAGTAAAAAATACCAAACACTAGTTTTTCCCAAAAAATTGACACACAAACAAAAGAAATTAAAGATCAAAGGCTTAAAATTGTCAAAATGTGGAAAAAATTACATTGTTAAATAGCTAAGAGAGAGCCTAACATTACCTAGGTGCTCGATTTGTTCGACCTTGAAACACATACAAACCTAATGGCTAGCACAAACGAGATTATGTGAAATTGAGTAGAATATGTAAAAACACATCTTTGGGCATTAGCAAGGCACTCCAAGCCTTTGGGCTGGAAATCGAAAGAAAATCCCAAGCCTAAGGCTTGAAGATTCCCAAAGCAACATATAATGCGAGCGTGTTATGTTTTGTTTTTCATTTTTTGGGTTTTGTAATAGTTTGGTGTGTGTTTGTCATGCTTGACATAACACGAGCGTGTTATAACACACTCACATTATGTATTGCTTGGAATGTTTTATGTTCAAGTATGTTTGATGCATGTATGTATATATATTTGTATTTATGTATGCATGTCTGTATGTATTTATGCTTGTATGTATGTATGTATGTATGTATGTATGTATGTATGTATGCTTGTATGTATGCATGTATGTATGTATGTATACCTTTATGTATCTATGTATGTATGCATGCTTGTATGTATGTATGTATGTATGTATGTATGTATGTATGTATGTATGTATGTATGTATGTATGAATGTTTATATGTATGTATGTATGTATATATGTATGCTTGTATGTATGTGCGTATGCTTGTATGTATGTATGTATGTATGTATGTATGTATGTATGTACGTATGTATGGTTGTATGTATGTATGTATGTATGTATGTATGTATGTGTGTATGTATGTATGTTTGTATGTATGTGTAGTGTCAAAAAATGTTATTGGTGACATTTTCACACTTGTTTAGGCCCTCCTTATGAAATTGAGCTTAATGTTGCCTTGACTTGGAGTTGCAATGTGTTTAACACACTCACATTAAGTATCGGGCCCTTGTAAACTAAATAAACCTAATCCTACCTTATTTAGAGTGTTGTAAAGTGTTGTAACACACTTTCACACTATTCTAGGGTTTTCATTAATAATTGGTCCTCTTTATGTCTTAATTGGCCTTATTTTGCTTCCACAAGCCTCATTTTATGCATCTTTTCGAGGATGATCCCAACATAAGCCAACATCCAATCATAATTCAAGTGTTTTTAGGTTGTGTCACCCATATTTGGTGGTCCAAGACTCATACGCCACCTTGGGTGTATGATTCCCACCTAGGGTTTTGGGTCATGATCTTGATTTTACACCTTTCTAAGCATTTTTGAATTTGGTCCCATAATTTATGCCTAATGGGACTCATATGCCACCTTGGGCTTATGAGTCTTGTGTGGCTCAAAATAAAAATTAATTCAAATTCTTGGTGGGATTTTATCCTCCTAGATCTGATGTCGGCTTGTAGTGTTGTAATTTCAAGAATTTTTGCATAAACAAGTATAAATACAAGGTTCTTTCACCCATTTTCACCCGAAGCATTCAAGTATCCATCCTTATAGAGATTTTTAGTTCACAAGAGCATTCAATTGTTTACAATAACATTCAAGAGAATTCAAGGGTAGATTATCAAGTGTTTTAGAGTATTATTCAAGCATTATGTCAAATTTGCATGCATCATGTTTGTTTTTGAGCTAACAATTATGATGTAGGGTTTTATGACTCAAGCTAACATTCAACTCAAGATCTATCACATTCAATCAAAATTCAAGATCTACATCCATTGGAGACATCTCATACATGTTTGTAGCCTCTTATTGCTAGGGTTTGGTGAGTGGCAACATCATATTTTGTTCATTCATTATTCTCCCTTCATATTTCATTTCATTTCAAGGTTTGATTACCAAAATGGGGTTTGGCCAAGGAAAACCCCTATCTACTAACAAAATAACATATTTCCCTCTCTTTAGTGTGGGATTTATAGGTCTAGGTTGAAGACACATTGAAGACAAAGTTTGGAGAAAGTTGTCAAAGTTGTCATCTTGCATTGAAGATCAATGGAAGACTTCTACAAGTTGTAAATCAGGGTTTCAAATCCAAAAATCAATTGGGAAGTACATAGTAGATATTGAAGACCAAATTCAAACTTTGAGGCTTTAGAAAACTCTAACTAGACTGATATGCCAGTTCTAGCATATGAGTCCTAGTTTAGGTCATTTTCTATGTTTTTGCAGTTTTAGATACCCTTTTGCCAAATTTTATTTTCTGCACAAAAACCCAAATCTGGGCATAAATCACCTAGACTGGTGTATGAGTCCCAACAGGGTTTAAAATCAGTGTTTTTAGCATTTCAGGCCTCCATCCAGTCATCTCCATATTTCCAGGTGCGCGCCTTTTATCTTGTAGCTTTTTGTTTTGATTTTACATGCTTTTATAGGTCATTTAGTGAAAGATTACATTGCATTAGGTTTAATAAGCATTAGGTATTTCATTTCATTTGTCTTTCCAAGCCCTAGCTTTATGGTGAACCCCTCTTTATTTTACAATCAAACCCTAGAACAACCCTATTGCAAGATCTCTTTCTCCTTTGCATACTTGAGGTTGAGATCTCTAGGGTTTGTCCATGAAAGAAAGTGTTTGAAGTTTGTTGTTCTATCTCCCAAACATAGAATCATACAAAATTCTTCCTTTTATTTTGGTGAACCTACATTTAGAACATCATAATTCTGATTTTGATTGCATCATCATCCTAGCTCTTGCTTGCATTAACATTGCATTAGGGTTTGCATTAGTTAATTAGAATTCTAGGGTTTCTATTTTCTTAATTTTGCATTTTTGCATCTCAAATTATTAAAAATAATATAAAATCTACAAAAGGGTTAGGATATCAAGATCCTTCTCTTGATATGAATGTCCCCCTTCCTAAAGAACAACCAATGACTTGTAATGATGGTAAGGATGAAAGGATCATCTTAGGTCCTCCTCAACATTTAATTTGAGAAATTGATGAATCTAGCAAGCGAAAAAGACCTTACAAATTAAAGAAACTATAATTCCCTTACCCACCAACTAATATTGAAGGGAATTTGCAAATACTTTTACATAGAGGACTGATTACATTACCTCCCATCAAAGAAGACCAAAAACCAATTCCTAAAAACACAAACACATCGCATTTTCGATACCATAGAATTCTTGGACATAGTACTAATGAGTGTCATGCTTTACAACAAATATTTAAAAAGCTTGATATTATTGAAATAGTCCCTTAAAGTGAGACCCTTCCACTCCTTACCATGTAATAGTTGTAGAATAATAATATTCTCACTATTACATGTTCTTTAAATGCAAGGAACCCCTTCCCATCACCTACCTTGACTCATTCTTATCTTACACTAGGTGCGGGAGGGAATTAGATAGCCTTGTCCTAGTAGTGAATTTTTCATTGTCCCTTTAGGTAGGTTGACTCGCATGTGCCTTACTAGTCTTTTGCATTATTTATTTTTCATTTTTCTTTGGTGTAATTTCATGTGCATGATGTGATCCCCCATGATGTTTTGTTGATGTTCTCTCTCTTTGTGACATTCCTCTATTTGTACCTTCATTCTTCTCTATTTCATACATCTTTTTGCTTTTTCCTTTTATCTATTTTTATTTGTCTCGTGTTTTCCTTTTGGGGATGACGCAAGGCATCAAGACATTCATGTATCTTCCATGTTGACCCAAAATATTTTCCTTTAATTTTCTTTATTTCTTTTCTTTTTATTGTGTTTTCCTTTTGGGGATGACGCAAGGTGTCGAGACATTCATTCCTCTTCCATGTAGACCTGAAAGATTTTTCTTTGTTTTCACTCTCTTCATGTCATTCTTCTAGTTCTATGTGTATTTGGGGAATGATGACAGTTTTGAGCTCTCTTAAAAACATTGTAAAAAGAACATACTAACCCCAAATCCATAGATCCCTTATGTGTTTGGTGTTTTCATTTTGGAGGCAACCCCTTTTTCTTTTTTCTTTTCCATGACATAGCTTTATTTGGAAACATATGATTTGGCATAGGGATTTCCAAGTTAGCTCTCATGTCTTCTTTATTGTTTGCATTTATCACTTTCCACTTTAAAGTAATTATCATAGTATGGTGTTTAGCAATTTCTTTAAATTGGGGCATACATTGGAATTATTCTTTTTTCATTTTTCATGTTTCATGGTGTAGTCTTCTACTTCATGCGATGTAGTCTTCACTTTATGGATGACATTGGGTGTAATGTCCTTTAAGAGCATGATCTATGTTAGCATATTTTATTCCTCTTAGTGGCTTGATGTGACACACTACATCCCCTAAGTTGTGAATCTTCTATTCTTTGATTGGTCCTCTCTTGGAGACATTAGGCACAATGTTCCCTAAGTTAAAGATCTTACATGAATTAAACAAGACTCCTTTGAGCATTCCCTATTTTACATTTTAAAAATTATTATATGGCCACCTTTGCATAATACTCTTTGTATGCCCTGTGGAGCCATTTTTTTGTTCATGAGTTCCAAGCATAGGAAGCTTTGCTTGCCTCATGAAGCTTGAAGTTCATTATTTTTTCATGAGCTCCAAGCATACGAAATTTTACTTGCCTCATGAAGCTTGAAGATCATTTTTGTGTGGCACCTTATCAAAGTTATCAGGAGGTATAACTTTGTTATGGTTTGATGGGAATCTCGACCGAGGGATGACTTTCCCATAGCCACTCATGCATGAGTGTGAGTGCATACTAGTTGTGTGTGTATGTGTCTCACCTCTTTCTAATTCTCACCCAGCGGACAACTTGAAGTTCCATTTCCTCAACGTGAGCATGCATTTTTAGACAAACAACCTAGATTTGATCCAAATTGCGATGGAAAAATGATCAAAGCTTGATCCACCCCTTTTTTAATTTTATTTTCTCTTTTTCTTTCATAGAGTATGCTTGTGCCTTAATGATTCTCTTTACATTATTTACATGTGTGTTCTTTTGTGCCTATGTAGGTTTGCAATGGGATCTTCACCCCGAGGGCTTGATCACCCCTCTTCGTCATTTCCATCCTATTTTAGCACCATTGGTGCACTTGGACCCCTCATGATGTGAATTCATCTACTTTAGTGTGATTTTAAAGCAAGTTCATCCTCTCACTAAAGTGGGGGATAAAGGTAGTGTCAAAAAATGTTTTCGTTGATATTTTCACACTTGTTTGGGCCCTCCTTATAAAATTGACCTTAATGTTGCCTTGACTTAGTGTTGTAATGTATTTAACACACTCACATTAGGTTTTGGTCCCTTGTAAATAAAATAAACCTAATTCTACCTTATTTAGAGTGTTGTAAAGTGTTGTAACACACTTTCACACTTTTCTAGGGTTGTCATTAGTAATTGGGCCTCTTTATTCCTTAATTGGTCTTATTTTACATCCACAAGCCTCATTTAATGCATCTTTTTGAGGATGATCTTCACATAATATAACATCCAATAAAAATTCATGTGTTTTTAGGTTGTGGGGCCTAGATTTGGTGGTATGGGACTCATACGCCACCTTGGGCGTATGAGTCCCACCTATGGTTTTGGGTCTCGATCCTGATTTTACACCTTTCTATGCATTTTTGAATTTGGTCCCATAATTTATGCCTAATGGGACTTATATTCCACCTTGGGAGTATGAGTCCCATGTGGCCCAAAATCAAAATTAATTCAAATTTTTGGCAAAATTTTATCCCCCTAGATATGATGTTGGCTTGTAGTGTTGTAATTTCAAGAATTTCTGCATAAACAAGTATAAATAAAAGGTTCTTTCACTCATTTTCACCTGAAACATTCAAGTATTCATCCTTATAGAAAGTTTGAGTTCACAAGAGAATTCAAGTGTTTACAAGAACATTCAAGAGCATTCAAGGGAAAACTGTCAAGTGTTTTAGAGCATTATTTAAGCATCAAGCATCATGTCAAAGTCTTCATGCATCATGTTTGTTTTTGAGTTAAAAATTGTGATGTAGGGTTTTGTGATTCAAGCCAACATTCAACTCAAGATCTATCACATTCAAGCAAGATTCAAGATCTACATCCATTGGAGCCATCTCATGCATATTTGCATCCACTTATTGCTAGGGTTTGGCAAGTGGAAACATCATATTTTTCTCATTCATCATTAGCCCTTCCTTTTTCATTTCATTTCAAGGTTTGATTACCAAAACAAGGTTTGACCAAGGAAAACCCCTATATACTAACAAAAAACCATTTTTCCCTCTCTTTAGTGTGTGATTTGTAGGTCTAGTTTGAATACACATTGAAAAGCATGTTTGAAGAAATTTTTCAAAGTGTCCAAAGTTGTCAAAGTTGTCATATTGCACTGAAGATCATTGGAAGACTTCTACAGGTTACAAATCAAGGTTTCAAATTCGTAAATCAATTGGGAAGCACAGAGTAGACATTGAAGACCAGTTTCAGACTTTGAGGCTTTAAAAAACCCAAACTAGATTGATACACTAATTCTTTCATATGAGTCCCAGTTTAGGTTATTTTCTAAGTTTTTGCAATTTCAAATACCCTTTTCTAGATTTTAGTTTCTACACAGAAACCCAGATCTGGGACTAAATCTCCCAGACTCTAGTATGAGTCCTAGTAGGATTTAAAATTAGTGTTTTCAGAATTTTAGGCTTCCATCCAGTCATCTCCATATTTCCAGGTGCACACCTTTTATCTTGCAGTTTTTGTTCTAATTTTACATGCTTTTATAGGTCATTTAGTAAAATATTGAATTTCATTAGGTTTAAGCATTAGGTCTTGCATTTCATTTGACTTTCCAAGCCCTATCTTAGTGGTGGGCCCATATTTAGTTTACAATCAAACCCTAGGACATCCCTATTGTGAAATCTCTTTCTCCTTTGTATACTTGAGGTTGAGATCTCTAGGGTTTGTCCTTAAATGAAAGTGTTTGAAGCTTGTTGTTCTATCTCCCAAGCATAGAAGCAATAAAATTCTTCCTTTCAGTATGCATGCTTGTATGTATGTATATATGTATGCATACTTGTATGTATGTATGTATTTATGTATGTATGTATGTATGTATGTATGCTTA
>VDFB02000015.1:218081925-218204851 GCA_007258455.2 Sequoia sempervirens | reverse complement strand
GTCATTTAAGCACTAGTTACTTTCTTACACTTAGAAAGGAAAACATGGTCAAAGGGCTTCCCTCACTTGAGAAGTCGAGTGCCATTTGTTCCAGTTGTCTTGCTGGAAAACAACATAGAGCACCCTTCTATCCTAGTGAGCATCGTGCAAGCCAACCTTTGCAGCTAGTGCATACCGATTTGTGCGGGCCCATGACACCTAGTCACAATGGTTTCACATATTTAAAACTTTTTTTTGATGATCACACAATAAAAATGTGGGTATATTGCTTGCAGAGTAAAGATGAAGCCTTTTCCTACTTCAAAGAGTTTCACACTCTTGTGGAGAAAGATACAAATCATCATATTTGTGTCCTTTGCTCAGATCGAGGGGGGAATACACTAGCATATAATTCACCACCTATTTGAAGGAAAATGGAATTCAGCGTCAACTGACTACAACATACACGCCTCAACAAAATGGAGTTGCTGAATGGAGAAATCACATCGTCATGAAAATTGTCCAAAGTATGCTGAAAGATTCTCAACTAGGACATGCTTATTGGGCTGAGGCTGTCCATATAATAGTTTACCTTCTGAATTGTGCACCAACCAAAGCACTTGATGAAATCACACTAAAAGAGGCATGGACAGAGGTAAAGCCTTCTATTTCTCATCTTTGTGCATTTGGATGCACTACCTATATGCACATTCCTAAACAGAAAAGGAAGAAGCTAGATAAAAATCAATGCAATGTATTCTTCTTGGATATAGTAATGATCTAAGGCATATCATCTTATGGATCCTAATAAAAAGAAGATATACATTAGTAGAAATGTAACTTTTGATGAGAAGAGTGAGTCAAGTTCTCCTCCCACATCGTCACCTGCTATAGATAGTGCTCCTATATTCAACATGGTTGGGAAAAATGATGGGAATGTTGATAGTCAATCTACTTCAACACCCACAAATTTCACAAGACCTAAGTGGTATACTAGTACCATTCACGATGCAAAACTAGATGGAGTCCCAGACACTTCAACTTCAGGTCCAAGGACTCACAACATGGCTCACAATGAGGTAAATCTAACATTAATGAGTTCAATTGTTGATAATTTTGAACCATCTAATGTTCATGAAGCACTAGAATCAAAGCCTTGGAAAGATGATATGGATGTAGAGTATCAGTCCTTGATGAAAAACAACACCGGGGAGCTTGTTGATCTACCACCTGGTAAAAAAGCAATTGGATGTAAATAGATATTCAAAACTAAGTATAAAGCAGATGGTAGTATAGATAAATATAAGGCTAGACTTGTAGCCAAGGGTTATGCTTAGAAAGAAGGGATAGACTATGAAGAAACATTTGCTCCCACAACAAAGACTAAAACCAATAGAATGAATTTTGCTTTAGCTACACAATTTGTATGGAAATTGTATCAAATGGATGCCAAAAATGCATTTCTTGATGGAGACCTTAAGGAAGAGGTCTATATGACCCAACTAGAGGGATACATTGTACCTGGTAAAGAAGAAAAGGTATGCAAACTTGTTAAGTCCTTATATGGTCTCAAACAAGGTCCAAGAGCTTGGTATATTAAAATTGATGAACATTTGCTAGAACATGGTTTTACTAGGCATCCATACATGATCCAAATCTCTACCTCAAGAATCAAGGGGGGGATATTGTGATCATTAATGTATATGTTGATGAATTAGTTATCACAGGCAGCTCAGAAGCAATGATTGAGACAACCGAGAATGATCTCAAGATGGCCTTTTATATGATAGATCTCAGGCTACTTCACTATTGTCTTGATTTAGAGGTATGATAGAAAAATCACTATATCTTTGCATCTCAAAGAAAATATGCCAAGACATTGCTCGAGAAGTTCAGAATGATGGATTCCAAACCCATGTCTACACCCATGGAATCAGGTTTGTAGTTATCTGTTTCTGATTCATCTCCTTAGGTGAATGCAACTCCCTATCGACAAATGATTGGAGGTTTGATTTACTTATACTAGACCAGATATTAGTTTTGTTGTTAATTATTTATCAATATGTATGCAAGAACTAAAAATGTGTCATTGGAAAGCAACAAAATGGGTACTAAGGTATATCCAAGGTACAATGAATCATGGTTTGGAATATAAAAGGAGTGATCAATTCTTCTTGATAGGGTATATAGATGCAAATTGCACAGGTTCAGTTGATGATAGGAAATCCACATTTGGATTTGTTTTCTTCTTGGGTTTAGGTCCTATTTCTTGGGGAAGTAAGAAACAAGCTATAGTTGCTCGTTCGTTAACAAAAGCAGAATATCGTGCAACAATTGTAGTAGTTTGTGAAACAGTATGACTACGTCACATATTAGAAGGATTGGGGGTACCACAAAACCAACCTACAATTCTCTATTGCGACAATCAAAGTGTTCTCAAGCTTGTTTATAATCCAGTGTTTCATGAACGAACCAAGCATATTGAAATTGACTGCCACTTCATACAAGAATATGTTCAACAAAACAACATTCAACTCCAATTCTACTCAACACAGGAACAACGTGTTGACATCTTCACCAAGCCTCTTGCACATGTGAAGTTTAAAATTTTTCAGGAATCTCTTATTAGTACCTTAAAGCAATGATGTAATAAGGGGGGAATGTTAGAATATTCCATAATTCATACACCACCTAGGATATATTGTTTATTTTTTTATTGTCTATTAGTGTGACATAGCATATGGTTGCATATTTGGTTACATAGTTGAACCCGTAAGTGCTATTTTAAAGCACACAATTCACTGCTATTATGCTTATATATTTGGAGATTGTATTAAGAAAATTAACATGAGAAAATATTTTCTTTTATTTTCTCTGATAACTAGGACTAAGTCATCACTTGTGGCATATGAGTCCCAATATACTAGATTTCAAGCATTTTTGTAGATCCTAGTTTAGTAGTTCCAGATTCTAGTTCTGACTCAAAACCCTAAAATGGGACTAAATCATCCCTACTGGTGTATGAGTCGTAGTGTGCATTGAAAGTTAGATTTTTGGGAGTGCAAACCTTGTTCTGAGCTTCTTCAACTTTTCAGGTGCTCCTCTGTCCTTTCTTAGTTCATTCTTGTGATTTTTAGTTTCATATTCTAGGTTACATTGTTAGATTTACATATCATTGCACTGCTTTCTTTTGAAGCCCTTGCTTGGTGGTGAACCCCCTTTTTAGTCTTTAATCACACCCTAGTATACCTTATTGCATATCTCTTTCCCTCATTTCCATCCCTAGATTGAGATCTCTAAGGTTTCCTTGAATGAAACTTGTAGGAAATTGGCTGTTCTATCTCATAAAACATAGAGTGATAATTTTCGTCATTTCAATAAAATATCATTATATAATTTAATAATTTATTTTTAATTTATAGAAGTGTTCTGCAAAAGAGAGGTTGATCAACCTTCTGATATTACCATGATCTCAATGCACTATTTTGCACAAAATTTGGTTTTCTTGTGCGTGAAAGAGAAACCTTACACAATATTCATTGTGTTCAATAATACCTCATTGCAAGAGCATGCTAGTCTCGTCCAACCTATAGAAAATTGGAAAACATAAATTGATATTGTATTTTCTACTTGTTCAAAAATATGGATCCACAAATCCTTAGATGCATATATGGGTAGGTGTGTCTCTTGAATGAGACATAACTCTTTGTAACTAAATAGAGTTCATATTTTAACACCTCCCCATAAACTTTATTTTATCACAACTTAACTAGATAATGGGGGTCACCTATAACAAATAGGTTTATTAGCTATCCATGTACAAATGCAAAATATTTAACACCAATGCCTTCTTGAAAGTAAAAAATTATCCTTCTTTTGAATAGCCTTGATTATATTTGTCCATCATTATCCATAGTAAGACATTCTCCATAGTTATATAAAAAATAAGTGAATCATTACCAATTATCTTTACGATCAACAAATTTACAGATTTAGCAATGATCTCTATGATCAACTTCAACAACGATCTTTACGATCAACTTCAACAACGATCTTTACGATCAACTTCAACAACGATCTTTATGATCAACTTCAACAACGATCTTTATGATCGACTTCAACAACAATCTTTGCGATTGACTTCAATAACTATCTTTACGATTGACTTCAACAACAATCTTTGCAATCGACTTCAAAAACGATCTTTGTGATCAACTTCAAAAATGATCCTTACGATCAACTTCAACAATGATCTTCGCGATTGACTTCAACAATGATCTTTGTGATTGGCTTCAACAACGATATTTCCGACCGATTTCAACAACGATCCTTTTAATCGATTTCAACAATGATCTTTTCAATCAAATCCTTCAATGATTAGTAATGGTCTTTGTGATCAACTTCAACAATGATCTTTGTGACCAAAAGCTTCAATGATCTCTACGATCAATTTTAGCAATAAAATTTGCAATCAAATCTTTCATAAATTTAGCAACAATATTTGTGATCAATGCTACAACTATTCAACAATGATCTCTATGATCAATACTTCAAATTTTTAGGTTAAAAAATGATCTTTGCGATCAATGTTACAACCATTCAAGAATGATCTTTGCAATCAAGAGTACAAATTTTAGGTTCATGAGTGCTCCAACTTCAAATCTCTCATATATAAAGGCTCCATCTTCAAATCTTGTACCAATAATTTTCTATTTTTTCTGACATGAGAATATTTATGCTTATACAACATTTTGAACATATTTGTGACCTTTTTCCAATTAGACACACCAATCCATCTACAATCCATCTATTTACTATCTTTTAAAGGTTGTTTCTTCCACTTTTTGTTCCAACACAATTTCTCAGAATGGTTCTTCAATCCACAAATATTGCAAGGATGAAGATCCGAACACATCTTTTTTTTGTGTCCATGCCTATGATGATTAGAACATTGTATGCATTGTACTTCTTGAATTAATTTGTTTGAACTTGTAACATTATTTTTATTTCCACTAGCATATATCCAATGGCTTCATTCTTTGGCCTTACTATTAGGCTCTATAATTTCTTTTCCATATTTTCCCAAACCTTTTCCTTCATATCCTAGAGTGATCTCACAATAGTGGTTTACACTTTTTGGGACATCCTGGTTTTTGCTGAAATCACATATTTTTAGAAAATATAATGATTTAAACCTTTAAAAGTTCAATTTAAAGAATTCTATTTGAAGAGGGTTTGATCAAACCACCTTAGATCAAACCCCCTTGGATAGAACCCCACTAGTTTTAAACCATACCTATAATGGAGTCTCCTCTACACCTATCAAAATGTTGATAAAATACCACTTTTGATTTACATTTTAGGGGAACAAATGAATTCATTTAAAGTTTATTTTTTGTGAGTATGTAGTCCTTATTATAAGCTTCCCAAAAAGTATAATTTTAAATATATTTAATTTGATTATTATATATATTTTTTATTTCTTGTGAATGTAGGTTTTTGAAAATCAAGCTCTCTATTCTGTACATGTGAAAAAATAGTAGATTACCATTTTTTTTTTGAAAAATACCTATGCACTTGATATTGATGTCCTTGATCCAACAAAAAAAATTGAATTACAGACAAAAAAGTTGTGTTAGCAAGTAAACCTATGTCTAAATTGTAATTGATTTGACTTCAAAAATTAACTAAGAAAAAAAATTCAATAAAACACTATGAAACCAAATGCATGCACTAGATATCTTAGTTACAAATCTAAATTTGAAAAAAATAGAATTTTATCCTTCATTGAAAAAAAGTTGTGTTAGCAAGTACACATCACTCTCTGAAAATGGTGTTTACTGTTAAAAAATAGTTATCGAAGGAGATAGTAAAATAAATGCAATTTGATTCCAATTTTTCTTTTTCTTGTTAAATATATTTAGAATCTATAGATAAAATGTGACAAATCACTAGTTTGCATCATCTTCAAATTCCTCACGATTTAGTAGCTATAGGTGTCTAAAAGTGAAGAAAAAGTTCAAAATGCTCATTTCAATGTCAAGTTTGGCCAAAAAGTGTAAACCACTATTGTGGGATCACACTCCATTCTTTTCATTATGTTAAATCCAACATTCTTTGAAGAACATTTTTTCTCATTATCCTCATGACTAGCAATATTTTTAGATTCAATAATGTTGTTGTCTTCCTTACACTTTTCATCAAGAGAGGCTTTAGCTATATCACAATTATCAAGAAATTGATTTACTGAATAAAACAAATCACTTATATCACATGACACATTACATAGTGTAGGTTTACACTTTAGACTCTAGTTTTCCTTGACATAAGCTTCAAACTTTAGATTCTAGTTTTCCTTTACATAAGCTTTAAGTAATTCACTCTAGACAAAAGATTTTCTTCTATCAATTTCAATATATCTTCCTTTTGTGACTTAATTTCTATTTCTAATTCTTCATTTTTGTTTCTAATTTTCTCAAGTTCTTCCAAACTATTTTTCATACATATTAAGTTTTTATTTTCTTTCCTTTCTCTTTTACCAATGTTTCCAATTGCAAAATAATTTCCTTTTATGATTATAATTTAACCACAAAAGAACACTTATGTAATATTTGATGACAACTGATTTTAGTGGTTTCACACACCTTCACTCTTCTATGATTTAAAATGACCTACAATATCTTCATACTTCTTTCGAACCCTCAATTTCTCCTTAAATAAACTACAATTTCAACGTGATTATCTCCTTCAAAAAGTAAGTGTGCTTGTTGCTTATCTTCTTCATATTCATGTGACCTCCTTCATGGGTGGTTTTTCCCTTAAGAGGATAGCTCTCGACTATGAACGATAGTATGCCATGGGGAAATTTGTGCCCCACATTGTCATCTTTGATGAAATAGAAAATAAAAGCCCAAAATCTGAGAATTCCAACTTGTCGAACATGTACATCTACAAACTAATAGAACAAGAAAAGTCTTGTGAGCTATTTCAAGTCTTGCCTCATTCAAACCCTCATTTTGGTGTTTTCACCTCCACTGACAGTCAGATCGGATCGAGATAGATAAAATGCATAAGGTAAAAGATGTGTGATGGAAACAAACTCCACAAAGGAGGAGAACCCCTATCACAAATACAAAAGACATGTGATAGAAACAAACTCCACAAGGTGGAGAACCCATATCATGAATATAAAAGACAAGATAAAATAACAAGAGAGCATTGCCAATAGCCCATGGCTCCTCTCTTGGATTGCTATACATGATGTAATAGCATGCAAGATAAGCCTTAACTATTGTTTGAGAGAAAAATCTAAGAAAGCTTTGCTGTAAGAGTGAGGGAGTGAGAAGACAGCAAGAGGGACTGGAAAGAATGTGAAAATGAGAGAGAAAATGGAGTTTTTTGAGGATACATGGGTTGGAGGAGTTGTTACACACATCCTTTTTGTTATGATGTGTTTCATAGTTAAGGGATGCAAAATATTCTCATTTTAATCTCAAAACGTTCAAGGACGCTAGTGTGTCACAGAGGCATCTTCATGTCGTGCAAGTGTCTTACTCAAAACTTTGCACAAGTAAGACATTCAAGCTACTAGTGCTTCATCATTGTTGCGTTGAAGTAAGAATCATGAAATTCCAACTTATAGGTTTTTATCATAAATTTGTAAGTGTGAAATTACCATAGGGTGCAATTTTATGACACTATAAAATGAGAATTGGATAAATCAAAATGATTCAAATAATGCATCCAAGACCTCCATCAATAGGTTTAAAAAATCCTTATTTATCGAATTTTCCTCACCATAAGATCAAACCACTATGCTATGGTTCATTTTCATAAGTAATATTTTTATAATAGGGCAAGTGCAAGAAATTGGGTCCATGAAGAGTGAAATTTTCAACAATTTTTTTTTTTTTGACAAGAACAAGAACCCAAGCCTTAGATAGAGATCTCATTGCTAAACAAGTAACTGCTCTAAAAATAGAATGCTTGCCCATTTTAAATCGGGTACCCATTATAAATAAAAAAGTGAAATTCCAACCCGCTTGTTGATTTTGTTTTAGGTTTGGGAAGTCTTGGTAACCCAATGCTTAGGCTTGAACCTACAACTAAAAGACTAAGGCAATGCCAAGAGAAATATCTGACTTTCACAATATAGTTGATAGTTTATTTTTTAGAATTGGTTTATGAAATTAAAATCCATTATAGATCATGATGTCTAGTTTTCAAATTTATAAAAGAATTTATGATTGGATTGTAATTTTTATTTTTTAATTAATTCCATAGGAAACTAGTCCATAAACTTCAAATACAACATGCTTTTTGAAACATTAAAAAAAAGGAGGTAGGTTCACCAATATGGAAAAATGGAAATGGGGCGATGAACCTACTTAGTCTTCTATATTCATTAGGAAAAGAAATCCCCACAAATAATTGGATTACAACCCTTAGGCAAGTCAATTCAATGGGGGAATCTACTGGTTTCCTTGTGATTGAGAATGGGGGTATCAGCCTGAACAACACTTTTGCGAGAACTAAAAGTAGTAAATCAAGTGAATAAAGTCAATTATACCCATTCAAACTTGAAACATCAATTTAAAACATAAAATAGACAAAAAAAAACTTTCTATAAATCTAGAAATGATAAGATGATGTGTACCAGTCACCAAAAAGTAGTTTCTACAAGCTTCCTTGGACTCATTCACCCATGGTTGAATGTGTCTTTGTTGGGCTTTCTAAAATTTATTTTTGGGTCCTTTGCTCATGTGACTGCGCTTCTAGATTCTCCAAGTTTCACAGTCGGAAAGTAAAAAATAAATATGGGATCTGAGTTTTCATGAGATGACGAAAAAGGTGACAACAAATGCAACTTTGCAAATTTGAGTTCAAATTTTCTTCAACCTATAAACCTACACATTCACAAAAGGGATCTAAAAATGTTTGTTTTTGGTGAATGGGGGTTTGCCTTGGTCAAACCTTATTTTGGTAATTAAACCTTGAAATGAAATAATGAAAGCATGAAAAAAATGATGAATGGACAATGCTATGTTGCAATTCAACAAACCATTGAATAAACCTATGGAATGGAGATCATCGAAGGTCTCCAACTTGCATGAAATGGCTTCAATGGATGTGGATCTTAATACTTGAGTTGATGCTTGAATGCTTCACTTGATCTTTGAAACCTACATCACAATGTTAGCTCCAAAAACATGGATGATTGCAAAAGACTTTGACATGATGTTTGAGATCTTGATTACTACAATAAATCACTGATAATTCTACTCTTGAAAACTCTTGATCACAATCCTTTCTCTTGTGAAATTGGTAGATTGAACTTGGAAAAAACTTTAGACTTGATTTGATAAAATAACCTTGTATTTATAGGCATGTATCCTTAATTTCCCAAAATTAAACATTACAAGCTAATGAATCAAAATTGAAATTTGGGGACATTAAAATATCGCCAAAACCATATTTTAAATTTAGGTTCAAAGGCCTAGGGAGGGGCGAATGGGTCGCAGGTCCCTATTCCTAGAACACACATTGCAAGGTAAAGTGTTGTGTTGGCATTAATTATTGTCAGGTTTCCTCTGCAGAAAATGTAATTTATTAGGCTTGTAGATGCATAATAGGGATTATTAAGGCATAATTAAGTCCAATTTAATTATAAGGGCCCAAAGAAAGTTTGAAAATGTATAGGAGTACATTTTTCTACACTATATTTACCCCCCACTTTAGTGAGAGGATGAGAAAAAGCACAAACTCACACTAAAGTAGACAATCAAGAGAGGTCTAATTGTACAATTTTTGGAAAGATAAGATGAGAAAGGTCAAGGAGGATGATCAATCCCCCAAGATCTAAGATCTCATTACAAACCAACAAAAGCACAAAGAGACACATGGCTATGTTAAAATATATGCAACAGTAATAACAAGATACTCAATCATATAATGTGAAAGAATTAAAGAAAGAAAAGGAAAAGGCATGGATCAAGCCTCAACTATTTTTCAATCTGCATATGGATCATGCCTTATATTTTTTTCCAAAAAATATTTGCAAGAGAAACCTATTGTTTAGTGTGCAAAAAAAAATGTGTTCACAAGGGCTAGTGAAGTCCGATATACACTAGGTGATCCCCCACAAAGTGGCTAAGTGAGAAAGTCTCACCAGGTCTACAAACTTTCACCATATAATGAGAAATTCATGCAAGGTCTACAGGATCCCATTGTACTTACCATACCAAAGTTATACCTCCTAATAATTTTGATAAGGCACCACATAATATGAACTTCGAGCTTCATAAGGATAGGAAGCTACATTATGCTAGACACTCATGAAAAATTTAATGCAGATAGTATAAGGCATATTCAAAGGGGTTTTTCCTAGTTCATGAATTGTCTCACCTTAGGGAACATTGTGCCTAATATCTCCAAGAGAGGAAAAGTATAGGATAAAAGATTCACAACTTAGGGAATGCAGTGCGTAGCATTACCACTAAGAGGATTATCATAAGCTAAGAAAGGTCACACTCTTGAAGGAAATCAAACCCAATGACACTGCCAAGAAGAGGACACATCAAATGAAGTAAGAAGACCACACTAAGAAACATGAGTTATAGTCAAAAATGCCAAAATGCTAATGCTAATGTATGCTTCCTACTTTAAAGAAATTGCTAAACACCATGTTGTGAGAAATTACTTTAAAGTAGAAAATGATAAATGTGAAACAAGACATGAGAGCTTATTTGGAAAGGCCTATGTCAAGAATATGTTTCCAAATGAAGCCGTGTCATGAAAATTGGTTTCCTACAAATGAAATCCCAAAATAACACATCAAGTATCCACAAAATTGGGGCCAATGTATGTCTTTGCTACAATGGTATTATAGAGCTCAGAAATGTCATCATTCCCCAAGTACTCATGGAACTAGAATAATGACACATAGAGAAAAAAAACAAAGAAAATATATTGGGTCAACATGGAAGAGGCCTACATGTCTCAATGCCTTGTAACATCCCTAAAAGGAAAATAGAAGACAAGAGAAAAGATAAAGTTTTATGACATATAGAAGAATGTAGATATAAATAGAGGAATGGACATAAATACATATAAAAAAAAATGATACAGGGGATCACATTATGCACATGTAATCACACAAAGAACATGGAAAGAAAATAAAGAAAAGACTAGTAAGGCACATGCGACTCAACCTATAGTAGGTCATTTGCATCCTAGTCTTGTTCATCATATGTGAAAGGAAAATAACTAGCCAAAGTGACAACAAAAAGTGTTGTATTAGGAGCATCACTGGGTTCAACATGTGGTGAGTCACTCTTTTTAGGAGGATCATCATGGTTGTTATCGTCTAAGTTCATGGAAGAGGAAAATAATAAATTCAGCTCATTATGCACTTCCTCATCAATTTTAGCAATCTCATCATCATTATCCAAGTTAATCACAATAGGAGGTCTAATGATAATATCCATGGAAGGTACTTGTTCTTATTTTTTTGTTGGGAAAAGGTGTAGAATCATTATGCATTGCTTGAGTTGTTGATTTATCTTTTGCTTGTAACTTATGAGCAATAACATACTTTCTACACCTAAGCTCTCTAGCATTTCAGTTTCTTTTCATACAACTTTCAAGTTGTGATTGTTTAGGAGCAGGTTTATCAACCATATGTTTCTTTTCTTCTTGCAAGGGAGGAACATAAGGAACCATAGGAGGTTGTTCAACCAGTTTCTCTTTAACTTCATAAGAGAAACTTCATAAAATTGTTTGATTTTAGGAGGCACAATGGGACATATTTGGTTATCTCGTGGTCTCTTATAGGATTTATGGGTGAAGGATTTGCTATGGTTTGATCTTGGTTACTTGGAATGGATTTTTGTTCAATCATAATCTCATCAATGATGGGATTTTCAATCATGGGTTGAGGCATATTGCTAAGGGATAATTCGACTATGCGCTTGGCTTTGAACTTTTGGTAGGATTTAAAAAAGAAGTCCTCACGAGGCTTAATAGGTTCCATAGGTTCAGGCCAAAAGAAATTCAATGAGAAATTCCCATAGGAAGACACAAAATTAAAGCCACTATGATGCACAGTAAAGATATCATTTCCAAATGAAAACTTTAAGCATTTATGCACAAGAAAAGGGACAACATTCATGGAGATGGGTAGCCTAAATACACATGAAATTGGTCTAATGACGAGATGATAGAGAATGAGACACTTAACTATTTTGATCCAACTTTTAAGGGTAGAGTTATCGAACCTATCGTAGGGCAATAAAAACCACTACGCATTTTAATCCATGATTTTGGTTGTTCATAAGTATCTTGATAAAGTTCATGCACAAAAAATAATTCCTCAATGATCACATTCTCTATAGAGATAGGATCAATTAGTATCCCATTAGTAGGCTTGTCATTGATTCTTCTAGCAATGTAAAGAGGACCATTGGGTGCATGTTTATTCATGCCATTTGATGAGAAATCAATGTCAAGGGACATATTGGTTTGGCCCTTGGGCGGGTGTAGGAAGATGGGGGGCCAATTTGTGGCCACCCATCTTTGAATTTTTTAAAAATCCCTAATGCGAGCACATTATGTCATGTTAAAAGAAGAAAAAAGAAAACTCATTTCATTTTTTAATTGTGTTATTTCCTCCATCCGCGGCCTGCAAAACCTTCCCAAGAGTGCTTGTGTTATTGAGAGCTCAAAATTCATAATTTTTTCAACAATTCTCATCAATTCTTTGCTAGAATGCTGCCATGTCAACGGGGAGCTCAAAGGAGTAAGTTTTTTTTTGTGAATTTATTATTAATATTTAGATTTAATATGTTTTTGATGTTATTTTCTTTAATTTTTAGGAGTAAATACTCCACCTCCTTGTCCTCCTCAAAAAACTTCTTCACCTCATGCCCTAATACCTACTGTACAACAACTCCAATAAACACCTCCAACAATTCCTCATCATCCCCTAGAACTCAACAAAATTTAATGGGGAAATTGAAAATAACAAAAAACAAATCGAGGAGTTAATTGGGAGGTTGAAATATCCTACAAGTTCAACCTTGCAAAGAACCACACTTGCATAATCACTTGAATATATGTTAACACATGTAGAGTCAATTAGCAAGAAATTAATTGGTTGGGTAGAGAAGAGATGGGAGTATAGAGAATATTATGTAGATAAACTATCCTACAAACAAGTAAAAAATGAAAAAAAATACAAAATTTGACTTGTGTTCCCTTTTCAAAAACCCAAAAACAAGTCAACCTCTACACCCTACAAGCAAGAGGTTCCCTAACCATTGGTGCAACCACCAAGGGATAAAGAACCACTTTTGGTAGAGGTGGTGGATGGTTTTTGACCATCCTCCATGCAACAATAATGAGGTCCTGTCATATTTATTAAGGAAAATATACTATGAGTTTGTCCTCAACAAAATCTCCAACTATTTGAATATGCGAGACTTCTAGGGTAGAGGTGGTGGGTGTGCATAGGATAGACCAAGGGCACGTCTTGACCCACAATGGCAAACAAGACAAGCACTCACTAGACTAGCCTATGAGCACGTGGATATCCCTTCCATTGTGAAGGAGAGTGTTGAGGTCAAGAAACTACAGTCCATCACTTCCTTGAACCAGAGCATAATAGAGCGTGTCAGTCCTACAACACGAGACGGGGGAGACTTTGAGGAGTAGGTTTCCACCCCATACTTGTCAAGCTTGCAGTTCAGCCTATGGTTATGACTCCATGGATAGTTAGGACACAGGTGCATAGGCTACATTTGCAGCTCAACAATTGGTGAACACAGATGCCTTCCTAAATGAGGCTTTTGGCCTTGATACTCAGGTAAATATTAACAAGTTCATTGAATTGAATTTATTAAATTTCATTTTTGAAATGGAAAATTAACTAATTTAGTTTAATGATTGTAATGTAATCATAGGGTTATAGTGTTCAATTTTTAGCAGTTCTCCACCTTCAAATTACACTGTACAACATGACTATTGAGGTATGTAACTAGTAAACAATTATAAATATTACATGTGAATAGAATTATTATATGAATGGTATTCTAATGGCTGATTTTGGATGTTGAATAGGTTAATCTTGGAGTTTTCACGACAACACCTCCCAATAGAGGTGGAGTTCAAAGCTTCACTTAGGTAATAAAATAAAGAGTTTAACTAATGAATTGTACTTAATATATTTTTGTAGTTTATATTCATATCATTGATTACATTGCATTGCACATCTTTGAAACTCAAAGCATTACTACACATTGCATAACTAATAACGAGATGTTGATAGATTACAAAATTTCAACTACAATCTATAATTTTTTAGAAAGTCAACATAAGCAGTTATGCAATTACTTCACATTACATAACTAATAACTAGGAGCAACTGTCAATTGCATTTGGTTGTCATGGAATTCCATGAGACCACATTTTATTGAGGCATTTTTTCACAAAGTTCACTGACTTGTCTATACTATGGATGCTTGGAAAAAATCTATCGAAGCATAATAGTAATGTGGTAGCATAGACAATGTAGTGAGCTGTTTGAAAAAATTCCTCAAAGAAATGTGGTCTCATGGTAATGTCCATCACCATGAGACCAAATTTCTTTGAGGATTTTTTTCAAATACTTCATTTCCTTGTCTATGCTACCAAATTTTCCATACATGTCTACCAAATAATTTTTATCAAACAGTTCACTTCCTTGCTACTATGGCTAAAAGCCTAAAATAGGTGTTTTCAAACAAACTATGGATGCTTTGAAAAAATCTATCAAAGAATAATAGTGATGTGGTAACATAGACAAGGCAGTGAGCTGTTTGAAAAAAATTCTCAAAGAATTGTAATCTCATGGTGATGTCCATCACCATGAGACCACATTTATTTGAGGAATTTTTTCAAACAAATCACTACCTTCTCTATGCTACCATATTTTCCATACATGTCTACCAAATAATTTTATCGAACAGTTCACTTCCTTATTGCTATGGCTAAAATTATAAAACAGGTGCTTTCAAACAAACTATGGATGCTTGGAAAAAATCTATCAAAGCATAATAGTAAGCAATAGCATAGACACGAGAATGAGTTGTTTGAAAAAATTCCTCGAAGAGATGTGGTCTCATGTTCTCATGGTGATGGACATCACCATGAGACCACATATCTTTGAGCTATTTTTTCAAACAACTCATTGCCTTGTCTATGCTACCACATTTTCCATACATGTCTACCAAATAATTTTATCATATAGTTCACTTCCTTGTTGTTATGGCTAAAATCCTAAAACATGTGCTTTCAAAAAAACTATGGATTCTTGGAAAAAATCTATCAAAGCATAATAGTAAGCAATAACATAGACAAGGCGGTAATCTATTTGAAAAAATGCCTCAAAGAAATGTGGTCTCATGGTGATGGACACCACATTTCTTTGAGGAATTTTTTAAAACAACTCACCGCCTTGTCTATGCTAACACATTTTCCATACATATCTACCTAAGCATTTTATCAAATAGTTCACTTCCTTGCTACTATGGCTAAAAGCCTAAAATAGGTGCTTTCAAACAAACTATGGATGCTTGGAAAAAATATATGAAAGCATAATAGTAAGTAATAGCATAGACAAGGCAATGTGTCGGTTGGAAAAATGCCTTGAAGAAATGTGGTCTCATGGTGATGTCCATCACCATGAGACCACATTTATTTGAAACATTTTTTCAAACAACTCATTGCCTTGTCTATGCTACCATATTTTCCATACATGTCTACCAAAGCATTTTATCAAAGTACACTCAATTTTTTTTCAAATAGTTCAATACCTTGTCTATACTACAACATTTTTACTACATCGTACCAAAGTACTCAAAATTTTGTTGACTATCTCATACATTATAAGCAATGATCTGCATCACTATTCTAGTTTTCGTAATTGAATAATGTTGTTTTATTTTCTGAAACAAAGAAAATAGTGTTCCACCTTTTGGGAGATGGAACTAAAGGGGGATTAGGGTTCCTCCACCTATTTCACTTATGTTTCATTAAAGAAAACCATGATCCCTCAACCAATTGGCTTGATTGAGGGAAGGGTTGAGGTGGTTAAGATGGTTTCCTTGAGTGTGATTAAAGACAAAAAGGGGGTGGTTCACCACTAAGAAAAGGTTTAGAAAGACAAGAAATTGAATTAGCATGCAAAAGCTAACTATATGACCTAGAAAATGAACTCAAATCAGAATAACAAACTAGAGATAAACAGAGGTGCACCTAGAAAAATGAAGATGTTTGAAACAAGGTCTACAATCTTGAATTTATGACTTTTGAATCACATTGGGACTCACACATTAGTAGGGATGATTTAATCCCAGTTTAGGGTTTTGGGTCAAAACTAAAATTTGCAACTGGTAAACTAGGATCTACAAAAGAAGTCTAAAAATTGGTATACTGGGACTCATACACTACAAGTGGTGATTTAGTCCCAGTATTAGGGTTTATCTAAAACTCTAATATCCTCTATTGTTCTCCTATAGCTTCTCTCCCTTCTGACATCCAAGTCTAAAACTCTAAATTCTGACTTGTAGATGACTTTCCGTGATCTTGCAAGAAAGATGGAAACTTTAACAAGTTTGTCCAATCTTTCTCTTCAATGGATATTCAACCTAAATCTACAAATCAAACATCAAAGAGAAGGAAAGATTTTTTTTGTTAGGGAATGGGGGTTTTCCTTGGTCAAACCTTGTTTTGGTAACCAAACCTTAATGAGAACTAAAACATGAAACATAAGATGAAACAATAGAACCTTGTTTGAAACCTTGTAGATCTAAAAAAAACCATGAAGTGGCCTCAATGGATGTATATCTTGATCATGATTCTTTACGAAGGATAATTCCTTTGCATACTTTAATTGATCTTGAAGAATACATCACAACATTAACTCAAAACCACATGCATGATGCACCAAGCCTTTGATACGATGAAATGAATCTTGATTGCTACAATAATCCTCTATAAATATTCCCTTGATTCCCTTAGAAATTATCTTGAATTCTCTTGTGAAACTACTCTTGATTTCTTATGAAATTATACGATGAAACTGTGTAAAATAACCTTGTATTTATACTTGTTTATGCCAAATTACTCAAAATTACAACACTATAAGTTGACATCAGATCTAGGAGAATAAAATACCACCAAGAATTGAATTAAAAATAGGTCCAAGCTAAAGTTGGACTCATATGCCAATTGGGACGTATGATTCCTAGTAGCCTAGGCTTGAGACACAAATTTCAAGAAATGTTAAGTTCTATGACAAATTCAAGACTAGGCTCTGAAACTTAGGTGGGACCCATACACCCAAGGTGGCGAATGAGTCCTAGATCACTAAATATAGGCCATACAATCCAAAATCACTAAATTATGATTGGTTATTAGATATGTATCAAGACCATCCTTAGAAAGATTCATTAAATAAGGCATAGAGAAGCCCAATTTTAGCATGGGGGCCCAAACAAGTGTGAAAATTTAAAGGGATACATTTTCCTACAATACATTTAGCCCCCACTTTAGTGAGAGGAGGATCTTACTTCAAACTCACACTAAAGTAAACAAACTCACATCAAGAGGGGTCCAAGTGTACCAATGCTAGTATGACAAGATGACAATGATCAAGAGGGTTGCACAAGCCCCCAAAATCAAGATCCTATGGAAAATAACCATAGGAGCAAGAGAAAACACATGAGAATGATGTATGAAGCAACAAAAAGATACAAGCATACACTTACAAAGAAACAGAGAAAGAAAACAAAAACAAAAGGGGTGGATCAATCTCCAACCATTTGTCCCACACTTTGTGGATCAGATCTAAGTTGTTTGTCCAAAAATGTTTACAAGTGGAACACGATGTTAATTATTCAAACCAAATGCATGCTCACAAGAGCTAGTGGAACCTTAGATAGTCCACTAGGTGAGCCCCAAGTGAGACACATACACACGCGGCTGGTATGGGTTCACACATACAAGTAAGTGGCTATGGGAAAGTCACGCCTAAGTTTATCTCCCATATGGTAACCATACCAAAGATATACCTCTTGATAAATTTGATAAGGCTCCACACAACATGAACAATAAGAATTCATGAGGCAAGCAAAGCTTCATATGCTTGACACCCACGAACAAACAAGATGGATCCACAAGCAAGCAAAGTTTGTTATGCAAGGTGGCCAAATAATCAATATTGTAAATGCAAAATAGTGTAAGGTACGTTAGAAGGAGTTTTTCTTAGTTCATGTAAGGTCTTAACTTAGGAAACATTGTTCCTAATCTCTCCAAGAGAGGACCAATCAAAGAATAAAAGATTCACAACCTAGGGGATGCAGTGTGTCGCATCAAGCCACTAAGAGGAATACAATATGCTAAGAGAGATCACATACTTGAAGGAAATCACAACCAATGTTACCACAAAGCAAAAGACACATCACATGAAGTAAGAATAATACACAATGAAACATTCAAAAGAATAATGCCAATGTATGTTCCCACTTTAAAGAAATTGCTAAACACCATACTATGCACAATTATTTTAAAGTAGAAAATGATAAATGCTAAAAAGACATGAGAGATTATTTGGAAAGCCCTATGCCAAGTAATATGTTTCGAAATGAAGCCATGTCATGAAAAGGGGTTGCACCCAAAATGAAATTCCAAAATTGCATAAGGGATCCATGGATTTTGGGTTAGTATGTCTTTGCTACAGTGTTATTTGGAGAGCTCAAAACCATCAACATTCCCCAAATACTCATGGACAGAAAGAATGACAAAAAGAGAGAGAAAACAAAGAAAAATCATTTGGGTCAACATGGAAGAGACCTAAATATCTTGATGCCTTGCATCATCCCCAAAAGGAAAACATAAGAAAAATAAAAAGATAAAGGTTTACGACATATAGAAGAATGTAGATACAAATAGAGGAATGCCACAAAGAGAGGGTACACAAAAAAGAATGGTATGGGGGATCACATTACGCACATGCAATCACATAAAAGAAACATGAAAAATAAAATAAAGACAAGACTAGTAAGGCATATGCGAGTCAACCTATTAATAGGTCGTTTGCATCCCAATCTTGTTCATCGTATATGAAAGGTGAGAAAATAGAAAAAGGGACAATGGAAAGTGTCGAACAAGGATCACCACCAAGTTCAACACTCTTCCTAGGATAATTATCATTTAAGCTCATAGAAGAGGAAAGCAATGTATTCAATTCATTGTGCACTTCTTCATCAATTTTAGCAACCTCATCATCGTCATCCAAGTTAATCACAATGGGAGATTGAATGATAATGTCCAAATAAGGATTTAGCTCTTGTTGTGGTTGTGATATATGATCTTTTTGTTGCGACAAAGAGGGAGACTCATCCTTTATTGCTTTAGTCAAGTTTGGATGTTGATTTTATTTGTTGTTTTCTCTGTTTAACCTTCGAGCATAGCATGATGTCTATTCCTATGCTCTCTAACATTTCTATTTATTTTTGTGTGATTTTCAAGTTGTGTTTGTGTAGGATCAGGTCTATCAACCATAGGTTTCTTTTATTCACTAAGGGGAGGAACAAAAGGAACCATAGGAGGTTGTTCAACCACTTTCTCCTTAGCTTTGTAAATTCATTTTATCTTAGGAGGCCTGACATGATTGTTTTGGTTGTCTCTTGGTTTGTTATAGGAAATAGGAAAAGGATCCATCATGGACCTTTATCTTGGTTATTTGGAATGTCTTTTGGTTCAGTCATAGTTTCATTAAGGATTGGAGGCTCAATCATAGGTTGAGGCATGTTTCTAAGGGATAGTTTTGTTATGCATTTCGCCTTAAAATTTTGACAGGATTTGAAAAAGAAGTCCTCATGAGGTTTCATATGTTCCATAGGCTCAGGCCAAAATAAATCCAATGAAAAGTTTGCATGGGAAGACACACGATTAAAGCCACTATGGTGCATAGTAAAGATTTCATTGCCAAAGGGAAAGTTTTAGCATTTATACATGACCAACAACACAACTTCCATGGACCATATCCATGGAAAACCAAGCTTCAGATGGAATTGATCCGATGTCAGGATGATGGAGAATGAGACATCTAATTGTTTTGATCCAATTTTTAAAGGAAGGTTGATCGATTCCATTGTAGGGCAAGTGAAACCATTATGCATTTTTATCCATGCTTTTGGTTGATCATATGTTTCTTGATAGATTTCATGCACAAATAATAATTCTTCCATGATCACATTCTCTCCATAGACATGATCAATTAATATCCCATTAGTGGGCTTATCATTGATTCAGCCGGCTATGCAAAGAGGATCATCAAGTATATTTCTAATAATATCTTTAGATGAGAAAGAAGTGTCAAGAGGATTTTTAGTTTGTCCCTTATGAGATTTTGGTTCGATCAATGCAATCATATCATCCATAAGACCTTGTTTACCAGTATCCATAGGACCCTTTTCAATAGTATCCATAGGACCTTGTTGAATAATATTCATGTTGTCATCATTCGTGTCAACATTCATCACATCATTCTTCTTAATTTCACTAGCTTTGACAAATGAAATATTATGATTAGAAATAGGGTTGGTAAAGATTTGCAAGTTTTGGTTGGGAGGGGCAACAAACTTATTTCCTTGATCATTAACACCTCCAATTTGAAGTTGACTAGAATCAATGAGGTCTTGCACAAGATGTTTAAGATTCTTACAATATTTTGTATCATGTCCATTTTATCAATGATAATGACAATAAGAATTAAATCTAAATTTTGGAGGTAAAGGCTTATTGGGATTGAGAGTTTTAATGGGAGTTAAGGTGATCATTTTCCTAGAAGTTGTAACATTATGTTATGTAGGGTGTTGGGTAGGGGAATATGTTGTCTAGTTAGATGCCCAAATGTAAAATGACTAGTCTTCTTTACAACAACCACTTGGGTATCGACATGTTGAGTTGGTTGAGGGGGATTTAGTTGAAAGAATCCTTTATTCTATTTCCTAATTTAAGGTTGATAACTGTTTTGATTTACGGATTTAGACTTCTCAGGATGACTAGAGGTGCATTTTTTTTTCACGATTACTAATCGAGTTTTGATAATCATGAAGGGCAGTGCACAAGTTTACAAAGGAAGGAAAATTCATCATGCCAACCTTATCTTGTATCTTAGTAAATGCAATTTCTCAACGAACATTCATTGAAGGTGAGGATTAGGAATCTTTACATCGATTTGGGAATAAAGCGATTGGTAGTGTGAAATAAAGTCAGTAACCTTTTCATCATCTTTTCTCTTACATATCATAAAATAAGCTAAGGTCATCTTAGGAGTCATATGCACTTGGAAATGGTTTATAAAGGCCTCAACAAGTTCATTGAATGAACAAATTGAGTTATTCGATAATGAGGAAAACCATTCTAGAGCAGCATCTTTCAAGGACTTAGGGAAAAGCTTAGCCAAGAGCTTATCCTCAAGGACAAAGTCACTACATAAGGAAGTATAAGCAAAAACATGGTTAGAAGGATCTCCTTTCCCCCCACATTTCTCAAATATAGGAATCTCTATGCCTTGTGGTATCATTATTCTCAATATCTCCAACGATAAGGGATTGATTTTGACATAGTATGATGTTTAGCCATTTTGATTTTGGTTTATGGTGGACATTTTATTTTGAATGGATGAAATATTTTACAAAATTTGGTTAAGGATGATGTCATTGGTTGTATTGTGAGATGGAGGTGAATATGGTGGAGGTGTATATGTGTTTGAGGGGGAAGTGAATTGAATGCTTATGGGAGGTAAAGTGGTAGGAGATATGACATGAGATGCCATAAAGGTACTAAGATTGCTAGCGTAAATACCAAGGTAGGAATGACACTACTAGTAGGTTGCATCAATGTGTTAACTTGAGGTTTGGTATAGGTAGGAATAGAGGTAATGGTTGTAGGAGGAATTGAAATTCCACCTTGGATTTGAGTATACCCCAAAGCTTGAGCACAAGTAGTCGATGTAGGAACATGTTTATCAACAATATGAGCTAGAATTCACACAATATCTTTTCCATGTTAATTTTCAAGAATTTTACTTATGCTATCTAAAGCAAGGGAACTACCACCAATGTTTTCAGAGTCATAAAGTTTTGCAATTTCTCTATTTCTTCATCTATCCTTCTTATATTTTCTTGTGGGACATTAGCAACCATCGTTTCAAAACTTGTCATACTATTTGAAGGTAAAGAGTTGTCAAGGGTATGGTCCATACCTAGTGAAGTAGTGCCAACACTAGGAGTAAAAGAGATAGATAACCTAAGATCCATGGCGAGTGTGTTATCACGGGATGACATGAGTCTCGAACTATGTATCACTATAGTATTAGCAATAGGAAACCAATTTGTAAAGCTCATGCAAGGGACAATCAATGAATGCAAGATGTAATAACACAAGATAAATTATATTCTTTAAATAAAATTAAGCTAGATCTAATGAAACAAAAATTGAGTAATTTGGAACAAAGATCTAACAATAGCAAAAAAAAGCACAAAAACAAGGTTTTTAATGTTGTAAAATGCAGTTTCAGATATGACACATAACTAAATTACCCAAAGGGGAGTATGAGTCACAGTTAAGGTTTTTTAAGGTTTCAAACAATGAATAATAGTCACCACAAAAAATCCCAAAAAGCAGGTACAACAACCTGTACTAGGGCTAAATCACCCAGAGGGGCGTATGAATCCCAGATTAGGGTTTTGACACTAATTTCAGCAAATTATAAGTTGTTTCTAAGGTTTATAACTTGTATGTTGACTTGATAATTTTCAATTGCATAATTTCAGTGAAATTAAATGATCTAAGATGCAAAAATGCAACCTATATGCACTTTCACTAATGCAAGTTTTAGAAGTCCTAAATGCAAATTAACTAATGCAAGATCTAATGCAAGATTAATGTAAGATAAATCTAGTACATTAATGCACTCCAAATTAGAAATAAGGTGTCCAAAGGTTAGGTTCACCAAAATGAAACCTTAAAAATAGTGTTCCACCTTTTAGGAGATGGAACTAAAGGGGAATTAGGGTTCCTCCACCTATTTCACTTATGTTTCATTAAAGGAAACCAAGATCCCTCAACTAATTGGCTTGATTAAGGGAAGGGTGGGATGGTTAATATGGTTTCCTTGGGTGTGATTAAAGAAAAAGGGGGGATTCACCATCACGTCATGATTGTCAATGCTTGCATCCTCTTGTATCAAATCTTTAGTGGATGATATAGGGGAAATGAAGTCGTCAAGGGATTCATCTAACATGTCAAATTCATCACTACAAAAGGGTTTGAATGATATGCTTTCTCCAAGGTTAACCATTTTTTCATCATGTGATTAAAGACAATAGTGTTCCACCCTTTTGGGAGATGGAACTAAAGGGGAATTAGGGTTCCTCCACCTATTTCACTTATGTTTCATTAAAGGAAACCAAGATCCTTCAACCAATTGGCTTGATTGAGGGAAGGGTTAGGGGTTTAAGATGGTTTCCTTGGGTGTGATTAAGGAAAAAAGGGTGTTAGCCACAAGAAAAGGCTTGGAAAGAAGATGCAAATGATATGCAAACCTAACTATCCAACCTAATATATATGAAATTGAAAATTAGAATAATGAATTGAGAAAGGATACAGGGGAACCCAAAAGATTGAAGATGCTTGAAAAAAGGTCTGCACTCCCAAAAATATGACTTTTAATGCACACTGAGACTCATACGCCAGTAGGGGTGATTTAGTCCTAGTTTAGGGTTTTAGGCTAAATCCAAAATATGTAATTACTAAACTAGGGTCTATAGAAAATGCTTGAAATTTGGTATATTGGGGCTCATACGCCACAAGTGGTGATTTATTCCTAGTATCTTGGTTGATCTAAAATTCTGGAATCCTTTAGTGATCTTCTATAGCTTCTCTCCTTCCAGATCTCTAAGTCTCAAACTTTGAATTCTACTCTATAGATGACTTTATGTGATCTTGCAAGGAAGGTGACAACTTTGAATACTTTGCAACTTTGACAACTTTCTCCAATCTTGCTCTTCAATGTATCTTCAACCTAAATCTGCAAATCACACATCAAACAGGGGGAAAGGTGTTGTTTTGTTAAGGAATGGGGGTTTGCCTTGGTCAAACCCCATTTTGGAAATCAAACCTTAATGAGAAATGAAACATGAATGAAATTAGATATGAAACATAAGATGAAACAATAGAACCTTGTTTGAAACCTTGTAGATCTACAAACAAGCATGAACTAGCCTCAATGGATGCAGATCTTGATCATTATTCTTGATGAAGGATAATGTCTTTGAATACTTGAATTGATCTTGAACAATACATCATAATATTAGCTCAAACCCACATGCATGATGAATCAAGCCCTTGAAATGATAATGGATCTTGAATAGTTGGAATAATCTTCAACAAAATTTCCCTTGAATGCTCTTGAAATGCTCTATAATTCTCTTGTGAAAGTACTCTTGGTTGCTTATGAATTTCCAGGATTGCTTAGGTGAAATTATGTGAAATAACCTTGTATTTATACTTGTTTATGCCAAAATTCTTAAAATTACACCACTAAAAGATGACATCAAATTTAGGATAATAAATCCCACCAAGAATTTGATTCAAAATAGGTTCAAGCTAAAGTGGGTGTAGTACCCCTCCATTTTGCTTATGTTTTCTGACAATATGTTTCACTTTGATAGACCCTGATACTTTGTTTTGATGTATTTGATCGCTGATAGTAGAGCGATGGTGGATATATTTTATGATGTGATGATACATTGTTTGGCGGTGGTTATTTCTGACATGCTTTGTATTAGCATAGATGTCTACTTGAGATGTTATTGCTATATATGCTCATGGTAGATTAATTGATATTTATTTTGTCAGTTTGATGTGATATTGTATTGGTGAGGAGAACGAAGTTGCATCACTCACTTGCGAGTGGCCTGTGATTTCCGTGATTTTCTCCTCACAGTGTGTTTGAATCATGGATTATATATATGTATGTTATATATGTCTGATTGCAGGATTGCAGGTACATGACATCAAATCCACCTGGTTTCACAGGTCTGAGCGTGTCCAGGCTCAACGGTAATGTTGATTGGGAGGTACTAACGAGATTTTTCCTAGTCTAGCCTCAAACCTAGTCACAATATGTCGTCAGTTTAGGTCTGGTATGTTTGGTTGTCACGTCTTTGTTTTTCCTTGTTACTTGTTATGAAAGGTTTATTTTGTGAATTTAATGTTAGATTAATGTTCTTTATAATTTAATGCTTATTTAAATTAATTTTAAATATTGTAGATAAAAGATTCATATTTTATTAATTAATTAAATTAGTTTATTGGTAAAATAATTTAATCATTGTGATTAAAGTTATTTTATTAAAAAAAATAATTAATTGATTAAATTACTATTATTGAGTGAATAGATTAAATATTGTTTAAATGCTTTTGTGTGAATGTGAATTTTAAATATGTATTAAAAAATGAAATTAGTTTTTGAAATTTTAAATTCAATAAAATAGAATAATTCTTGATAATTGTTAAAAGAAAATATCCATGAGTTTGTTAGAAGATATTTTCTTGATTTTCCATGTGTGTTAGTAAAATTAAATGCAAATTCTTGTTGAGTATTTTCTAGGAGAGAATATTGCCAGAATTGGGAAAGGCAAGAAATCACTTCACGGAAAAGGGAAAGGAAAAGAGTATTGCTGTAAAAATTTGTGATTTCTTTTGGGTTTTGATTTTAAAATTTTGGAAGAAGATCTGGGATTATTTTTGGTACAGTAATTTTCATTCATTTGGAAAGTCAAGATTTGAAAAGGGCTTTGGAAGTTGCACACAACAGGAAAATCTTTTCTTCAACCTTCAATTCTTCAAGCTACAAGAATACAGGTTCTTTGCTATTTATTTAGTTTATTGTGTATTGAAAAGATTTCCTGTATCAAGATTTATTTTTGTAGAAGTTTTGTTAAATTTGTAAAATAGAAAGATTTCCTGAAGAAATAATTTTGATTGAAGCTTCTGTTCTTCTCAGTAATTTTTTTTGTAAATTTATAAATGAAGTTCTTTGTTAAATTTGGTGTTAAATTTGGGGAGAAGAAACCTCTGGGAAGAACTTTGCTAAACTCTTCCTGTAGAAAAGATTTTGATAATTTGAATTGAAAACCCTCTGTTATTGAAAATTGAAAATCTTTGGTAAATTTGTGTCAAATTGGTAGATTTCTCAGTTTCCTGTAGAAAACCCTCTCTCAGAATATTTCCCTAATTTTTTATATTTTTATTTATTGATTAAATGTATATATATATATATATATGTATATAAATAATATATATACATATAATTATACAAATATACACATGTAATTTTATTGTGATATTATTGTGTGGAAATTTATTTTCAATAAATCAAAAAATTTGTACATGGTTTCTTTTAAAATCGCAGGATTGAATTTTACGGATTTATTTTGTTGTTTTGTATTAAAAATTTTGGCTTTAAAAAAAATAAATCATGGGGGAAGGGTTGCGGCCGTCCCCACAACAGCCACCCCTAAGGGAGGCGACGGTGGGAGCAGCCTAGCGCTGCCACACCCACACAGGCCGACGCCCTTGTATGGAGCCAACGGCTGTAAAAACACAACCCCAAAAACTTGCCCGCAGCTGTGTGTAACATATACCCTAAAATATTACCTTTAAATGTTATTCGCCATTGGTATAATTTGGATTTTAAATGCAATTTTCTTTATTAAAACGGATTTCAAAATATGAGATTTAAATTATAAATATTATATATATATAAATATATATATTAATTTGTGTATATATATATATTTGTATGTATGTATATATATACTTATATATTTTGAGGAAATAAATTAGTATTTAAATAAGATTTCTTTATTAGATGCATGTAAACACATGAGAATAACTATTTTTAAAACAATAAAATTGAAAAGAGAAAATTGATATTTATTTTTATATGAAATTGAGAAAATCAGAATTAGATTAATAGATTTAATTTCTTTATATTATTTGAGAAAATAGTTTTAAACAAGTTGATTAAATTTCGTGTTTTATATAATTGGTTTGTTTAGATTTAAGAAATCCGAATGTAGAATATTTATTTGTCTAAAATATGTTTAAGTTATATTTTCTCATTTGCATGTTGTATGGGAAAAATAGGTTATATGGGGTTTTAAGTCTTCCAGATACCGTTTCTCTGAAAGGGAAATGTTTTTTTATTTATGATGATTCCATATTTTGAACAAACTAGGGTAGTGCACTTAGTATTATTCGGATTAGACACCTGATTTTATGAACAGGTTGTGATGTCCATTGATATATTGTGGGTTTTTGATGTTAGTTTTGTGCATCTAGTCTACCATTAGTTAGTGGAATTAGTTTCCTTATGTTGTTATTAGGGGAGTGGATCTTTATGAGGGCTGACACACAAAGTGATGCCTGGGTAACTCATGTAGAGTTAGTTAATCAGTGAAAACTAAATCAACACATTAGGTAGTCTAAAATATTTAACTGGAATAATTATGCCTCACTCATGGACTCAAGGGATAGTTTAGACTTGGGGATGAGTCGAGAAGGCCTGGAATGGAAAAATCGATATCTAGTCATTATGAAAGATATTCGATTCCGCAAAAAATTACATGTGGGGCCGGGTTTCGTAAGAAGTTACCAGGGTAACCCAAGATGGGGGCCGCAAACTAGGAAGAAATGCCTAGGTAACCTATGCAACATTGTGATGACACTCCACCTATAATAGCAGTATCCTTGTGAACTTAATGTATTTGATCCTTCAGTTCTTGAAGCAATGTAACCATTAAGTTAAGTTTGTACTTATATAGTTTTGTCTATGGTTTCGCTTGTGTCTAGGGTTTGTAGGTTATGTCTAGGGAACCTTTTTACTATCTCCTAGCATAGGTGGTGGGCCTACGGGTACCACTTGGTTGGGTGGAACGTGCACCTTACACCATTGGGTCCCCAGTTCTTGTTCATGGCGACAAGTACTTCTTGGATGGAGAGCTCGTGTGTGAAAATGTACTTTCTCATATTTATCATTTGTATAAGTGGAAACCTTATTCATGTATCACTCCTCAATTTTAATCAGGGAGAACTTTTGTAATATGTAATTGTACATTTTTATATGAGCTACCTCGTTTGGAAATGAGTATTGTAAATATTATTATAAATGCAATGTAAGAAAGAATCATATTTGTTCTTTATATCTTTAATGATGTAATTTATTTGTTAATGAATGTATGCTCTTAAGTTTATGAGAATTAAACACATGCTATGCTAATTACTTTTGTCATCTATGGGATTTACATGTAGTGTGTCGTCACGTATCTTAGGGAATGTTTGCATTAGTGAAGTTCATGTTTACACTTTAATTTTTTTTTTATTGCACTTTTGTAGTCAATGCAACATTCTTTGGGTTACGAGACGGGGCATTACAAATTGGTATCAGAGCAAAGGTTCTAACACTGGAAGCTTTGGGTAATTGTGAGCCCATTAGGATGTCCTAAATGTTAATTTATGTGGTATTGGATTTTTTTAGCCTTGTCTGTTTTATATCTGAGACTTATTTTTGTTTATGTGTAGGAACATACCTAGACATCGTGCTAGAGGTCGTGGTTGAGGTCGAGGTGGAGGCCATTGGCTGAGTCCCCATGTTACTCCCCCTCAGAGTTCACACGAGAGCGAGCATACCGAACAATTGGGTCCTGAATTGGAACAAACAAGTGGGGAATGAATTCTGATTCAGCCAGAGGTTGAGGGAGCACAGTTGCGTCCCCTACTAGAAGAGGTACTTGCTAGACTTGGTCCGAGGTAGGAAGTTGATTAGGAGGTGGTTAGGGAATGTGATAGATCTCCTAGGAGGATTGTTAGTCCTACAGAGCAGGATGCCATTGTTGTAGGACATATGAGGGATTTGTTGAGGGCACACCCTCCTACATTTGATGGCATAGGTGGTGGTCTGGAAGCAAAGACCTAGTTATTAGACTTGGGCAGATGTTTTTCTATGCACCCATATGGTAGCAATACCCAAGCTTGATGCACCATCATGCATCTGAGAGGTTTTACATCTACTTCATGGCTTTTGGAGGAGCAGAAGCTCCATCTGGAGATTGGGTCAGTTTCTTGGGAAATGTTCTTAGAAAGATTTAGAGCACGTTTCCTATCTAAGCATTGGAGACAACGACGAGCTGATGAGTTTCACGATTTGCGTCAGATGGCTTTATCTGTTGAGTAGTATGAGCGTAGATTTTATGAGCTCAAACAATATGCAGGAATTGAGATGATGAGGCAATGTTGGTACATCATTTTATTAGGGGTTTGAATGCCCATATTAGTGGAGGAGTTAGAGTCTTCAAACTGAAGACTATGGAGGTTGCAGTTGAGAAAGTGCGTATTGTGGAAGAGAATCTAACTTTAGCATTAGGTGGACATATAGGTGTCCAGATAGGTAGTGCACCTATAGCAGGTTTTGGTCCACGTGGTGGTCAGATATAGATAGGAGGTTCCTCTAGGAACCAACAGTTACCCACTAAAGGTGGACAATAGCAGCAACAACAAAGTAATCCATAGAAGAATAAGAATACTCAGCCTCAACAGGGTAACAATTTTCGGTCTCAACATGGTGGTGGTTGGTTTTAGAATGAGAGAGATCAGAGTTGGCAACAAGTTCAACGTGATCGTTTTGATCAGCCTGCACAGAGTTCTTAGTCTACAGTTAGTGGAGGTTGTTTTCCATGGTCTAGTGTACCTCCAGGTGATAGAGGATTCAAAAGGAGTATAGAATCTTTTACTTGTGGTAAACAGGGTCACATTGCTCATCAATGTCCTAAGAAGGGAACTTATGGGTTTAGTCAGAGATCGGCGTCTTCAAAGTCAACAGTAGGAGATGCAGGCAGATTGCATAGGGTGTTTACCGCAATGGATAACCACCAGGTCAAGCACCCAGGTGCAGTTGGAGAGGTTTTTGGTGGAGGACTGGCAATGTTCTTTGGAAACCATGCACATCCTTCAACGTCGGGAGTTGATCCTCAGGGGTCGAGACATTGACCGGGTACAGATCTAGTGGGATCCTAGTGGGGAGTCTTCTATTTCTTGGGAGGACGTATTGTAGATGTGTGTGTTATCTATTTTCTGTTTGCAGGCTTCCTGGAGTAAGCCTTATCCTAGGGGGGGAGGATGTAGTACCCTTCCATTTTGCTTATGTTTTCTGACAGTATGTTTCACTTTGATAGACCCTGATACTTTGTTTTGTTGTATTTGATCACTGACAATAGAGCGATGGTGGATTTATTTTATGATGTGATGATGCACTATTTGGTGATGGTTATTTCTGACATGCTTTATATTAGCATAGATGTTTACTTGAGATGTTATTGCTATATATGCTCATGGTAGATTAATTGATATTTATTTTTTTAGTTTGATGTGATATTGTATTGGTGAGGAGAATGGAGTTGCATCACTCACTTGCGAGTGCCCTGTGATTTCCTCGATTTTCTCCTCACGGTGTGTTTGAATCATGGATTATATATATGTATGTTATATATGTCTGATTGTAGGATTGCAGGTACATGACACCGACTCCACCTAGTTTCATAGGTCTGAGCGTGTCTAGGCTCAACGGTAATGTTGATTGGGAGGTAGTAATGAGGTTTTTCCTATTCTAGTCTCAAACCTAGTCACAGTATGTCGTCAGTTTAGGTCTGGTACGTTTGGTTGTCACGTCTTTGTTTTGCCTTGTTAATTGTTATGAAAAGTTTATTTTGTGAATTTAATGTTAAATTAATGTTCTTTATAATTTAGTGCTTATTTAAATTAATTTTAATCATTGTAGATAAAAGCTTCATATTTTATTAATTCATTAAATTAGTTTATTGGTAAAATAATTTAATCATTGCGATTAAAGTTATTTTATTAAAAAAATTAATTAATTGATTAAATTACTATTATTGAGTGAATAGATTAAATATTGTTTAAATGCTTTTGTGTGAATGTGAATTTTAAATATGTATTAAAAATGAAATTAGTTTTTGATATTTTAAATTCAATAAAATAGAATAATTCTTGATAATTGTTAAAAGAAAATATCTGTGAGTTTGTTAGAAGATATTTTCTTGATTTGACGTGTGTTAGTAAAATTAAATGCAAATTCTTGTTGAGGATTTTCTTGGAGAGAATATTGCTAGAACTAGGAAAGACAAGAAAGCACTTCACAGAAAAGGGAAAGGAACAGAGTATTGCTGGAAAAATTTGTGATTTCTTTTGGGTTTTGATTTTAAAATTTTGGAAGAAGATCTGGGATTATTTCTGGTACAATAATTTACATTCTTTTGGAAAGTGGAGATTTGAAAAGGGATTTGGAAGTTGCACACAACAGGTAAATCTTTTCTTCAACCTTCAATTCTTCAAGCTACAGGAATACAGGTTCTATGCTATTTATTTAGTTTATTATGTATTGAAAAGATTTCCTGTATAAAGATTTATTTTTGGAGAAGTTTTGTTTAATTTTTGAAATAGAAAGTTGTAGAAGTTTTGTTAAATTTGTAAAATAGAAAGATTGCCTGAAGAAATAATTTTGATTGAAGCTTCTATTCTTCTCGGTAAAAATTTTCGTAGATTTATAAATAAAGTTCTCTGTTAAATTTGGTGTTAAATTTGGGGAAAAGAAACCTCTGGGAAGAACTTTGCTAAACTTTTCTTGTAGAAAATATTTTGATAATTTGAATTGAAAACCCTCTGTTATTGAAAATTGAAAATCTCTGGTAAATTTGTGTCAAATTGGTAGATTTCTCAGTTTCCTGTAGAAAACCCTCTCTGAGAATATTTGCACCTTATTTTTATATTTTTATTTATTGATTAAATGTATATATATTTATATATATATATATGTATATAAATAATATATATACATATACAAATATACACATATGTAATTTTATTGTGATATTATTGTGTGGATATTTATTTTCAATAAATTGAAAAATCGGTATGTGATTTCTTTTAAAATCGCAGGATTGAATTTTACGGATTTATTTTGTTGTTTTGTATTAAAAATTTTGGTTTAAAAAAAAAATCATGGGGGAAGGGCTGCTGCTGTCCCCACAGCCGCCGCCCATAAGGGAGGTGATGGTGGGAGCAGCCCAACGCCGCCCCACACACATAGGCTGATGCCCTTGTATGGAGCCGACGACTGTAAAAACACAACCCCAAAAACTTTCCCGCGGCTATGTGTAACAAAAACCCTAAAATATTACCTTTAAATGTTATTCACCATTGGTATAATTCGGATTTTAAATGCGATTTGCTTTATTAAAAGGGATTTTGAAATATGAGATTTAAATTATAAATATTATATATATATATATATATAAATATATATATTAATTTGTGTATATATATATATATATTTGTATGTATGTATATATATACACTTATATAGTTTGAGGAAATAACTTAGTATTTAAATAAGATTTCTTTATTAGATGCATGTAAATGCATGAGAATAACTATTTTTAAAACAATAAAATTGAAAAGAAAAAATTAATATTTATTTTTATATGAAATTGAGAAAATCAAAATTAGATTAATTGATTCAATTTCTTTTTATTATTTGAGAAAATAATTTTAAACAAGTTGATTAAATTTCATATTTTATATAACTGGTTTGTTTGGATTTAAGAAATCCGAATGTAGAATATTTATTTGTCTAAAATATGTTTAAGTTATATTTTCTCATTTGCATGTTGTATGGGAAAAATAGGTTATATGGGGTTTTAAGTCTTCCAGATATTGTTTCTCTAAAAGGGAGATGTTTTGTATTTATGATGATTCCATATTTTGAACAAAGTAGGGTAGTGCACTTAGTATTATTCGGATTAGACACCTGATTTTATGAACAGGTTGTGATGTCCATTGATATATTGTGGGTTTTTGATGTTAGTTTTGTGCACCTAGTCTACCCTTAGTTAGTGGAATTAGTTTCCTTATTTTGTTATTAGGGGAGTGGCTCTTTATGAGGGCCGACACACAAAGTGGTGCCTGGGTAACTCATGTAGAGTTAGTTAATCAGTGAAAACTAAATCAACACATTAGGTAGTCTAAAATATTTAATTGGAATAATTATGCCTCACTCATGGACTCAAGGGCTAGTTTAGACTTGGGGATGAGTCGTGAAGGCTTGGAATGGAAAAATTGATATGTAGTCATTATGAAGGATATTCAATTCTGGAACAAATTGCATGTGGGTCCGGGTTTCGTAAGAGGTTACCAGGGTAACCCAAGATGGGGGCCGCAACCTAGGAAGAAATGCTTGGCTAACCTATGCAACATTGTGTTGACACTCCACCTATAATAGCAGTATCCTTGTGAACTTAATGTATTTGATCCTTCAGTTCTTGAAGCAATGTAACCATTAAGTTAAGTTTGTACTTATATAGTTTTGTCTATGGTTTCGCTTGTGTCTAGGGTTTGTAGGTTATGTCTAGGGAACCTTTTTACTATCTCCTAGCATGGGGGGTGGGCCTATAGGTACCACTTGGTTGGGTGGAACGTGCACCTTACACCGTTGGGTCCCTAGTTCTTGTTCGTGGCGACGAGTACTTCTTGGATGGAGAGCTCGTGTGTGAAAATGTACTTTCTCATATTTATCATTTGTATTAGTGGAAACCTTATTCATGTATCACTCCTCAATTGTAATTGGGGAGAACTTTTGTAATATGTAATTGTACATTTTTATATTACCTACCTCAATTGGAAATGAGTATTGTAAATATTATTATAAATGCAATGTAAGAAAGAATCATATTTGTTTTTTATATCTTTAAGGATGTAATTTATTTGTTAATGAATGTATGCTCTTAAGTTTATGAGAATTAAACACATGCTATGTTAATTACTTTTGTCATCTATGGGATTTACATGTAGTGTGTCATCGCGTATCTTAGGGAATGTTTGCATTAGTGAAGTTCATGATTACACTTTAAAAAAAAATTATTGCACTTTCGTAGTCAATGCAACATTCTTTAGGTTATGAGACGAGGCATTACAGATTGGTATCAGAGCAAAGGTTCTAACACTGGATGCTCTGGGTAATTGTGAGCCAATTAGGATGTCCTAGATGTTAGTTTATGTAGTATTGGATTTTGTTAGCCTTGTCTGTTTTGTAATTGATACTTGTTTTTGTTTATGTGTAGGAACATGCCTAGATGTCGTGCTAGAGGTCATGGTCAAGGTCGAGGTGGAGGCCGTGGGCCGAGTCCCCAGGTTACTCCCCCTCAGAGCTCCCACAAGAGCGAGCATGCCAAACAGTTGGGTCCTCAATTGGAACAAACAAGTGGGGAATGGATTTCGATTCAGCTAGAGGTTGAGGGAGCACAGTTGTGTCCCCTACTAGAAGAGGTACTTGCCAAACTTGGTTCGAGGTAGGAAGTTGATGAGGAGGTGGTTAGGGAATGTGATAGATCTCCTAGGAGGATTGTTAGTCCTGTAGAGCAGGATTTCATAGTTTTAGGACATATAAGGGATTTTTTGAGGGCACACCCTCCTACATTTGATGGCATAGGTGGTGGTCTAGAAGCAAAGACCTTGTTATTAGACATGGGTAGATGTTTTACTATCCACCCATATGGTAGCAATACCCGGGCTTAATGCAACATCATGCATCTGAGAGTTTTTTCCTCTACTTCATGGCGTTTGGAGGAGCAGAAGCTCCATCTGGAGATTGGTTTAGTTTCTTGGGAAATGTTCTTAGAAATATTTAGAGCACATTTCCTATCTGAGCATTGGAGACAATGACGAGCTGATGAGTTTCATGATTTGCGTCAGATGGCTTTATCTGTTGAGCAGTATGAGTGGAGAATTTATAAGCTCGAACAATATGCAGGAATTGGAGATGATGAGGCGATGTTGGTACAACATTTTATCAGGGGTTTGAATGCCCGTATTAGTGGAGGAGTTAGAGTCTTCGAACCAAAGACTATGGAGGTTGCAGTTGAGAAAGCGCGTATTGTGGAAGAGAATCTAACTTTAGCATTGGGTGGACATATAAGTGTCTAGATAGGTAGTGCACCTATAGCAGGTTTTGGTCCATGTGATGGTCAGATACAGACAGGAGGTTCCTCTAGGAACCAACAGATACCCGCTAAGGGTGGACAACAGTAGCAGTAATAACATAATCCACAGAAGAATAAGAATACTCAGCCTCAACAGGGTAACAATTTTTGGTCTCAACATGGTGGTGGTTTGTTTTAGAATGAGAGATCAGAGTTGGCAACAAGTTCAACATGGTCATTTTGATCAGCCTGCATAGAGTTCTCAGTCTGCAGTTAGTAGAGGTAGTTTTCCACGGTCTAGTGTACCTCTGGGTGATAGAGGATTCAAAAGGAGTATAGAATGTTTTACGTGTGGTCAACAGGGCCACATTGCTCGTCAGTGTCCTCAGAAGGGCACTTCTAGTTTCAATCAGAGATTGGCAGATTCAGAGTCAATAGTAGGAGATGCATGCAGATCGCATAGGGTGTTTACCGCAGTGGATAACCACCAGGTCGAGCACCTGGGTGCAATTGGAGAGGTTTCTGATGGAGGATTGGCATCATTCTTTGGAAACCATGCACGTCCTTCAATGTTGGGAGTTGATCCTCAGGGGTTGAGATGTTGACCAGGTAAAAATCTAGTGGGATCCTAGTGGTGAGTCTTCTATTTCTTGGGAGGACGTATTGTAGATGTGTGTGTTATCTATTTTATGTTTGCAGGCTTCCTGGAGTAAGCCTTATCCTAGGGGGGAGGATGTAGTACCCCTCCATTTTTCTCATGTTTTCTGATAGTATGTTTCACTTTGATAGACCCTGATACTTTGTTTTGATGTATTTGATCGCTGACAGTAGAGCGATGGTGGATTTATTTTATGATATGATGATACACTGTTTGGTGGTGGTTATTTCTAACATGCTTTATATTAGCATAGATGTTTACTTGAGATGTTATTGCTATATATGCTCATGGTAGATTAATTGATATTTATTTTGTCAGTATGATGTGATATTGTATTGGTGAGGAGAACAGAGTTTCTTCACTCACTTGCGAGTGCCCTGTGATTTCCACAATTTTCTCCTCACAGTGTGTTTGAATCATGGATTATATATATGTATGTTATATATGTCTGATTACAGGATTGCAGTTACATGACATCGACTCCACCTAGTTTCACAGGCCTGAGTGTGTCCAGTCTCAATGATAATGTTGATTGGGAGGTAGTAACGAGGTTTTTCCTAGTCTAGCCTCAAACCTAGTCACAATATGTCGTCAGTTTAGGTCTGGTATGTTTAGTTGTCACGTCTTTGTTTTGTCTTGTTACTTGTTATGAAAGGTTTATTTTGTGAATTTAATGTTAGATTAATGTTCTTTATAATTTAGTGCTTATTTAAATTAATTTTAAATATTGTAGATAAAAGCTTCATGTTTTATTAATTAATTAAATTAGTTTATTGGTAAAATAATTTAATCATTGCGATTAAAGTTATTTTATTAAAAAAATTAATTAATTGATTAAATTACTATTATTGAGTGAATAGATTAAATATTGTTTGAACGCTTTTGTGTGAATGTGAATTTTAAATATGTATTTAAAAATGAAATTAGTTTTTCAAATTTTAAATTCAATAAAATAGAATGATTCTTCATAATTGTTAAACGAAAATATCTGTGAGTTTGTTAGAAGATATTTTCTTGATTTTCCATGTGTGATAGTAAAATTAAATTTAAATTCTTGTTGAGGATTTTCTTGGAGAGAATATTGCCAAAACTGGGAAAGGCACGAAAGCACTTTAGGGAAAAGGGAAAGGAATAGAGTATTGCTGGAAAAATTTGTGATTTCTTTTGGGTTTTGATTTTAAAATTTTGGAAGAAGATCTGGGATTATTTCTGGTATAGGAATTTGCATTCTTTTGGAAAGTGGAGATTTGAAAAGGGATTTGGAAGTTGCACGCAGTAGGCAAATCTTTTCTTCAACCTTCAATTCTTCAAGCTACAAGAATACAAGTTCTTTGCTATTTATTTAGTTTATTGTGTATTGAAAAGATTGCTTGTATAAAGATTTATTTTTGTAGAAGTTTTGTTAAATTTTTGAAATAGAAAGTTGTAGAAGTTTTGTTTAATTTGTAAAATAGAAAGATTGCTTGAAGAAATAATTTTGATTGAAACTTCTGTTCTTCTTGGTAAAATTTTCTATAGATTTATAAATGAAGTTCTCTGTTAAATTTGGTGTTAAATTTGGGGAAAAGAAACCTCTGGGAAGAAATTTGCTAAATTTTTCCTGTAGAAAAGATTTTGATAATTTGAATTGAAAACCCTCTGTTATTGAAATTTGAAAATCTCTGGTAAATTTGTGTCAAATTGGTAGATTTCTCAGTTTCCTATAGAAAACCCTCTCTGAGAATATTTGCCTTATTTTTATATTTTTATTTATTGATTAAATGTATATATATTTATATATATATGTATGTAAATAATATATATACATACACTTATACAAATATACACATATGTAATTTTATTGTGATATTATTATGTGGAAATTTATTTTCAATAAATCAAAAAATTCGTACGCGATTTCTTTTAAAATCGCAGGATTGAATTTTACGGATTTTTGTTGTTGTTTTGTATTAAAAATTTTGGTTTAAAAAAAAAAAATCATGGGGGAAGGGCTGCGGCTGTCCCCATAGCCACCACCCCTAAGGGAGGCGACGGTGGGAGTAGCCCAGCGCCGCCCCACCCACACAGGCCAACACCCTTGTATGGAGCCGACGAATGTAAAAACACAGCCCCAAAAACTTTCCCGTGGCTGTGTGTAACACATACCCTAAAATATTACCTTTAAATGTTATTCGCCATTGGTATAACTCAGATTTTAGATGCGATTTGCTTTATTAAAATGCATTTCAAAATATGAGATTTAAATTATAAATATTATATATATATATTAATTTGTGTATATATATATATATTTGTGTGTATGAATATATATACTTTTATAGTTTGAGGAAATAACTTAGTATTGAAATAAGATTTCTTTATTAGATGCATGTAAATGCATGAGAATAACTATTTTTAAAACAATAAAATTGAAAAGAAAAAAATAATATTTATTTTTATATGAAATTGAGAAAATCAAAATTAGATTAATTGATTCAATTTCTTTTTATTATTTGAGAAAATAATTTTAAACAAGTTGATTAAATTTCATGTTTTATATAACTGGTTTGTTTGGATTTAAGAAATCCGAATGTAGAATATTTATTTGTCTAAAATATGTTTAAGTTATATTTTCTCATTTGCATGTTGTATGGGCAAAATAGGTTATATGGGGTTTTAAGTCTTCCAGATATTGTTTCTCTAAAAGGGAGATGTTTTGTATTTATGATGATTCCATATTTTGAACAAAGTAGGGTAGTGCACTTAGTATTATTCGGATTAGACACCTGATTTTATGAACAGGTTGTGATGTCCATTGATATATTGTGGGTTTTTGATGTTAGTTTTGTGCACCTAGTCTACCCTTAGTTAGTGGAATTAGTTTCCTTATTTTGTTATTAGGGGAGTGGATCTTTATGAGGGCCGACACACAAAGTGGTGCCTGGGTAACTCATGTAGAGTTAGTTAATCAGTGAAAACTAAATCAACACATTAGGTAGTCTAAGATATTTAACTGGAATAATTATGCCTCACTCATGGAATCAAGAGCTAGTTTAGACTTGGGGATGAGTCGAGAAGGCCTGGAATGGAAAAATTGATATCTAGTCATTATGAAAGATATTTGATTTTGCAAAAAATTACATGTGGGTCCGGGTTTCGTAAGAGGTTACCAGGGTAACCCAAGATGGGGGCCGCAACCTAGGAAGAAATGCCTGGGTAACCTATGCAACATTGTGTTGACACTCCACCTATAATAGCAGTATCCTTGTGAACTTAATGTATTTGATCCTTCAGTTCTTGAAGCAATGTAACCATTAAGTTAAGTTTGTACTTATATAGTTTTGTCTATGGTTTCACTTGTGTCTAGGGTTTGTAGGTTATGTCTAGGGAACCTTTTTACTATCTCCTAGCATGGGGGGTGGGCCTACGGGTGCCACTTGGTTGGGTGGAACGTGCACCTTACACCGTTGGGTCCCTAGTTCTTGTTCATGGCGATGAGTACTTCTTGTATGGAGAGCTCGTGTGTGAAAATGTACTTTCTCATATTTATCATTTGTATAAGTGGAAACCTTATTCATGTATCACTCCTCAATTGTAATCGGGGAGAACTTTTTTAATATGTAATTGTACATTATTATATGACCTACCTCATTTGGAAATGAGTATTGTAAATATTATTATAAATGCAATGTAAGAAAGAATCATATTTGTTCTTTATATCTTTAATGATGTAACTTATTTGTTAATGAATGTATGCTCTTAAGTTTATGAGAATTAAACACATGCTATGTTAATTACTTTTGTCATCTATGGGATTTAAATGTAGTGCGTCGTCATGTATCTTAGGGAATGTTTGCATTAGTGAAGTTGATGTTTACACTTTTAAGAAAAAATTATTGCACTTTCGTAGTCAATGCAACATTCTTTAGGTTGGGAGACGGGGTGTTACAGTGGGACTCATATGCTAGTTGGGGCATATGAGTCCCAGTAGCTTAAACTGGGACACACATTTCAAGAAATGTTAAGTTCATTGCCAAATTCAAGACCAGGCCTCAAAGTTTAGGTGAGACCCATATGACCAAGGTTGCGTAGGAGTCCCAAATCAGTAAATCTAGGCTACACAATCCAAAATCACTTAATTATGACTGGTTATTAGATATGTGTTAGAATTTTCCTCCAATAGATGTATTAAATAAGGCTTGTAGATGTAAAATAGGACCAAACAAGGAATACAGAATCCCAATTAATTAATAAAGCCCTATATTAGTGTGAAAGTGTAAAGATACATTTTACAACACTCTAAACAAGGCACAATTAGGTCTATTTTATCATTAATTATTCATTCCCAAATTAAGTGTGAAAAATGGTTACTTTTTTCTACACTACATTTAAACCCCACTTTAGTGAGAGGAGGAACTTGCTTCAAACTCACACTAAAGTAGACATTCAAGAGGGTTACAAGTGTACCAATGTGCATGGTATAGGATGACAAAGATTAAAGACGGTGATCAAGCCCCCAGGATCTAAGATCCTATGTCAAACCAACATAAGCACAAAGGGACACACACAATGTGTATGATATGTAGCATCAAGATATACAAAGATACAATGTCAAAGACCTAAAAAAAGAAGAGAAAACAAAAACAAAAATAAAAATAAAATAAAAAGGGGTGGATCAAGCTGTGAGCCTAGTGTTTTAACCTATTCTAAGTGTAAAAACTTACTATTATGCAATAAATAAAAACACAAGGAACACGTCAAAGATTAGCCTAAGGAATGATAACACAAAGAAAGATAACAAAATAAAGATTGAAAATGATTATACCTTTGTGTTGTTGAATCCCTTGGTTGTCCCTTGATGTTTGAATGCTTATATGCTCCTTGGATGGCTATAGAGATGTCTAGATGCAAGATGAACAATGTGATAAAATGCAAGTGCTAATGGCTAAATGACCTGGTTAGATGAGGGAAAATGCTTGGAAGTTGAGTAATAAAATTGGTAGCATAAGGGTGAAAATGTCTAAGTGTTATTAAATGCATTAGAAGAGGGGGTATTTATAGAGGAAATTGAATTCTCTAGAGAATTCAATGGTCAAAATTAAGCCACCATGGCCAAGATGAAGGGCTATGGTGAGTTGAAGACTCACAAGCCCTCACATCTTGACATGTGGAATGTGAAGTGGCTAAGGATGTGATGAGGTGTAGGTGAGGTGGAAGGACATGTGAGGTGGAAGAAGGACATGTACCTTGATGTGACCTCTCAATGATCACATGGGGAAGAAAATATTCTTTGGAGGAATAAAAGTGAATTTTAAATTCACAATGATTGGAAGAATCTAGTGGATAAAACAAGGTTCCCAAAAAGGTGGGATTTTGACACATGTGGGTGATGTGACAAGTCAAAGGGTTCTAGAACTTGAATGGGGAAAATAAGATTCCTTGGAGGAATAAATGTGAATTAAAAATTCACATGGGGAGGAGAGGAATCTTGGATGAATAAATGTGAATTAAAAATTCACATGGGGAAGACAAAAATGAATTAAAAATTCCTTGGGGGATGGGGGGAGTTGACAAAGATGCTGATTGGATTAGCTAATCAGTGATTTAGAAGATAATTAGTGGTTAAGGAAGATTAAAGGCCAACTTGAAAAAGTTGGAGGATGTGACACATCCTAATCAAGGATTAGGCATGTGCACATCCCTAATGAAGAGATTAGGAGGTGGGTTAGGATTAAGTGAAAGTTATGTGACATGTGAGGAATTAAATAAATGCCATATTTATTTAATTTATTTGATGAAAGGAGGATTAAAGAGATAAGGTATTTAATTAAATTAACTAAATACCTTAGGGATTTGATAGAATTAAGGGTATTAATTAGATAATAGTGATACTACCTAATTAATGCAATCAAGAGGATGTTTAGACGAAAAGGGATAAATTTGAACCAATGTAAGTGTCCAAATTTAGGTGTCTAAATTTTTCCCCTCTTTGAGATGGTGTTACAAAGTAGCATCATTTCAAAGAATATTAAAACATAGAATCCAAAAGAAGATGATTAGATTGGGAAAGATGACCCAGTCATTTAAAGGAGTGATTGGGAAGAAAGATGATGGGAGTGAAGATGAAAATTAGGGATGAAGGTTGCCCCCCTTGAGAGGACATGTGGGTTCAAGAGAACATTGGTGCACTCTCGAAATGGATGAAACAATGAAAAGGGAGATGAAGAGGAGGATGTAAAGTGATGGGTAAGAGAGGATGATAAATGATAGGCGATAGGGAAGCACAATTGGTTTTGAAAAGCAAAGGTGATGTTGCCCCAATCAAGCTACAAGCCAAAATGGGTTGATGATGGATCGAGTGTTGTCGATAAGGGCATGAAGGGAAGGATACATCCCGATGATGATGATGAAAGTGTTGTTGATGAGGGAAGGATACATCGGAAAACAACACGAGGGTAGGGAATGATACATCCAGATAAAAAGGGTTGTATATGAGGGAAGGATACATCCCAAAACAACACCAAAGGATAGGGAAGGATACATATTGATGATGATGATGATGAGGATGATTGGATTGAGGCTTGTAACTAGGCTGGGGACAAGACCAAGAATGTGATTAAATGATTTGTGCTGGAATGAATGGATGAGGATTGGATTGAGATGGGAGATAAATGAAAGGAATAAAACTAATGGGGGACAAGATGATTAGAATAAGCAATCAATATTATTCTAAGAAGCTGGCAGAAATGATGGTAAGAGATATGATGGATAAGGGAGGGAGATTGATGAAGGATTAATGGATGGGTGGGGAAGATGAAATGAAATCTTAATGCAATTTTCCATTTTTGGAGCACTAATTTTTGCTATAGCATAAGACACAAGATGCCAGAGTATGAAGAACCAAGGACGATTCATATCTAATGCATAAGACAAACACAACAAACAAGAAGACTATCCCAATACTCCAAAGTCATGATGACCTTGGTCGGGCCAGGTATTGGGATAACCACAAGCACAAAAGGATGCCCCAGCGTAACATAATACCTCAAGGATCTTGGTGGGTACTACAGGGACAACCAAGAAGACAACAACAATAAAAAAAGATCAAGACATGCCCCTATGTTGACTAGTCAAAACACACCATAATATGATGGATCATGGTGGTCCTGACAAGTGAAAATAGGAGCTCGAATGATAAACAAAATCCAAAAGTATCAAAATATCACAATCAAGTTCAAACATCCTTTGCCATAGGATCGAGAGGATGGATTGGGTTGATGAGGTCTGTTAGGAAGGATGCATCCTATTGAGACTGATGATGGATACTAAACTAAAAGATTGATATGACGTAGGATAGTTGAAACTGATTGGATCTGCTGATACTAGTGGATCTTGTTTATTAAGAACAAACTAGATAAGGGCATAACCTGATGAAATGATACATGGAATGCAAGACACAAGACTAACACAACCTAAAGACCTAGGGTCTTGGGGCCGATCAAAGATTAACCTTGCTTATGTGAAAGCGCAGAGCCCTCATAGTTTGATAAAAGACTGATGATTGACCATGGATAAAATCGGAAAGATGATAATGACAACCTCAATGGATGACCAAGACAAGAGAGACAAAAGTGCCAGGGGTTGATAAAATGATTGACCTTGCCTACGTGAAAGCACAAGGGAAACGTAGTTCAACCAAAGAACAAAGACAAATGATGGATAAAGGAATGATGAGATGACCAAGATAAGTGGATAAAAAGATGGGACCGATACGATGAGACAAGATAGACCTATTGGATTGGATAGGATTGATGATGGGAATTACACAAAGCTCAAGGATGGGATAGTTATCCAAATCATAAAAAGATGAATTGGGAGGATGATAGGATGGAGAGATGAGTAATGAGAAGTGATAGGAGATTGGAAAGATGATTGAGGACAAGGAAGGATACATCTCGATTAAAGGGTTGTTGATGAGGGAAGGATATATCCTAAAACAACACCAAAGAATAGGGAATGATACATCCCGATGATGATGATGAAGATGATGATTCGATCAAGGAATTGGGTTGCATGATGGAGGAGACTATAGCCAGATACCAATGACAAGGGATTGTGAGATGGGATGAGGATAAAGATGAAAGAATGGATAGAGAGATAAGGATGGGGGATTTTTTTGGAGAGGAAGATATTTTTTGGATGGGAAGAGAAGGATAGGGGATGGAAGGGATGTTATAATAGAAGGATAGGGAGGTAAGGATGGGGAGATGAAAGGGATAATTTGGATGATAAGAATGAGGAGACGAAAGGGATGCTATGATGGATAAGAAGATAAGGATGGGAGGATGAAAGGGATACTATGATGGATGAATAGGGGGATAAGGATGAGGAGATGGAAATAATTGTTTGGATGGAGATGGAAGGGATTGTTTAGATAGGAAGATAAGGATGGGGAGATGAAAGGGATTTTTGGGATGGATAGGAAGATAATGATGGGTAGATGGAAGAGATTGTTATGATGGATGATGTCTCCAAGGACTATGTCACAAAGGGAGATAAGTGCCCCCACTCTAAATATGTTGTGTGTCATGAGGCAGGAGGGACGCAATATGAGTAGATGGGAAGATAAAGGAGATAAATGGAAGATGATATGCTAGGTGGATGATGGAGGGAGATGGATGTAGATAAGGAATACTGTAGTGTATGGATGAAAGGAATTTGTACCAAGAGGTGTCCAAAGCATGCATAGATAGGTGCCCCTGTCATGATCAAGATCATAAGAAGGATGAAGGTATAGGAGATAAATGGGATATGATGGTAGGATGTAGAAGATAGGTGGGATGGAGGAAAAGGATGAAGGGGATGTATAACAGGAAGATGTGTGCATAGCAGGAACCTGCCCCCAAGTGTGGAAAAGGATAGATGGGGATCTACACATGATGCCTGTTTTCCAGGTTTTCATCATGGTACTTATCCAAGGCACTTTTTTGCCAAGTTTTCACCATTGGATGAATTATTTCTCTTTAATTTTTTTTTTGACTTTTCTGTATTTTTTGATTTTTTGGAAAGCATGTGGATGGAGATGGATTAGGATAGGGATGTGGATAAGGGGATTTAGAAGATACATGATAAGGATATGGATGATGAACTCAAGCATCAAGTTCCCTACAAGGTATTAAGAGCCCATATGTGAAGTGACCATTTGATGTTAGGACAACCTTAAGATGGATTATGCAAGAGGATGAATTAGAGGGATTTGATGGGGAAGATATGTGGGATAATGAATGGGGTGTTGGAAGGGGTATGGATGTAATGATGGGGTAGGTGTGTGATGGGGTGATGAGTTCAAGACCAACATTGGCACATGTGGTGGTGTATGTGAAAGGATAGGGGGAGTAATGGATGGAGAATGTGGGGATAATGAAGGAGATGGGATAGTGAGTTTTGGGACATCAGGAATCAAAAAAAAAATAGGAGATGAAAGGGGTGTATGATTACCTTTTGAATTAGCAACTTTGGATGTTACAAAATTTTCATTTGAAGATATTGCATCTTTTTTCTTTGGGATACACATGGTTTTGATCTTTGCTTTGGTGGACCTTTGTGGCTTGTAGATTTGATTTGGGTTTTGGATTTTATTTTTCTTTCTTTCAACATATCATTTCAAGGGGACATGAGGAGCTTTAGATTCATGTGGATGTTTAGATAACTAAATTTTTACTTTGGCATCCAAAGTGCTTTGAATAACAAAGGGATGGGTGTAAGGAGAAGGATGGTGTGGAATGATGGAGATAGGATTTTGAGGATTATATGTGGATGGAGGATGTGTGGGTATGTGCCTTTGTTGATCCTAACTATGGGATATGAGAGTGGGATATTTATGATGGGTGACATGGATAGGTGATGAATGGATGAAGGATGAATAGGACAAGATGGAGGGGGTGATCTTGGGATATAAGGTCCCAAAATGGACGTAGTACCTGACAGAGAAATGAATAGAGTAGATGAAGGATGGGAGATGGTGGATGGAGGGATGTAAGGACCCAAAATGGATGGAGTGGATGAAGGAGGCATATGTATGGTTATTTTAAGATGATACAATGGAGGAGGGGGGATGGCAATAAATGATCTCGTGGAGTGAGGGAAGGAGCCTCTATTTCTTTTGGACGAGGCTTGTTGAGGACGTATAGAGGTTGTACCAACCTTTTTAGATTGTGAGTATTGAGAGATATAACCAAGACCACATGTGCAGTCATGCTCTTTTACTTGGATGGGATCTAAAATACCTTGCTCATGAAGGTCTAGACCTTTTCCTTGATAGTTCATGTTCTTGAGCATTCGATCCATGATAGGATTCTTGTTATTCTGGAAGAATGATGTGAGTCCATTATTAGGTGGAGGATCATGGGTGGTATATATGCTTTTTTTTTCTTCTGCAAGGAGACCACCATGGAAGAATGTGAGAGTAACAAGGGGATTATAAAGTGGTGGGGAGATGGTATGGTTAGGCAATGGTGGAGGATCATTAAATGGAGATGAGGGGGTAGCGGCTTCTTGATCAGGATAGGGAGTTGGTAAGGGATCAAGAGAGGGATTAGGTGACATGATAGGATCTGGATTTGTGGTAGCAAGTGATAAAGGCTCATGTGATGGAGATGGAGATAAGGTCTCATGAGATGGAATGATTGGATCTTGAGTGACAAGAGGATCATGAGATGAAACAGATGGGAGACTATGATCTTGAGATGGGATAGATGGGTCGACAAGATCTTGATGTGAAAAAGGGGATATGCTAGCATGCTTTGGATAAGGCTCTTGGAATTACTCATCTTGCGTGGGTGTTATGATGATGGAGTCTTGAAGGGAATATTCAAGTGGGGGAAATGGAGGGATGGAGGATTCATGAAGTTCATGGGAATGGATTTTGATAATAGTAAGAGTGGGAGGAGTGGATTGGATTTGTGGATCTACGATGGGTTGGGAGGATCTAGGTGTAGGAGTGGATTGGATTTGGTTATTTTTGATGGGATCGACTAATCTTGGAGTAGGAGATGGGGGCTCAGTGGGTTTAGAGGATATGATGGTTTTGACAATTTGAGTGGTGCTAGGGGTGGTAGCATCAATGATAGATGTGGGATGGAGAGGTGTCTCATAATGAGTGACCATGGATGATGGGTTGGGATGACATGGTTCCACGACTCAAGTGGTGGAGTTGGCAATGTATTCTTTGTCATGAGTCCTTGGAGAACTTCTAGAGTGAGAAACTTGCATATTCTAGGTTTAGATGGCGAGGTAGGAGTGGATGAAGGATTATGGATTGGTGGGGGATTAGGACTATGGATTGGTATAGTAGGGTTAGATTGAGGAATGAGATTGGATGGTAGACTAGGAGTAGATGGAGGATTAAGATTGGATGTAGGGTTAAGGTAGGGATATTGGAATGATGAATTAGGAGGAGAGGATATGGATGGTGGATTAGGACAAAAGGATGTGGGTGGTACATTAGGACAAGAGGATGTGGATGATGTATTAGGGAAAGAGGATGGGGGTGTTGGATTAGGATAGGTAAATGTGGATGTTGGATTAGGATAGGAAGATATGGATTTCTGATTAGGATAATACTATGTGGATGTAAGATTAGGGTGAGCAGATTGGTATGGAGGATTAGGATAGTGGGCATATGTGGATGAAGGATTGAGATAGGAGGATGTGGATGGAGGATTATAATAGGGGTGTTGGGATACTGGATTGGGATAAAAAGTCATGGATGTCAGATAAGAAGATGATGTAGAGGGAGGATATTATGGAGATGTGGACAAGGAAGATAATGTATATCTTTTGTCAAAGGTAGCATAAAGAGCATTAATAGATGCAGATAAAGACGTAACAAGATAGCTAAGAGGGGGAATTGGATTTTGGAAAGCGGTTGGGGAAATCTTACTAGAAAGGATAGCATCAAGGGGATCAATGTCATATACCTCTTGATCGACAAGACTCTCGTTATCGTTGTCAATGCAATTAGGGTTTCCCTTGACTACTATTTTTGGTAGAATTGGTGGAGGGTAAGGATTCATGATGTGGGATTAGATCAATATGGATATGGTATCAACATATTTTGGATGTAGATGGACTAAATCTCATATTATGATTTTAGATTGAAGCTCAAATTGGGATTAGTGTAAGCTTAGATTCAAAAAATTGGATGATGGGATGGGATTGATTCTGCTGATTGGATTTGATTACCAAAGGATGATTAGGACACCAAATCTACCTCAAGATGGAAGTAGATTGATTAGGTATGAGATGATTGGATAAGGGTGTGGTTGAAGTAGATCAGATAAGATCGACTGATGAATCGATTGATGAGATCAAATGATGGATTAGATAGGGTTATGAGAGGGATTCTAAATCCTGTTCAGAGATTACCTTAGGTGACTTAGGATGCTAATTGATCGGATGAAAGGATAGATGGATGATTGCAGCACCAAATCCACCTTGAGGTTGAAAGTGAATTGATTCGGCTGACGATGATGATTAACTGACTTAGGACAGATGACAATCCTAAGAAGATGTTGATGATGACAATCAAAGTCAAACACCTAGGTCATTTTGGATAACTACTTCAAATGAAATTCAAAGGTTTTGGATGGGGGGCACGATGATGGATATGTAGCCTAGAGATGTTTGAGGATGATGTATCAATAAAATTTAGATAATGAATGGGTTTGGTAGAACGCAGATAGATTCAAATGCAGACCGTGGGTGAACGGTGTATCGAAATAGGGAAATAGGGTATCAAAACGAGCAAACAGATGCTTAGAATGAAGAAATGGATGCTAAAAATGAGGAGACTGATGCTAGGAAGGGGATAAAACTACTCGAAATGAGAAGATGGATGGTTGGAATGAGGAAACAACCCCTTAGAAAAGGAAAACAAATGTTTAAAATGGGCAAGTGGATACTCAAAATAGGAAAATGAATGCTTGAAATGAGAGGATGAAGACTCAGATTGAAGGGATGAATGCTCAGAGTGGGAGATGGATGTTGAGAACAAGGGAACGAATTCTTAGATTGAGCAAACAGATACTTAGAATGAACAAACGGGTGCTCAAAACGAGAAAAAAAATGCTCAAAATGATTGAACAGAGGGTGAAAATGTCCGTTTAGAGGGTAGGTTCACCCCTCTGAAAGGAAAGGGTGGGTATGCCCCTTTGTAAGGGTGGGTTTTCCCCTCTGGAAGGAAAAGGGTGGATACACCCCTCTGTAAGGGTGTGTTCGCCCCTCTAGAAGGAAAAGGGCAGATATGCCCCTCTATAAGGGCGAGTTTTCTCCTCTGGAAGGAAAAGGGTGGATACGCCCCTCTGTAAGGGTGGGTTCAGCCCTTTAGAAGGAAAAGGGTGGATATGCCCCTCTATAAGGATGGGTTCACCCCTTTAGAAGGAAAAGGGTGGATACACCCCTCTGTAAGGGCGGGTTCATCCCTTTGAAAGGAAAAGGGTGGATATGCCCCTCTGTAAGGGCGGGTTTTCCGCTTTAGAAGGAAAAGGGTGGATATGCCCCTCTGTAAGGGTGGGTCCACCCCTCTTGTAGGAAAAGGGTGGGTATGCCCCTCTGTAAGGGTGGGTTCGCCCCTCTAGAAGAAAAGGGTGGATCTGCCCCTCTATAAGGGTAGGTTTGCCCCTTTGGAAGGAAAAGGGTAGATACGCCCCTTTGTAAGGGAAGGTAAATGGATTGTCAGAATGAAGAGACAGGTGATTAGAATGGGGTGTTGGATAATCAGTTTGGGAAATAGTTGATCATATTGGGGAAAGAAGTGATAGGAGTGGATGAGCAAATATTCAAAACTGTTAGTTGATTGCTCGAAACGAGTAAACGATTGATCATAATGGATGAAAAAATGTTCAAATGGGGAGATTGACTCTCAGAATGTATGAAAATTTACTCATAATGAGGAAATGATGGCTCGAAATGGACAAAAAAAATGTATGCAAGTTCACCTTTTGGTGAAAAACGGGCAGAAACAGATGCTCTTATTAAGTAAATAGGTGCTCGAAATGAGGGGGTGACTGCCTTAACTGAGGGGTTGATCACTCAATATGATGAAAGGATATTTGAAATAGGGGGATGATTACTTGGAATATGAAAAAGAGCAGAAGGGTGCTTGAAATGGCTAAACAAGTGATGAAAAAGGCTATTTTTAGGGAAAGTTTGCCCCTCTACAGAAAATTGAGACTTGACTTGGACAGAAAGTGAAAATGGGCAAAAGCATGAATTATGATGACTGAATGAGAATGAAAATGTTTAGATCACAAAAAATTATACGGTTTTAGGTTCCCAACTAGTTTTTGTTTAAATTGGGCAAACAAACCTAATGAAGGGTGAAGCAGGTTCACTAGAAGATGGATTAAGTCTTTTGAGATCTCTAGGTAATAAAAAAGGGTCCCCAAATGAGGAGGTGAGCAATCAAAATGGGAAATGAATGTTTGGAAAGGGTGAACAGATGTTCGGACTGGGTGGATGAATTATCGAAACAGGTGAACAGACTCACGAAACGGGTGAATGGATGCTTGGAACGGTCAAACAGATGCTTAGAATGTTTAAAGGAGGCTTGGAATGGTTAAATGGATACTTGGAATGGTTAAATAGATGCTTGAGATGATTAAACAGAGGCTTGGAATGGTTAAAAAAGTGAAATTAATTGTTTAGGATGGTAGGTTCACCCCTATGTAGTAAATTGGAGGGCAGGTTTGCCCCACTGCAAAGTAGGTTAGGGTAGGTTTGCCCCACTACAGTGCAAGATTGCTCTTCTGCGGGAAATAGGGACTTGGTTTGGATGGAAATGACTATGGAAAGGAGTTAAAACAACAACAATGAGGCTGACTTTTCTAAAATTTTATTGGTTTCTCACAAGAAGACACTTCAAACAAGCACAATCCTATGATTAGTGTTAAGGGTATGGCCAACAAAGGTCTTAATCTAGGATACACAAGGATTCTAAGGAATCCTTGATATAATCTCAGTACATGAGGCCCAAACTATGAACACCAGCCCATCACAAGTGTGAGTCGAAGACCCCAATGAGATACTAAAGGGCTCATACCAACTCTTCACATCTATCTGGGTATCACCCTAGCTTCGATGCTCCACTAGACATGACATGATTGGATTGGGGTACAACTTTGGCTCTCCCCCCTTTCTATACCCCGCCAGTATGCGTGGTTGGGATCGTCCCTTGGGTTGATGAAATCCCCAAGCAGGTCCCTCTAAAAAGAAGGCACTAATCATTTCCAGCTACTCCCCAGGCTCACACGAAGTGCAAGGGGAAAGCGAAAACAAACTAATGCCCCCTTGGGTGAAACAAAAATAGACACAAGAAGGGGTAAATTTTACTTCCTCCTAATTAGACTATGTGTCTAGACGAGTAAGTGAAAACAAAAAGGAAAGATTTTAAAATTTGAACAAACAGATGGCCCTGCAAGTGAGTGTTAGTTTTTTTAACCTCCATTCTTCATCAATTACAAAAATATACTTCCAGAATGTTCTATTTAGGGCAGGTTTTCCCCTTTGCAGTAAAATGTCAGAAAATAGAGTTCAAATCAGGGCAATTTTGACCCATTGCAGTAAAATATCATAAAATAGAGTCAAAATTAGGGCAAGTTTGCCCTTCTATAGAAAAATGTCAGAAAATAGAGTTCAAATTAGGGAAGGTTCACCCCTCTGTAGCAAACTATTAGAAAAAAGAGTTAAAACCAGGGTAGGTTCGCCCTTCTACAGTAAAATGTTAGAAAATAGTGTTAAAACCAGGGCAGGTTCGCCCTTCTACAGTAAAATGTTAGAAAATAGTGTTAAAACCAGGGACGGTTTGCCCCTCTGCAGTAAAATGTTAGAAAACAGTGTTAAAACCAAGGTAGGTTCACCCTTATGTAGTAAAGTGTCAGAAAATAGTGTTAAAACCAGGGCAGGTTCACCCCTCTATAGTAAAATGTTAGAAAACAGTGTTAAAACTAGGGCAGGTTCACTCTTTTGTAATAAAATGTCAGAAAGCGGTGTTAAAACCAGGACAGGTTCACCCCTCTATAGTAAAATATAAAAAAAAAGTGTTAAAACTAGGGCAGGTTTACCCCTCTACAGTAAAATGCCAGAAAATAATGTTAAAAGTAGGGCAAGTTCGCCCCTTTGCAGTAAAATGGAGGACAAGTCTGCCCGTCTGCAGTAAACTGGAGGGCAGGTATGTCCCTTTGCAGGGTAAGTTTTCCAATCTGTGACCTGAACCTACAAACAAACTAAACAACAACAAATGTGAAATGAAGGAACCTATTTGTGGGTCCCACCGGGCATTCTAGAAATGTGAGCCTAGTATTTTAACCTATTCTAAGTGTGCAAACTTACTATTATGCAATAAATAAAAACACAAGGAACACTTCAAATATTAGCCTAAGGAATGATAACACAAAGAAAGATAACAAAATAAAGATTGCAAATGATTATACCTTTGTGTTGTTGAATGCCTTGGTTGGCCCTTGATGTTTGAATGCTTATATGCTCCTTGGATGGCTATGGAGATGTCTAGATGCAAGATGAACAATGTGATAAAATGCAAGTGCTAATGGCTAAATGACCTAGTTAGATGATGGAAAATGCTTGCAAGTTGAGTAATCAAATTGGTAGCATAAGGGTGCAAATGGCTAAGTTTTGTTAAATGCATTAGAAGAGGGGATATTTATAGAGGAAATTGAATTCTCTAGAGAATTCAATGGTCAAGATTAAGCCACCGTGGCCAAGATGAAGGGCTATGGTGAGTTGAAGACTCACAAGCTCTCACATCTTGACATGTGGGATGTGAAGTGGCTAAGGATGTGATGTGGTGTAGGTGAGGTGGAAGGACACGTGAGGTGGAAGAAGGACATGTACCTTGATGTGACCTCTCAATGATCACATGGGGAAGAGAAGATTCCTTGGAGGAATACAAGTGAATTTTAAATTCATAATGATTGGAAGAATCTAGTGGATAAGACAAGGTTCCCAAAAAGGTGGGATTTTGACAACATGTGGGTGATGTGACAAGTCAAAGGGTTCTAGAACTTGCATGGGAAAGAGAAGATTCCTTGGAGGAATAAATGTGAATTAAAAATTCACATGGGGAGGAAAGAAATCTTGGATGAATAAATGTGAATTAAAAATTCACATGAGGAAGACAAAAATGAATTAAAAATTTGTTGGGGGATGGGGAGAGTTGACCAAGATGTTGATTGGATTAACTAATCAGTGATTTAGAATATAATTAGTGGTTAAGGAAGATTAGAGGCCAACTTGCAAAATTTGGAGGATGTGACACATCCTAATCAAGGATTAGGCATGTGCACATCCCTAATGAAGAGATTAGGAGGTGGGTTAGGATTAAGTGAAAGTTATGTGACATGTGAGGAATTAAATAAATTTCATATTTATTTAATTTATTTGATGAAAGGAGGATTAAAGAGATAAGGTATTTAATTATTAACTAAATACCTTAGGTATTTGGCAGAGTTAAGGGTATTAATTAGATGATAGTGATATTATCTAATTAACGCAATCAAGAGGATGTTTAGATGAAAAGGGATAAATTTGGACCAATGTAAGTGTCCAAATTTAGGTGTCTACACAAGCCTCAACCATTTTTCCAACATTATTTGGATATGATCTAAGTTTTTTGTCCAAAATGCACACTCACCCTGAGGCAACGAAACTTCAGGCTGTCTTTTGGGTGAGTATACAAAAAGGGTGGCTTAGTGAGAAAGTCATGCCTCTACATTGGTTTCTCATCATATAATGAGAAAGTCATGCCTCTATGTTGGTTTGTCATCATACTAACCATACCAAAGCTATCCCTCTGATAACTTCAATAGGGAACCACAAAATGAAACTTTGAGCTTATGAACAATCATGCAAGTAAAGGTTTTTGTTGAAAGGGACTTTGCTTAGTTCGTGTAAGGTCTCTTCTTAGGGAAAATCATGCCTAATTTCTCCAAGAAAGGACAAGTCAAAGAAACATCACACTCTTTGAGGAAATCAAACCCAATAACACCACCAAGAAAAAGACACAACACAAGAATAAAGAAAATCACAACATGAGTGTCGATGTATGCTCTCACTTTAAAGTGGTTGCTAACACCATTGCTGTGAGAATTTTTTTAATGTTGAAGAAGACATGAGAGCTTATTTGGAAAGTGCTATGCTAAGTCATATGTTCCCGAATGAAACCACATCATGGATAAGGGGTTTCCTCCAAAATTCCACAAATAAATATAACTCAGTATGTCACATGCAAGCTAACTTAAGGCATGTCATCCACATCCCAAGCTTACTCTTATATATACATTAAAAGTGGTCAACTATCCAAAAGAGACAATGAAAAGTGTATCTAACCCCTTTCCCCCACTTAGTGTAAGACAAGGGTGAGCTAAGATGATTGATGAAAAACATGATAATCATTATCAATTAGAGGAGCTAGGTACTTCAACAAAAGGAAGAGCACCATAATCCTTAAGATGTTGAATTTTATCACTTAAAGCCTTACATTCATTAGTAGAATGACCATGAACTTTATGATATGCAAAAAATGAACTCTTATAGTAAAATTTGTTTCATGTTTTTGGAGGGAGAGATATCAAGTGATCTTGGAGAAGTCTCAACAAGATACTTTTTTGATCGACAATAGAGGATATTTCTTTCTTAGCACAAGTTTTCATACACACAATAGATGATAAGGCCCTAGATGAAGATGGAGATAGAGGTGGTAAACCTAGATCTTTCTTGAAAAGGTATTACGATATAGACTTCACTTGCTCTCTATCATTTTTCTCCATGCTTTCATTGTATCCATGCTTAGAAAGGGGTTTGTATCCAAGACCACAACATTCTTCCAACTCAGACGAAGGGATTTTATGATTTAGGGAAGGATTGAATTCTTCACGAGAACACAAAGTCTTTTTAGGTTTCTTAAAGTTATGCATCTTCCTCTCATGAGGGGTGCCCAGGTTGGAGGGCCCCCATCACCACCATGGGGTGATGGTGTTGATGAAGAAATAAGTTGAGAACATGAAACACAAGGCTTTTTAGGTGTAGATTGTGAGATTTCATACTCTCCCATAAAGGAGGGCATAAAATCTAATGAAACAAAATCATCACTAAAGCATGTTTCTGAAAATGAATTTTTTGTATATGACTCTTTGGATTTTGAGGGGGAGATTTTGGATTCTTTGTTAAAACAAGGCATAAAATATGATGACCCCAAATCATCACTAAAGAGTTTTTTTGTATGTGAAAGACAATTAGGATGAACATCAACTTTTATAGGTTCTATTTTTGAGGTTGGAATGAAAGTATTAGGGGAGTTGGAAGTGTTACAATCGTGTTTAACTTGTGATTTATAACTTTGTTCATCTACTTCAACCGTGTATATATTTTTGTTGTTTTCAAATTTCATTGCACCGTGAAGAGTAGATAGGACTCCTTTCATAACATTAATCCATGGTATCCCTAGGAGAAGGTTGTATGAAATAGGTATTAAATTAATATGGATAGGGGTAGGAAAAACTATAATAGGTCTGACCTAAATAGGCAATACAATCAGTCCTAATGTTTTCCTATTAACATTGTCAAAGACACAAATATTAACATCATTAAGTTGAATAAGCTTCTTATATACACTGATTTTATCTAGGAGATCATGCTACAAACATTAAGACCTGCTCTATTGTCTATAAGGGTGCACCTAGCTATAGTTTCATTAATAACCACCTTGATCATTAAATCATCATTCTTATGTTGTGTCTCAAGCAAGGGAAATTCATGTTTAGGGAAAGTGTTTTATGAATTTTTCACTTACATACAATCAAAGGAGGTTGCTACATCATTAAATTTCACAAAAAATTGCATGTTATTCTTCTACAAAATTTCTTGGAGCATTAGGTATGGTGTGCAAGTGACACTTTTGCTAAAGAAAAAAGGTAGGTGTTTATATGATGAATTTTCTTATCAAGATCATTCTCTTTTCCACTATGTGAATGAAAAATAGGAGCAATAGGTAGGATATGTTGAGGCAATGGTAATGAGGTAGGTATGGTTTGTTGTTGTATATTATACGTGTGACCAACAATGTAATTTAGTTGTTGCAAAACATTGTTACTACATATTTGCCTTATAATGTTCATGATAGCTTCTAGAGGTAATGGGCTAGGTTATTCTATGATGGGAGGTGACTTAGGAGGCTCAATAATTAAAGGAGGCCCAATTTGTGTAGTCATACACTCAACTGAGTTACCTATATAACCTTCTAATGAGGGGGGATCTAAAGTGAACTTAACATCTTCATCTATGCCATCCACCTTAGTGTTTTTTGAGACACATGTAGCATTAGAGGACGAACAAACAATATTCTTGTGATGCTCAATAATTGTATCGTCTTTCACCAAGATACCTTTGTCACTAATAGGAGAGGTATCAAAAGAAGAAAAATTGTGATTTTCATGATTGCCGATACTTGCATCATCTTGTATCAAAGCTTTAGTGGATGATCTAGGGGAGATGAAGTTGTCAAGGGCTTTATCTAACATGTCAAATTCATCACTACTAAATGGTTTGAATGATAGGCTTTCTCCAAGGTCAACCATTTTTTGGGGGTGTGATGAAACGAAGAAAATGAAACATCACTGAACATCACGTTAGGTTCATCAAAACAAAACAAAGAAAATAGTGTTCCACCTTTTGGGAGATGGAACTAAAGGAGGATTAGGGTTCCTCCACCTATTTCAATTATGTTTCATTAAAGGAAACCAAGATCCCTCAACCAATTGGCTTGATTGAGGGAAAGGTTGGGTTGGTTAAGATGGTTTCCTTGGGTGTGATTAAAGACAAAAAGGGAGTTTCACCACTAAGAAAAGACTTAGCAAGACAAGAAATGAAAGAAACATGCAAAACCTAACTATATGACCCAAAAAATGAACTCAAATTAGAATAACAAACTAGAGATAAATAGAGGTGCACCTATAAAACTAAAGATGCTTGAAACAAAGTCTACAATCCTAAAATTATGACTTTTGAAGCACACTAGGACTCATACACCAATAAGGCGATTTAGTCCCAGTTTAGGGGTTCAGGCCAAAATTGAAATCTACAATTGGTAAACCAGGATCTATAGAAAAAATCCCAAAAAATAGTATACTAGGACTCATACGCCACAAGTAGTGATTTAGTCATAGTATCAGGGTTGATCTAAAACTCTAATATCCTCTAGTGTTCTCCTGTAGCTTCTCTCCCTTTCGATCTCCAAGTCCAAAACTCTGAATTTTGACCTATAGATGACTTTCTGTGATCTTGCAAGAAAGATGGCAACTTTGACAACTTTCTCCAATCTTTCTCTTTAATGGATCTTCAACCTAAATCTAAAAATCACACATCGAAGAGAAGGAAAAATGTTGTTTTGTTAGGGAATTGGGGTTTTCCTTGGTTAAACCCTATTTTGGTAATCAAACCTTAATGAGAAATGAAACATGAAACATAAGATGAAACATTAGAACCTTGTTTGAAACCTTGTAAATTTGTAAACAAGAATGAAGTGGTCTCAATGGATGTAGATCTTGATCACGATTCTTGATGAAGGATAATGCCTTTGAATACTTGAATTGATCTTGAACAATACATCACAATATTAGCTCAAAACCACATGCATGATGCATCAAGCCTCTAACATGATGAAATTAATCTTGATTGCTGCAATAATATTTTATAAATATTCCCTTGAATGCCTTAGAAATGCTCTTGAATAGTCTTATGAAAGTACTGTTGATTGCTTATGAAATTCTAGGATGAAACTATGTAAAATAGCCTTGTATTTATACTTGTTTATGCCAAATTTCTTGAAATTATAACACTACAAGATGACATCAGATCTAGGAGAATAAAATCTTGCCAAAAATTGAACTAAAAATAGGTCCAAGATAAAGCGAGAATCATATTCCATTTGAGGCGTATTTGTCCCAATAGCCTAGGCTTGGGACACAAATTTCAAGAAATTTTAAGTTCTATGCCAAATTTAGGATCAAGCCCCAAAACTTAGGTGGGACCCATATGCCCAATGTGGTGTATGAGTTCCAGATCACTAAATATAGGCTATACAATATAAAATCACTAAATTATGATTGGTTATTAGATATGTGTTAGATCATCCTCAAAAAGATGCATTAAATAAGGCTTGTGGATACAAAATAGGATCAAATAAGGCATAAAGAAGCCCAATTTTAGGAGGGCCCAAACAAGTGTGAAAATGTAAAGGGATACATTTTCCTACACTACATTTTTAGATGATGTAGGAGGATACACCTCCTAGTGTTCATATGGTAATGGAGCATGGTGTTTCTTCTGCAATTGATAGCTCAATGCCTTTGATGAGGGTATGAGATAGATTAGTAAATTTCAAATTATATTCTTTGTTATAGTTTTTTATTATTGAAAAATAAAATGATTATTTTTTTTAGCTTAATTTCTATCTGGATGGTTTCTATAGGACATTCAAATTTCATAGCCTAAGCCTACTATTTTCAAAAATAGGGAGAGAGATCATTTGGTGGCAGTACAAGTGATTATTTTGTTAAATATATCATTTTTTATAACATAATTTATATATATTAATATCTTTACTTTTTATTGTAATAGTTTAAGCTTGATCGAGAACTAAATAGGAGTATCCCTCGAGTTCAAAGTAGACCAGTGTCATACACATCTCTATCCCCCGACGATCAAAGGTTGCCCATCTATTTTCTTCACCTAGAGGGAAATGAATTTTGATTGGGGTCCTTTGTTGTATTCCTATATGTCATTTTTGGACATATTTTATATTGCATATACTTGACATTGTATGCCTATATTGGATTCTATTAAATCATTTATGGCTATTTTGTATATATTTTATACTTATATGAACAAATATTGATGTATGCCTATATTGCTATTTTGTTAATACACATCTTTTTATTGATGGTGTCCATATTTGCATTATAAATCCACACTTGAATAGATATTTGTAGATGGTTTACTTCAAATATTTAAAATCCAAGTTTTTTCCATGCACTCTTCTTTTATATAATTGTAAATATATAACTAAGCTTGAACATTATTCTCTTGTAAGATTATTGAGCATTAAATCAATCATATGAAATAGTAATGCTTCATGCTTCATGCTTCATGTGCTTCATGATGGAAATTCATGTGCATGCTTCATGATTTATGTCATTGAGGAAGACATCTACCATTTCACGTGTATTCTTCATGCTTTCATTCACTTGTATGCTTCATGCTTCTTATGTATACTTCATGTGTTCACGTGTATGATTCATGCTTCATGTGATTACTTCATATTTTCATGTGTATGCTTCATGCTTCCTATGTAGACTTCATGTATTACATGTATTCACATGTATGCTTCATGCTTATTGTGTATACTTCATGTATTATGTGTATTCACGCGTATGCCTCATAATTCATGTATTGCATATATCTCTTTTCCTGCTTCATGACTGGATGTATCTTCAACAAGATTACTCCATTTGTAGTAAAACTTTGTTTGTTGAAATTCTTTGTAGGTTGATAAGCACTAACATATAAGGGGGAGAAATTTATTGTTGAGAAATACATCCATAACATCCTTAATAATTCAATGAAGAATACAACCTTAGGCAAAAAGTTGTGACCCTTCAAGTAGGATAGACTATGACCCTTTTATAATGAAGGTAAGTGACCATTCCTGGCATATATGTTCCCAAATGGATTTGTTGGCACTAAGGTTTGGCCCCATGAACAAGAAAACCAAAAGTAGCCTACCTTGCAACCTTACACTACATGCATCTAACGAATTTTGGAGCATCAGAAAAACTTTCACCATGGGAAAATGCCTTTGAGATATCAAAAATTAAAAGAGGTTATTGTAGAGGGTCCTTGCATGATCCCATAGCCTTAGATGAAATGTTTATAAGTGACATGGTTTCTGAGTAATAGCTCATCAAAGATTGTTTCCTTTTGCACTTTGGTCTCTTAAGAGACTTCACTGGTACAATGTAGCTCAAACCATTTCATCATGTTTGGGTGAAAAATAGGACCTTTCCTAACATAAACACACCAATCTAGATGTTTTAGAACTATTGATTTGGCCACACAATGAGCAGAACAAAAGTTACCCCACCTTGCAACTTTACACTGCATGCATCTGACACTTTTTCCATCAATTGGAAACTCGACACCACAAGAAAATTCCTCTAAGATATCAAAAACCAAGAGAGGTTATTATAGAGGGACCCTATGTGATTCCATCCTCAAATTTTTTTTCTTCTAAGTGATAGGGTTTTTGAGTAATAGCTCATCAAATAGTTCAACCCTTTTGCACTTTGGTCTCTTAAGATACTTTGTCGATACAATGTAGCTTGGACTATTTCAACATTTTTGGGTGGAAAATAGGACCTTTACTATCACAAACCAACTCATACGAACATTTTGGAATAGTCAGTTTGGTTGGACAACAAACAGAATGAAAGTTACACCACCTTGCAACTTTACACTACATGCATTTGACTTGTTTTCCAACAACTGAAAACTTGACAACACGAGAAAATGCCTAAGAGATATCAAAAAATAAGAGAGGTTATTGTAGAGGGTCCCTACATGATATTGTAGCCTTAGACAAAATGTTTCTAAGTGACATAGTTTCTGAGTAATTTCTCTTCAAAGTTTGTTGCCCTTTTGCACTTTGGTCTCTTAAGAGACTTCGTTGGTAGAATGTAGATTAGACTGTTCTGACATGTTTAGGTGAAAAAAATGACCTTTTCTAGTGTAAACCTGCCCATATAGATGTGTTGCAATAGTCAGTTTGGTTAGAAAACAAATAGAATGAAAGCTAACCACCTTGCAACTTTACACTACATGCAATTGACACTTTTTCTATCAACTGAAAACTCTTCACCACGAGAAAATGACTCGGAGCTATAAAAAATAAAGAGAGGTTATTATAGATGGGCCCTACATGATCCTATAGCATTAGACAAAATTTTTCTAAGTGACACGATTTCTGAGTAATAGCTCATCAATTTTTTCTACCCTTTTGCACTTTGGTCTCTTAAGAGACTTCACCGATACAATGTAGCTTGAACTGCTTTGACATGTTTGGGTGTAAAATAAGACCTTTCCTAGTGTAAACCTTCTCATTTGGATGCATTGGAACTTTCGGTTTGGTTAGACGACAAACAAAACGAAAGTTACACCACTTTGCAACTTTGCACTACATGCAACTAACACTTTTTCCATCAATTGAAAACTCTTCACTGCGAGAAAATGACTCAGAGCTATTTAAAATTGAGAGATATTATTGTAGAGGGGCCCTACATTATCTCATAGCATTAGACAAAATATTTATAAATGACATGATTTTAGAGTAATCGCTCATCAAAGTTTGCTTCCCTTTTGCACTTTGGTCTCTTAAGAGACTTTGCTGGTATAATGTAGCTCAGACTATTCTGACATGTTTGGGTGTGAAACAAAGACCTTCTCTAGCATAAAACTACCCATTTGGACACATTGAAATAGTTGTTTTGTTCAGACAACAAACAAAATGAAAGTTACACCAGCTTGCAAATTTACACTGCATGCATTTGCCCCGTTTTCCATCAACTGAAAGATCTTCACCATGGGCAAATGAATCAAAGCTGTCAAAAACTGAGAGAGGTTATTGTAGAGGGTCCCTACATGATCTCATAACATTAGAAAAAATGTTTCAAGTGACACAGTTTTTGAGTAATGACTCATCAATTTTTTTTGCCTTTTTACACTTTGGTCTCTTAAGAGACTTTGCCAGTATAATGTAGCTCAAATTTTTCTAATATGTTTGGGTACAAAACATGACCTTTCCTAGTGTAAACCTACCCATTTAAACACATTGGAACTGTCGGTTTGGTTAGAAAACGAACATAGAACAATCTACATACACACCTTCCTCAACTTCTCGAGAGCATGGAGAATCTCTTCATTCAATACATTATCTCTCTCATTCATTTTGGTCTACATATTTTTCAAGTGTTATAGAGAAGAATAACCTCCTTTTCATTGATGATAAATCTTCTTATTATCTTTTAAATACCTTTCTAAATGGTTAATTTTAGTCTTCAGTTGTTTTGCTTCAATTTTAACACTTCCAACTATTGCTTTTCCATCTGCAACTTGACCATCCACACATTTCCCCTCATCTCTACTGCTCTTACCTATTAACACCCCCTATTATTCCTTTTCATGATCTTCTAACTTATTTTTCATATCTTTTACTTTGAGCTTTCGATTAGCTTCTTTTTCATTAGCACTTCTTCCTTATCATCTATTTCCAATTGTATTTTCTCAATGGAAGTCTTGAGTTCAAGAATCTTTGACTTCATTTGTTCAAATCCACCTATAGCATCATCTCTCACTTCTTTTCTTGCAAATATTCTTACCAAATACAAAACCTCTTGAAGTTTTCGACTTCTCCATTGCCATTTTCCCATTCCACATATTGCACAGGTACCTTCCTTGAAACTTCTCTAGAGCAAGAATAATGTCTTCATTCAATACATTATATGTCTCATTCACTTTGGTTTGCTTGTTTTCAAGTGTTTTTTGTGAAAATTCCCTTTTAATTCATACATTCTAGTACTTGATACCTCTAGTTTTGCATTGTCATTTTCCCATTGCACATACTACACACACACCTTCCTCAACTTCTCAAGAGAAAATTCCTTCTTTCATTTCATGCATTTTACTACTTGTACCTCTAGTTATCCATTGTCATTTTCCCATTGCCTAGTTATGAAGGGTGGTTAAGGATATTTTGATTTGAGGAGAAGGGATATATTGTTGAGGGATATGTTAATTTAATCTCAATGGACCCATTTTATGGTAAATACACCTAATCCTCACAAGCAATGTATAAGAAAGGTAAAAAATCCCAATCCTAACAAGAAAGATTAAATATTCAAGATAGGGTATGTTTATATGCCCAAACATGTCAAGCATGTAACAATATAATTACAACAATGACCAAAGTTAAATTGAAAAGAAAATATTTTATTCCCTATCATAGATAGTGCATGCAATCTTATTCTATCATGCATATCTTAGTCTATCCACCATATAATTCTAATTACAAGACCTTAAAAAGATCCAAAGGTCGTAGATAAAGAAAACATCATAAAACTATTGACAAAAGAAAATGGAAAGTAACAACTAAGTCTCACAAAAAAAACTCAAGGCATGCAAGTCTTATTAAATATCATAACCTAGGCATTAGATTATTGGAGATTAAGAGACGATGAATGAACCTTCCCAATAGCAAACTTAATAGATATTCATCCTATTTATAAACATGAATTCGAACCAAATAATTAGAAGAATGCAACTTTAAAAGTTAAAATTGCATGCTTACAATAGTCAATAAACAAATTCAAGCAACGTGCATGATAGAAACAAAACCAACTGAAAGTTCAAGAATTACCTTTTTCCCAAGCATATCTTAGCAGAAAGACATTGATATACCTCCAAAATTTTGCTATGAAAATTTTGCTTAATATTTATCACAAACTCGTTCCAGCTACTATTAGCAATAGCACTTGTGGGGAAATGGTTAAGGCCATCTGAAGTATCAGAATGATCTACTAAATTATATGATAGATGCAAGAAGGCCAAATATAATCTAGGGAATGTTGATAGATCATGTTAATACTTCATATGCATGTAATCTAATGCACCAAAGGTGCTATTGCTAGTATGTTCTCTTTCCCTTAAATAAATTTAAACCTAAGGGATCTCTAAATAAAATTTAAATCTAATTCTTAAAATTTAACTTTGGTTATCGAAATGATCATCAAATAACACTCTTAATCCTATTAAAGGTTTGGGGTTGAGATTGGCCTCTCCTAGAGCTAACAAAATGATAATCAGAGTTACCTCTATTATGGTTTTTCGCCATATTCTAACTGTCATAGTGCATGTGCTGATGCTTGTTACTACAATTTATAGCTTGCCAAAGACTGTGGATTACTCTTGTCACTATTAAATTTTTCCTACTACGGGGAGGATCAAACACTAATGACAAATGGTTATCTATATCACAATCAATCCTAGCATTTCAAAAGTGATCTTCTAGGAGGCGACAACCCTATCATTAGACCATTAACAATAGTGTGAAATGGTATACCAATGTATGGGCTTTCTACTCGTATTAGGATACTATTGCAATGTAGATGATTTGGGGATATATTAAAATATTTGAAATTCACTCAAGGAAAGGCTTGGATTTTCTCACTTAAGCTTGATAATCACTTGAGTAAGGATTGGATAGAGGATGTTTTTTCTTACCTAATCTTGGATAATCACTTATACGAGGCTTGAATATGCTTACTTAGGCTTAGATAATCACCTAAGATTTTGATGGGGATTTTGATAACAAGGATTGGGATCTAGATAGACTCTTGATAAGATGATAAGGGTAGGCCAATGGTGGAAAGGACCAAGGTTTAAGGATGATGGTTGTGATGAATAACTTATGCTAATGGATGAAAATGATAAGATAAGGGAAAGATGATATATTTTGGATGGATATGATAGAAATGGTTGATGTATCAGGTGGAATGATGGTTGAGAAAGGGTCTCCCAAGTTTGATCTAGGGTTGAAGATGTCAAGTTTACAAATTGAGGTCTCAAGATGGTCAAATGGTGAAACCATAAATATGCATATAATCTACCCAATATTCACTGTATATGTGTAAAAATGCAGCAGCAAAAAAAGACAAACATATGTAAACTTGGAACCAAAACATATGTAAACTTAAAATATAGAAACGAAAGGTCTAATTATCAACTAATCAATGTGCATACTTAAAAATTAATATAAATTAATGTGCATACTTAGAAATGAATCCAACAAACCATCTGGATATGTTCTACTCTTTATTGTGTCAAGTATTGCCTCATGGTCAGAGTACACCTTCCAAAGCTCTTGTTCAAATGTCTACCCTAATATTGTATCAAATGAACATTGGATGCCATGACAAGGTTTGAGTAATGAAAAATATTTAGATGCATGTCAAAGTCCTAAAATAGCCAAACATTAACATTCTTATGTGGTACCTTCTAAGCCATGTTCCAGTAACAAACATCGAGCCTGTAGGGATGTTTTCTCCATCTGTAACTGAGGTCTCCTATTTATTTTTGGCCTCAAAACAATGACAAAAATAATAATCTATTCCCTCTTCATTATCTTCATCTGCAATAACTACATAAACATGCCCTACATTGATATGTGCAACAAATGAGATGAAATTAGTCAACATTAGAAAAATAGTACAAAGTAAGATAACATTATCAATTTCAAAAACTATGCAAGTAGATATATTACTTGTATGAACTAGATCTGATATGTGGTCAAAGTCAATTAACGACTCCATCTATGCTAGTTATAGTGCCGTCAAGGTTTGATACATGTCAAGTGGGCTAAGATAGCTTAACTAACATTCATCAACCCACTCCTTTGACTCTCACTCATTCTAGGCTTGAATTGTACACGAAGAACAAAAACATGCCATCTTCCTCATATGGATACTCCATGAACATGCATTTGAGATTCTAAAATAGTGTAGATTACTTGATCCTATCAGTGTCCAAAAATAATCTATCAACCAAATTAATCGATGAACTGAAGACTTACCTTCATTACCTAGACCCATCGAAGCATTGCACCTCTCGACAATTGATTTTTCATCTGTTAACTTTGCATTGTATTTATACTTTAAATCTTCTTGTGTCAATTCTCTTTTGATACATGCTCCTACACCATCATTCTCCCCTTTCCATTCCCAACCTCACAAATGTTCCACATATGTTAAACACTTGTAATATTATGCATCCTGCTCAACCAATAAAACATCTATGAATTCTTGAATTTTGATGCACAGTTATTCAACCATGTATGCTATGCTGACTAAATGATATGCCCCTTGTAGCCAAATCATTGTAGAACAACTGAAAGTAACCTTACACGAAATCCATAAAATATGTGAGATCATCACTAATATAAAAATGATACTCCCTTATGATCTTTTTGTCATCCTTTGTACTATCATTCGCATAAATGAATGCGATGTGCACAAATATAGAAACCTATGTGGAGTTGTAATAATGTGATTTCACCTCACGCAATGGCTATAGATTGTAGTTATTTATAAAGTCAAAGATTGAAACAATGCTACCAAGTGGAAATGTGTCCTTTTATAACTTGAATTGCAGGTCCAACCATTAAGCTCTATGGGTATGCCTTGCATACTCATACACTATACTATCATGAAATGTAGACATAAACTGATACACTGGAATCTTTTGAATAACCAAATCATACCTTTTTGATGTGGTACCATATTTTGTATTATAGGACATTGTTTTATACTTGTTGAACTCTACTAGTTCATTTCCAACCACGTGTGCTTTCCATATATTCACATATTGGCATACGTTGCAAGCCACCATAATGCTGACATGTGCCATCCAAGCATAATTTCATGTAGAATATTTTACCTTCCTCTCTTTCACATAAAATTGTTGATATGAAGTCTCTTGAAGATGTTGGTGGGGCATCTATGCCACAATCTTGCAAATCATTGTTAGTATGCAAAAACAAACATATAGATCGATAAAAATAAAAATTGTTAGAAAATTCAATATGTAATCTACAACAATAAGTAGTGCATGTGTGATTTCTTTTGAAATAGAAAGGTTTTAGCATTTAAAAATATCTTTGAAATTTTTTAATTTGAGGACACATCTCTAAAAATTTACCAAAAAAATGTGTTTGAGTCATATCCAAAAAATGCTTTGGATGTGGCTCATGGTTTCAACTACCAATTCTCCTGCTTACTGCATCCCTTTGATTTGGAGATACCCTTGTGTAATTCTTCCAAAATTCTTCAATTAGTGATATCAATGCTTCAACAATTGGTTTATCTTTTCATGGTAGTCTCCCTGAGAATGCCCATAATTCATTAGCATCATCGTCCTTGATTCTTTGGCACCTTTCAATGTCTCTTGATACTTTTTTTCTATTAATTCATAATGCTTGACTTGTCTTTCTAATGAGATGATCTTTTCTCATTTGATTACTTACTATTGTCGATGTAACAACACGTCTTGTGACACTACTATATTTTTTGCATGAGGTGTTACCCACACTCTCATATGCACTCATTAGATTCTTCACAATAGTTTTTTTCCCTCGAAGCCTCTAATGTTCTCAACCCAAGAATCTTCCTGATAGTCCTATACTTTATAATTCACATCATTTCAACAAATAGTTGACATCTTGTGGTCTCATTTAACTTTTCAAAGAACACTCTCCAAATCTTTGATATTCTACAAGTTCATTTTGGAATCTTACCTTCCATTGGATGCAAAATAATCTCATCAATACCAATAAAATAGTTTGGATTTCTATATAAAATTCTAGGTGGTGTTCTAAAAGGTAAATTCATCTCAACATTAGGAATTTCATCAATATTTAAGGAAGATGGGCTAGATGGAATACCTTTAATCAGAGATGGAATAGATGACGTACGTTGAGGTTGAGATGGGGACAATGGAGTTCCTCCTTCCTCACATGTGAGTGATGATGTACTCTTAACTTGAGATGCGGTAGATGGTGTCCCTACGTCTTGACTAGTGGTAGAGGATGTGTCTTCAAGTAAGGTATTCAAATCTCTCATAGTACGAAGGTTTTGCATTCATTCCCTTTGTACCACCAGTACCATATCTCTTCTTGATGGTTGATGTTCCTCTTCAATTGTCATGTCTTCGACAATCATGTCCAATTTCCTCTTTTCACAATGTTCCCTCATACCTTCTAATTTATTTTCATTCTTAGCTTCTTTCTCTTCCTGTGTTGGTTTAATCCTTGAAAATTTTCTCGATACATGATGAAGATTTTATCTATAGCATGATATAGAGAAAAATATTAGTTCCTAAAATTTGAAAGACATTACAAACTTTCAAGAAAATACAATTGGAAATTGTAAATCCAAATTCCACAACTTATGTCAACATCCTACCTTTGGAACAAGGTATGGGTAAAAATCAAATCATTGAAAGAAAGGGGGATTTTTGTCGAATGTTATAATTGAAACTCCCTTGGCAAAAATGTATGAGAAATGTGGAAGCATGGACAAGGAATGTGAATTGTTTGAAAAAATGCGTATCTCATGGATTGGAATGATTACAGGATATGCACAAAATGGAAAATGTATGGAAAATGTGGTAGCATAGATAAGAGAATGAGCTATTTGAAAAAATGTCTCAAAGAAATGTGGTCTCATGGTGATGGACATCACCATGAGACCACATTTCTTTGAGGCATTTTTTTAAACTGTAGTGTAGGAAAAAGTATCCCTTTTTCACACTTAATTTGGGAATAATTAATAATAAAATGAGCTTAATGATGCCTTAATTTAGTGTTGTAATATGTTTTACATATTCACATTAAGTTTAGGGAATTTTAACTAAAAAGGACTTAATTGTCCCTTAATTTTTGATGTTGTGAGGTGTACCTTTACACTTTCACACTAATCTAGGGCTTTATTAATTAATTGAGGTTAATTTTCCTTAATTTTCCCCTTTAATTCAATTCCAAGCCTAATTAATTACAATATTCGAGGGATAAAACCCAACATCTATGAATTCCATAACATAATGTTTAACATTGAGCAATGTGTGTCCTAGGTAAGTGACCTAGGACCCATTTTCTATAGGGCGAATGTGTCCTCACTTACACCTAGGACCTAAATTCAAATTATGTTTTTGGCATTTTTTCAATGATTTCAAATGTATATTTAGATGTTAGCTTGTGATATTTGAATTTCGGGAGTTAATCTTAACATATGTATAAATGAGAGGTCATTTCACTATGCTTAACCTATAAATTTCTCATGAGCACCTAGAAGATTTTACACAAGCTAAGAGTAATTTCACAAGAGAATTATTAGAGCATTCAAGGGTAGATTTGTAGAAGATTATTGTAGGAATCAATATTCCATTTTCATGTCAAAGATTTCTTGCATCATGCATGTTGTTTGAGCCAATATGGTGATGTACAGTTCAAGATCTATTCAAGAATTCAAAAGCATTGTTTCAAGACAAGTTTCATGATCAAGACCCACATCCATTGAAGCCAATTCATGCTAGTTGCAGATCTACAATCCAAGGTTCAAATAAGGTTTGGTGAGCTGTGACATTGTTTCTTCATTCATCATTCCTTCATTCTTTTCTATTTCATTTCAATTTTTAATTACCAAAACAAGGTTTGACCAAGGCAAACCCCCATTCACATAACAAACAAAAAAATTCTCTCTTTGATGTGTGATTGCAGATTTTAAGTGGAAAATCATTTGAAAAGAAAAATTGAAGAAAGTTGCAAGAAAAGTTGTCATTTCATAGGAACTCTTCTATAGAATTTATTTCTAGCTATCCAATAGTGAAAATCGAGAATCTAGGAGTGCAAACACAATGGAAGAGAACCCAAAAAGGATTTTTGTAGAGCCCTAGCCAAGACCCATTCACCATAGGGCGAATGAGTCCTCAGTGAGCTTCAAAAAGTGACTTTTGGTGACTGGTACACATTGTTCTCCCCTTTCTATATAAATTGTTGTTTCTATTAGTTTCGATTACTATCCTTCACTTGCATTTTATAGCTTGCATTTTGGAGTTTTCTTGATGTTTTTGATCTTCCTCAACTAAGTTCTATTTGAATCTTATCCTCATCCTTGCATAGAGAGGAAATTTGCTGATTCATACCTTGATTTAACTCACCTTTTTGGTTGTTATTCATCTCATTGTTTTGATCTCATTTCCTTGAATGAAATTAGAGAAATAGGTCCTTTGTTATCAATTAATTTTTTGAAAAAATATTTTCCTTCATTTTATTTTGGTGAACTCGAGTTTCATCATTGTATTTTTTGATTTTGGAGTCCTCTTTCACCCTAGATTTAGATATTGCATTCATTTGCATCTCTTTGCATTGAATTGAGTCTCATTTAGGGTGTGTAGTTTGCATTTAACTTTTCATTTCATTTAAGGGTTTTAGGATTACATCTTTGCATTCTTTAAATATGAAAAATACAAAAAAATCAGTCATCTTGCATATCATTTACATAGCATTGCATCATATTCATTTGCATTTGAAAATTGAAAAAAAAATGCATATCAAATTAGGTTTTCTAAGTTGTCATTCTATCACATTTTGTATTTGCATTTGATCCTCATTTCATAGAAAATTAAAATTGTAACTTGCAGTATCAGATCAGAGTCTAGAAACCACTAAAATTAACTCATAAATATGTAAAAACACTAATCAAAACCCTCACATGAGACCCATTCGCCCTAGGGTGAATGAGTCTTTGATTAGGGCCATAATATGATTTTATGGGCATTAAAACATTCATTTCTGCATTTTTGTTTATTCTTTTCAGATTTCTATTTCTCTTTGCTGAATTTTTGTTTCTTCAATTTGATCATATTTAGTTTAATTTGATAAAAATAGTTCATTTTCTGATTTCAAAATTGCATTCACAAGACATTATTTTTAGGTTTTTGCATAGTGTAATAAGAAAACTACCTTGTTCTAAATCTAAAAATCTAAGAATGGCCAAGTGTTTTAACAATAAATGGAAGTCCTTGTTCTCCTTGGTTGATGTTTCAAGTTGTGTTTTTGGAAATGACCATAATGCAATTAACTCTAACCATGCTCAACCAACTCCTAATAATTGTTCTCATGAAGTTGACATCATTTGAGAAGATGATGCTATCATACATGAGTTCATAAATGATTGCCTTACCAATCTTGAGAATAATGCATCCTTTTATCCTTCCATGAAACAACCAACACAACTTGAGATGTTTTATCTTTTACATCCTAAAATTGGGTAAAAAACTAAGCCTAAACTTCCAAAAATGAGTGAACCTAGTTCCTCTAATCAAGTGCATACCCATCCATCTTATGTTAACAAAGTGACAAACATTCCCATCACCCTAGAAGAGACTTGTGGCCAAGGCTTTAATATTTGAACTAAACAAGGATTTGACATAACTAATGTGCATGAAATTCACAAACTTTTAGAGCAACTTCCTATTAAATAAACCAAAGTATTAGGACATTAAGGTCCTCTTCCTGACGTAAGTTTCCTCCTTCCTAAGGAACAAACAATTCCTCATGAGGATGATAAGGGAATCTTAGGCCCTCCTCAAAATCTACCTCAACAAATTTGTGAATCAAGCATGCAACAAAAACTTTAAAAACTCAAAAAATTGTCATTCTTACGTACCCAAACAAAATTTAACAAAACATGGAACACCTCCTTGAAAAAGGTTGGATTAAATTTACACCTCATAGTAGAAGTAATAAACCTAATAAAAACATGAATTATTGCACATATCGTAGAACCCTTGTGCACCTTAATAATGAATTTTGTGCCTTAAGAGGTATCCTTTAGAAATTTACAATAGTACCTTAATGCATGCATTTTTCTCCTTTCCATGTAATGGTTGTAGGATCATAGCAACCTCACTATTACATATTTTACAGTCATTTCAAATCATTCTCTTTATTGCATGGAGCTCATTCTCATCACCCATCTTGGCTCATCCTTATCCTGCACTTAGTGTGGGCAAGGGGTTCGATAGCCTTGTCATAGTCTCGACATTTGATGTTATCACTTTGGCTAGTTGTCCACTTTTCGTATATATTGATCAAGATTAGGATGCAAATGACCTACTATAGGTTGAATGACATGTGCCTTACTAGTCTTTTTCATTGTTTTATTTTTCATGTTCTTTGTACATCATGTGATTCCCATACTATTTTGTTTGATGTATCTCTCTCTCTCTTTTTGTGCATTCCTCTATTTGTACCTACATTCTTCTATATGTCATAAACATTTAATATTTTATTTTCCTTGTGTTTTCCTTTTGGGGATGATGCAAGGCATAAAGACATTTAGGTCTCTTCCATGTTGACCTAAAATGATTTTTATTTTGTTCTTTATCTTTGTGTCATTCTTTCAATTCTATGAGTATTTTGGGATGATGAAGTTTCTGAGCTCTATAACAACATTGTAGCAAACATATAATGACCCCAAATCTATAGATCCCTTATTTTTTTTTGGGGGCAACCCCTCCTTCCTTTTTCATGGCGTAGCTTCATTTTGGAAACATATGACTTGGCATAGGGATTTCCGAGTAAGATCTCATGTCTTAGGATTGAACATTGGCTACTTTAAAGCAATTTATTCACAACAATGGTGTTAGCAACCACTTTAAAGTTGGGGCATACATCGATAATATCTTTTGACATTCTCATGTTTCATGGTGTGATTTTCTTTCTTCTTGTGATGCATCCTTTTCTTGGTGGTGTCATTGGGTTTGATGTCCTCCAAGAGTGTGATATTTCTTAGTGTACGAATTTCCTCTTAGTGGTGATGTGATGCACTACATTCCATAAGTTGTGAATCTTTTACTCTTGACTTTTCCTCTCTTGGAGACATTAGGAATGATGTTCTCTAAGAAGAAGGCCTTACATAAACTAAGAAAAAACCCTTTGAAAAAACCTTTTACTAGCTAAGCATGATGTTCCACGTAGATTGGACAGTCTAGGTTTGATCTTCCTAGTCTTTGTTGTTGTATGATTGTGTATCTTTGTCATTGCTACATACATAAGTTTCTTGAATGCCTACTTTAGTGTGAGTTTTTACTTGCACTCATCCTCACACTAAAGTGGGGGCTAAATGTAGTGTAGGGAAAAGTATCCCTTTTTCACACTTAATTTGGGAATAATTAATAATAAAATGAGCTTAATGATGCCTTAATTTAGCATTGTAATATGTTTTACACATTCACATTAAGTTTAGGGAATTTTAATTAAAATAAACTTAATTGTGCCTTATTTTTTGATGTTGTGAGGTGTACCTTTACAATTTCACACTAATATAGGGTTTTATTAATTAATTGAGGTTAATTTTCCTTAATTTCCCCCTTTTGTTCAATTCCAAGACTAATTAATTACAATTTCTAAGGGATAAAACCCAACATCCATAAATTCCATAGCATAACGTTTAACATTGAGAAATGTATGTCCTAGGTAAGTGACCTAGGACCCATTCACCATAGGGAAAATGGGTCCTCACTTGCACCTAGGACCTAAATTAAAATAATGTTTTTGGCAGTTTTTCAATGATTTCAAATGTATATTTAGATGTTAGCTTGTGATATTTTTATTTCGGGAATTAATCTTAACATATGTATAAATAAGAGATCATTTCACTATGTTTCATCTAGAAAGTTTTCATGAGCACCTAGAAGATTTCAAGCAAGCTAATAGTACTTTCACAAGAGAATTATTAGAGAATTCAAGAGCATTTTCAAGGCATTCAAGGGAAAATTTGTAGAAAATTATTGTAGCAATCAAGATTCCATTGTCATGTCAAATATTTCTTGCATCATGCATGTTGTTTGAGATAATATGGTGATGTAGAGTTCAAGATATATTCAAGCATTCAAAAGAATTCTTTCAAGACAAGTTTCATGATCAAGATCCACATCCATTGAATTCAATTCATGCTAGTTGCAGATCTACAATCCAAGGTTCAAATAAAGTTTGGTGAGTTGTGACATTATTTCTTCATTCATCATTCCTTCAATATTTTCTATTTAATTTCAAGGTTTAATTACCAAAATGGGGTTTGACCAAGGAAAACCCCATTCACCTAACAAACAACAATTTTATCTCTTTGATGTGCAATTGTATATTTTAGGTGGAAGAACCTTTGAAGAGAAATATTGAAGAAAGTTGCAAAGTTTTCAAAGTTGCAAGAAAATTGTCATATCATAGAAACCATTCTACAAAAATTCTATTTCTTACTCTTTAGAAATTGTAAAGAAAATGTGTAAAGACTTGAAATACCTAAAAATTGGAGATTCAAATGGAGGAACTACCCAATTATGTAGACTTTTTTTCTTCTTGAATCAAACTCCTCAACAATTTGAATTTTTCACAAGCTTTCTTCCATTTCAACATTCAATTGTATATCACGTAAATAGAATTACTAACAACAATTCAAATAACCAATGTATAATATTAAAATCCTACAATTTAAGCACAATTAACATTGCAACATTACAAAACTTGAGACTTGAATTGATATATATCAAATTTGATGTGAAAACTCTATTATTTCCTCCTTCCTAAGTTGGAAAACTATAAAAAGGTGGTGGAAATTTCATGCAAAGGTGGTAGAATGTGTAAACTTTGCATGTGCACTTCCCAACAGCATCAAAAACATTTTTTTTAACACATGCATAACCAAGAGAATAATAGAGCATGTGGTCCTAGATCACAGGTGTGCTAACTTTTTTACCATTTTTAGAGAAATCCAAAAACACACACACATTATAATGACGCTGAAATTATAACATGCCCATGTTATAATGTGATCACATTATAAAACACTCACATTATAATATAGTCGCATTATAAAGCACTCACATTATAATGTGCTCATGTTATAACACACTCATGTTATAATGCACTCACATTTTGGCTTGCTATACAAAATGGTGATATCTCAACTTCGTCAAAAAATGCTCACATTATGAAAATGCTTATTTTCATAAGGTTTCCTAACTCATTGTCTCATTACCCACCCCTCTCCCCCTCTATCTTTCTCACACCTATCTTTCCCCCTATGTATCTCACCCCTCTCTCCATAGGCTATAGGAATCTCACCTCTATATCTCTCAAATGGATATCTAGTTAGTTCCCTTCCTCTCCACATGTATCCCTCTTCCTTACCCATATTTCCCTCAAGTTGTCAACTTCACTCTCATTTTATTATATCTCTCCCCTCACCTCTCTATCTCTTACCTCTGTCTCCACTCACCTCTTTACCTCTCCCCTCTCTAGGTCTCTCAGTCACTCCTTTTTATACCTCTCCATGTCTTCTTAGCCATATAGGTCTCTCACTTAACCCTAAACCCTATCCCTAAAGCATCAACCCTCAGCCCTTAAACCTTAAATCCTAAACTCTATCCCTAAACCGTCAAATCTCAACACTATACCTTAAACCCTAATCCTCCAACCCTTAAACCCTAATCCCTTAACCCTAAAACCTAAAACCTATCCCTAAAGCCTCAACCCTCGACCCTCGAACCTTAAATCCTAAGCCCTATCCCTAAACCCTCAACCCTCAAAATTATACCTTAAACCCTAATCCCTCAACCCTTGACACTACACCTTAAAACCTAATCCCTCAACCATCAACCCTCAACCCTATACCTTTAAACCCTTAATACCTTTACCCTTAAACCCAAAACCCTTGACCCTTAAACCCTAAATCCTTAAGCCCTCAACTCTTATCCACCCCTCTCCTCCCCTATCTCCCTAACCCCCATATCTCCCCTATCTCTCTCACCCCTCTCTCTCTAGGATGTAGGTGTCTCACTTGTATATCTCTCAGGTCTCTCTAGATATTTACCTCCCTCTCCACCTCTCTCCCTAGGCTGTAGGTCTCTCACCTCTATATCTCTCAGGGCTCTCTAGTTATTTCCCTTCCTCTCTATCTCTCCCCCAGGCCTCAATCACTCCTTCCTTTGTATACCTCTCCATCCTCCTTAGCAATATATGTCTATCACTCCCTTGTAATATTACTAACCCTCTCCTCCCTATATCTCTCTCACCCCTATCTCCCCCTATGTCTGTCACCCCTCTCTCCCCAGGTTGTAGGTCTCTCACCTCTATATCTCTTAGGGCTCACTAGTTATTTCCCTCCCTCTCCACATTTCTCCATCCTCCTTATGCCCTTTCTCTCAAGTTATTAACTTCTCTCTTATTTTATTCTATCTATCCCCCCACCTCTCTATCTCTCACCTCTCTACCTCTCCATCCCTCCCAATCCATCTAGGTCTCTCACTCATTGTCTCATTACCCATAGGCCTCTCCACCTCTATCTCTCTCACACATATCTTTCCCCCTATGTATCTCACCCCTCTCTCCCTAGGCTATAGGTCTCTCACCTCTATATATCTCAAAATGGATCTCTAGTTATTTTCCTTCCTCTCCACCTCTCTCTCTCCTCCTTACCCATATTTCCCTCAAGTCGTCAAATTTTCTCTCTCATTTTCTTATATCTCTCCCCTCACCTCTCTACCTCTCCCCCTCTATCTCTCTTACCCCTATCTCCCCTATGTCTCTCACCCCTCTCTCACTGGGTTGTAGGTCTCTCACCTCTATATCTCTCAGCGCTCTCTAGTTATTTCCCTTGCTCTCCACCTCTCTCCCTCCTCCTTATCCCTCTTTCCCTCAACTCTTAAACACTTAATACCTCAACCCTCAACCCTAATCCCTCAACCCTCAACCATAATCCCTCAACCCTTAAACCTTTAATCCTTCAACCCTTAAATCCTCAAACCTAATCCCTCAATCCTATACCCTCAACTCTCAACCCTAATCCCTCAACCTTCAACCCTAATCTCTCAACCCTTAAACCCTTAATACCTAAAACCCTAGTCTCTCAACCCTTAAACCATTAATCCCTCAACCCTTAAACCCTCAACCTTTAAACTATGAACCCTTAAACCCTTAATCCCTCAACCTTCTAACCTATACATTAAACTAGGTCAACCCTCAATTATCAAACCTCTACCCTATACATTGGATCATCAACCCTTAAACCCTTAATCCATCAACCCTTAAACCCTTAAACCTAATCCATCAATCCTCAACCCTATTCTCTCAACCCTTAAACCCTTAATCCCTCAACCCTTAACCCTTAATCCCTCAACCCTCTAACCTATACATTAAACCAATTCATCCCTCAATTCTCAATCCTCTACCCTATACATTAGACCCTCAACCGTATACCCTCAACCCTAATCCCTCAAACCTTAAACCATTAATCCATCAACCCTATACTGTTAACCCTAAACCCTCAACCCTTAAACCCTCAAACCTAATCCCTCTAGCGTATACTCTCAACCATATACCAACTCCTAAACTCCTAATCCTAGCCATTAAACCTCTTTAATCCTAAACCTCAACCATAAACCCTAATCCCTCAACCCTCTAACCTATACATTAAACCAATTCAACAATCAATTCTCAAACCTCTACCCTCTACATTGGACCCTCAACCCTATGCCCTCAACCCTATACCCTCAGCCCTTAAACCTTCAACCCATTAATCCCTCAACCCTCTACCCTATACATTAAATGCTCAACCCTCAATTATCAAACCTCTACCCTACATTGAATCCCTCAATCCCTCAACCCTTAAATAAACTTTACCCTTAAACCTTAAATCCTTAAACCCTCAAATGTTAAACCCTAATCCATTAACCCTCAACCCTAAACCTTATCCCTAAAGCCTCAACCCTTGACCCTTAAACCATAAACCCTCGACGTTTAAACCTTATAGCCTTAAACCCTCAACCCTTAAACCCAAATCCCTTAACCCTCAACCCTAAACCCTATCCCTAAAGCCTCAACCATCAACCCTTGAACCCTCAACCCTTAACCCCTCTACCTTATACTTTAAACCCTTAAACCTAATTCATCAACCCTATAGCTTAAATGCTAATCTCTTATTACTCAATCCTTAAACCTTAATTCCTTAAGATATCAACCCTTAAACCCTAAACCCTTGAAACTTAAACCTTAAATCCTTAAAAGCTCAGCCTTTAAACCATAATCCCTTAAACTTCAACCCTAAAACCTATCCCTAAATCCTCAACCATCAAACCTTAAACCTTAAACCCTAAAACCTAGATCCCTAAACCCTCTACCCTTGACACCATACCTTAAACCCCAATCCCTCAACCCTTAAACTCTCAAACCTTAACCCTTAATCCCTCAAGCCTTAAACCCTAAACCCTCAAACCTAGATACCCTTAAACCCTTGAACCTTGAACATTGAAACTGTATACCCTGTACACTTAACCTTGGACACTCAACTTTGAACATTATCCCTCAACCTTAAAACCTCTACCCTTAACCTATACCATCAACCCTATACTTATGCCCTAAACCCTTAACCCTCATCCATATTCCTTATACCCTCAACCTTAAACCCTAAACCATATATCTTAGACACTCAACCTTGACCATTATCCTTTAACTGTAAACTCTCCAACCTATACCCTATTTGATCAACCATATACTTAAGCCATAATATCTCAATCCTCAACCATATACCTCAAACCCTAAAACCTACACCGAAAAACCCTCATCCCTATACCCTATAACCTCACCCTTATACCCTAAACCTTGAATATTGTACCTCAACCTTCTACTTAAAACCTAAACCATACAATCTCAACCCAAGTCACCCTATGCCTTATACCCTCAATCTATATTGTATACCCTAAACTGAATATACCTTACAAAATTAATCTTCTACACTCAAAAAGCTAAATATTATCCCTCAACTATAACCCTCAACCCTCTACCCTCAACCTATTACTTAAGCCTTAATCCCTCAACCCTCAACCCTATACCTTAAACCCTAAACCCAAAAACCTCAACCCTCAACCATATAACCTATACCCTCAAGTCCTCATATACACTAAACCAAAAATGTTTACAAATATACATACAAGCATACATATATGCATAAATGCATACATACATATAAGCATACATACATACATACATACATACATAAATACATACATACATACAAGTATGCATACATATATACATACATACAAGCATGCATACTGAAAGGAAGAATTTTATTGCTTCTATGCTTGGGAGATAGAACAACAAGCTTCAAACACTTTCATTTAAGGACAAACCCTAGAGATCTCAACCTCAAGTATACAAAGGAGAAAGAGATTTCACAATAGGGATGTCCTAGGGTTTGATTGTAAACTAAATATGGGCCCACCACTAAGATAGGGCTTGGAAAGTCAAATGAAATGCAAGACCTAATGCTTAAACCTAATGAAATTCAATATTTTACTAAATGACCTATAAAAGCATGTAAAATTAGAACAAAAACTGCAAGATAAAAGGTGTGCACCTGGAAATATGGAGATGACTGGATGGAAGCCTAAAATTCTGAAAACACTAATTTTAAATCCTACTAGGACTCATACTAGAGTCTGGGAGATTTAGTCCCAGATCTGGGTTTCTGTGTAGAAACTAAAATCTAGAAAAGGGTATTTGAAATTGCAAAAACTTAGAAAATAACCTAAACTGGGACTCATATGAAAGAATTAGTGTATCAATCTAGTTTGGGTTTTTTAAAGCCTCAAAGTCTGAAACTGGTCTTCAATGTCTACTCTGTGCTTCCCAATTGATTTACGAATTTGAAACCTTGATTTGTAACCTGTAGAAGTCTTCCAATGATCTTCAGTGCAATATGACAACTTTGACAACTTTGGACACTTTGAAAAATTTCTTCAAACATGCTTTTCAATGTGTATTCAAACTAGACCTACAAATCACACACTAAAGAGAGGGAAAAATGGTTTTTTGTTAGTATATAGGGGTTTTCCTTGGTCAAACCTTGTTTTGGTAATCAAACCTTGAAATGAAATGAAAAAGGAAGGGCTAATGATGAATGAGAAAAATATGATGTTTCCACTTGCCAAACCCTAGCAATAAGTGGATGCAAATATGCATGAGATGGCTCCAATGGATGTAGATCTTGAATCTTGCTTGAATGTGATAGATCTTGAGTTGAATGTTGGCTTGAATCACAAAACCCTACATCACAATTTTTAACTCAAAAACAAACATGATGCATGAAGACTTTGACATGATGCTTGATGCTTAAATAATGCTCTAAAACACTTGACAGTTTTCCCTTGAATGCTCTTGAATGTTCTTGTAAACACTTGAATTCTCTTGTGAACTCAAACTTTCTATAAGGATGAATACTTGAATGTTTCAGGTGAAAATGAGTGAAAGAACCTTTTATTTATACTTGTTTATGCAGAAATTCTTGAAATTACAACACTACAAGCCAACATCATATCTAGGGGGATAAAATTTTGCCAAAAATTTGAATTAATTTTGATTTTGGGCCACATGGGACTCATACTCCCAAGGTGGAATATAAGTCCCATTAGGCATAAATTATGGGACCAAATTCAAAAATGCATAGAAAGGTGTAAAATCAGGATCGAGACCCAAAACCATAGGTGGGACTCATACGCCCAAGGTGGCGTATGAGTCCCATACCACCAAATCTAGGCCCCACAACCTAAAAACACATGAATTTTTATTGGATGTTATATTATGTGAAGATCATCCTCAAAAAGATGCATTAAATGAGGCTTGTGGATGTAAAATAAGACCAATTAAGGAATAAAGAGGCCCAATTACTAATGACAACCCTAGAAAAGTGTGAAAGTGTGTTACAACACTTTACAACACTCTAAATAAGGTAGAATTAGGTTTATTTTATTTACAAGGGACCAAAACCTAATGTGAGTGTGTTAAATACATTACAACACTAAGTCAAGGCAACATTAAGGTCAATTTTATAAGGAGGGCCCAAACAAGTGTGAAAATATCAACGAAAACATTTTTTGACACTACCTTTATCCCCCACTTTAGTGAGAGGATGAACTTGCTTTAAAATCACACTAAAGTAGATGAATTCACATCATGAGGGGTCCAAGTGCACCAATGGTGCTAAAATAGGATGGAAATGACGAAGAGGGGTGATCAAGCCCTCGGGGTGAAGATCCCATTGCAAACCTACATAGGCACAAAAGAACACACATGTAAATAATGTAAAGAGAATCATTAAGGCACAAGCATACTCTATGAAAGAAAAAGAGAAAATAAAATTAAAAAAGGGGTGGATCAAGCTTTGATCATTTTTCCATCGCAATTTGGATCAAATCTAGGTTGTTTGTCTAAAAATGCATGCTCACGTTGAGGAAATGGAACTTCAAGTTGTCCGCTGGGTGAGAATTAGAAAGAGGTGAGACACATACACACACAACTAGTATGCACTCACACTCATGCATGAGTGGCTATGGGAAAGTCATCCCTCGGTCGAGATTCCCATCAAACCATAACAAAGTTATACCTCCTGATAACTTTGATAAGGTGCCACACAAAAATGATCTTCAAGCTTCATGAGGCAAGTAAAATTTCGTATGCTTGGAGCTCATGAAAAAATAATGAACTTCAAGCTTCATGAGGCAAGCAAAGCTTCCTATGCTTGGAACTCATGAACAAAAAAAATGGCTCCACAGGCATGCAAAGTGTATTATGCAAGGTGGCCATATAACCATTTTTTTTAAAATGTAAAATAGGGAATGCTCAAAGGAGTCTTGTTTAATTCATGTAAGATCTTTAACTTAGGGAACATTGTGCCTAATGTCTCCAAGAGAGGACCAATCAAAGAATAGAAGATTCACAACTTAGGGGATGTAGTGTGTCACATCAAGCCACTAAGAGGAATAAAATATGCTAACATAGATCATGCTCTTAAAGGACATTACACCCAATGTCATCCATAAAGTGAACGACACATCGCATGAAGTAAGAAGACTACACCATGAAACATGAAAAATGAAAAAAGAATAATTCCAATGTATGCCCCACTTTAAAGAAATTGGTAAACACCATACTATGAGCAATTACTTTAAAGTGGAAAGTGATAAATGCAAACAATAAAGAAGACATGAGAGCTAACTTGGAAATCCCTATGCCAAATCATATGTTTCCAAATAAAGCTATGTCATGGAAAATAAAAAAGAAAAAGGGGTTGCCTCCAAAATGAAAACACCAAACACATAAGGGATCTATGGATTTGGGGTTAGTATGTTCTTTTTACAATGTTTTTAAGAGAGCTCAAAACTGTCATCATTCCCCAAATACACATAGAACTAGAAGAATGACATGAAGAGAGTGAAAACAAATAAAAATATTTCAGGTCTACATGGAAGAGGAATGAATGTCTCGACACCTTGTGTCATCCCCAAAAGGAAAACACAATAAAAAGAAAAGAAATAAAGAAAAGTAAAGGAAAATATTTTGGGTCAACATGGAAGATACATGAATTTCTTGATTCCTTGCTTCATCCCCAAAAGGAAAACACGAGACAAATAAAAATAGATAAAAGAAAAAGCAAAAAGATGTATGAAATAGAGAAGAATGAAGGTACAAATAGAGGAATGTCACAAAGAGAGAGAACATCAACAAAACATCATGGGGGATCACATCATGCACATGAAATTACACCAAAGAAAAATGAAAAATAAATAATGCAAAAGACTAGTAAGGCACATGCGAGTCAACCTACCTAAAGGGACAATGAAAAATTCACTACTAGGACAAGGCTATCTAATTCCCTCCCGCACCTAGTGTAAGATAAGAATGAGTCAAGGTAGGTGATGGGAAGGGGTTCCTTGCATTTAAAGAACATGTAATAGTGAGAATATTATTATTCTACAACTATTACATGGTAAGGAGTGGAAGGGTCTCACTTTAAGGGACTATTTCAATAATATCAAGCTTTTTAAATATTTGTTGTAAAGCATGACACTCATTAGTACTATGTCCAAGAATTCTATGGTATCGAAAATGCTATGTATTTGTGTTTTTAGGATTTGGTTTTTGGTCTTCTTTGATGGGAGGTAATGTAATCAGTCCTCTATGTAAAAGTATTTGCAAATTCCCTTCAATATCAGTTGGTGGGTAAGGAAATTGTAGTTTCTTTAATTTGTAAGGTCTTTTTCACTTGCTAGATTCATCAATTTCTCAAATTAAATGTTGAGGAGGACCTAAGATTATCCTTTCATCCTTACCGTCATTATGAGTCATTGGTTGTTCTTTAGGAAGGAGGACATTCATATCAAGAGGATGATCTTGATATCCTAACCCTTTTGTATTTTCAATTGGTATTTTCTCTAAGAGTTGATGAATTTCATGCTCACTTGTTGTATCACATCCTTGTTTACTCAAGATTACAAATCCTTTCCCATATGTCTCTTCAAGATTAATGGGAGTGTTTATTACTTTGTTAACATAGAATGGTTGAGTATTTGCTTGCTTAGAGTAGCTAGGTTCACTTATTGTAGGGAACATAGGTTCAATTCTTGTCTCAGCTCAGGATGTAAGTAATTAAACATATCAAGTGGTGGTATTATAGGGGGTTTTGGTTGTTTCATTGATGCATAAAAGGATGCATTAGCTTCAAGGTTGTTAATGCAATCATTTAGGAATTTATTCATGTTGTCATCATCTTCTCCAATGATGTCAACATCACAAGGAGGAAATGCATTAGGAGTTGAGTAAGCATGAGTAAGTTCAATTTCATTAGGGTCATTTCCAAAAGCACAACTTAACACACCCATTAAGGAATTCAAGAACATCCATAGTTTACCAAAGAACATATCCATGATGAAATGTAATGCAAAATTTACATCCTAAATCTGAAATGAAATGTTCTAGATGCAATTTTGAATTTAAGTAATGCACAAGATTGACCTAATTAAACTAGATTGAATGAAACAAAAAATCTTTAAACTGAAATATAAAGTTTTCAGCAGCAAATAGGAGATCAAAAACAAATTTTTGAATTCTGTAAAATGCAGTGCAAAATCTGCACTAGGACTAAGTTGCCCAGAAAGGCGTATGAGTCCCAATGAGGGTTTTTTTTTCATATTTTTTTTAAATTTAAGTTATTTTTATGCTTTTTATGTTCTGTGATCTGTAACTCAAGTACACATGTAGATTTTATATTATTTTTAATAATTTGAGATGCAAAAATGCAACCTATATGCACTTTCACTAATGCAAAATTTAGAAACCCTAGAATGCCAATTGACTGATGCAAACCCTAATGCAATGCTAATGCAAACAAGAGCTAGGATGATGATGGACTCAAAATTAGAATTATGATGTTCTAAATGCAAGTTCACCAAAATAAAAGGAAGAATTTTGTATTATTCTATGTTTGGGAGATAGAACAACAAACTTCAAACACTTTCTTTCAAGAACAAACCCTAGAGATCTCAACCTCAAGTATGCAAAGGAGAAAGAGATCTTGCAATAGGGTTGTTCTAGGGTTTGATTGTAAAATAAACAGGGGTTCACCACAAACCTAGGGTTTGGAAAGACAAATGAAATGAAAGACCTAATGCTTAAACCTAATGCAAAGAAATATTTCACTAAATGACCTATAAAAGCATGTAAAATCAGAACAAAAAGCTACAAGATAAAAGGTGTGCACTTGGAAATATGGAGATGACTGGATAGTGGCCTAAAATGGTAAAAACATTGATTTTAAAGCCTGTTGGGATTCATACACAAGTCTAGGTGATTTATGCCCAGATTTGGGTTTTTGTGCAAAAAATAAAATTTGGTAAAAGGGTATCTAAAACTGCAAAAACCTAGAAAATGACCTAAACTAGGACTCATATGCTAGAACTGGTGTATCAATCTAGTTAGAGTTTTCTAAAGCCTCAAAGTTTGAATATGGTCTTCAATATCTACTATGTACTTCCCAATTGATTTCTGGATCTAAAACCCTGATTTAGAACCTGTAGAAGTCTTTCATTGATCTTCAATGTAAGATGCCAACTTTGACAACTTTCTCCAAACTTTGTCTTCAATGTGTCTTCAACGTAGACCTATAAATCCCACACTAAAGAGAGGGAAAGATGTTAATTTGTTAGTAGATAGGGGTTTTCCTTGGCCAAACCCCATTTTGGTATTCAATTAACCTTGAAATGAAATGAAATATGAAGGGAGAATAATGAATGAACAAAATATGATGTTGCCACTCACCAAACCCTAGCAATAAGAGGCTGAAAACATGTATGAGATGGCTCCAATGGATGTAGATCTTGAATCTTTCTTGAATATCATAGATCTTGAGTTGAATGTTAGCTTGAGTCATAAAACCCTACATCACAATTGTTAGCTAAAAAAAAACATGATGCATGAAAATTTTACATAATGCTTGAATAATGCTCTAAAACACTTGATAATCTACCCTTGAATTCTCTTGAATGTTATTGTAAACAATTGAATGCTCTTGTGAAATAAAACTTTCTATAAGGATGGATACTTGAATGCTTCAGGTGAAAAAGAGTGAAAGAACCTTGTATTTATACTTGTTTATGAAAAACTTCTTGAAATTACAACACTACAAGTCGACATCAGATCTAGGAGGATAAAATCCCACCAAGAATTTGAATTCATTTTGATTTTGAGCCACATAGGACTCATATGCCCAAGGTGGCATATGAGTCCCATTAGGCATAAATTATGGGACCAAATTCAAAAATGCTTAGAAAGGTGTAAAATTAGGATCAAGATCCAAAACCCTAGGTGGGAATCATACACCCAAGGTGGGTATGAGTCCCAGACCACCAAATCTGGGTAACACAACCTAAAAACACCTGAATTATGATTGGATGTTGGCTTATGTTGGGATCATCCTCCAAGAGATGCATAAAATGAGGCTTGTGGATGCAAAATAAGGCCAATTAAGACATAAAGAGGCCCAATTATTAATGACAACCCTAGAATAGTGCGAAAGTGTGTTACAAAAATTTACAACACTCTAAATAAGGTAGGATTAGGTTTATTTTATTTACAAGGGCCCAATACCTAATGTGAGTGAGTTAAACACATTGCAACTCCAAGTCAAGGCAACATTAAGCTCAATTTCATAAGGAGGGCCTAAACAAGTGTGAAAATGTCACCAATAACATTTTTCGACACTACACATACATACATACACACAACCATACATACATACATACATACATACATACATACATACATACATACATACAAGCATACACACATACATACAAGCATACATACATACATACATACATTCATACATACATACATACAAGCATGCATACATACATAGATACATACAGGTATACATACATACATACACACATACATACATACATACATACATACAAGCATACATACATACATACATAGAAGCATAAATACATATAGGCATGCATACATAAATACAAATATATATACAAACATACATACATCAAACATACTTGAACATAAAACATTCCAAGCAATACATAACGTGAGTGCGTTATAACATGCTCGTGTTATGTCAAGCATGACAAACACACACCAAACTATTACAAAAACCAAAAAATGAAAAATAAAACATAACGCGCTCGCATTATATGTTGCTTTGGGAATCCTCAAGCCTTAGGCTTGGGATTTGCTTTTGATTTCTAGCCCAAAGGGTTGGAGTGCCTTGCTAACGTCCAAAGATGTGTTTTTACATATTCTACTCAATTTCACATAATCTCATTTGTGCTAACCATTAGGTTTGCACGTGTTTCAAGGTCGAACAAATCGAACACCTAGGTAATGTTAGACTCTCTCTTAGCTGTTTAACAATGTATTTTTTTCCACATTTTGACAATTTTAAGCCTTTGATCTTTAATTTCTTTTGTTTGTGTGTCCATTTTTTGGAAAAAAACTAGTGTTTGGTATTTTTTACTTTATTTTTTAACCGTTCATTGAAATTTCAAATAAATTACATTTTTATAAACTAGACTCCATTCTACACATATTTAAAAAATATTTTCAATTAGTTTTCAAAATTTGTAGGGGTAGCACAACCAAAATTTTATTTTTCAAAATGTGTCCACTTTGAAAATTAGTAAAAAGTCAAATATTCATTAAAAAATTATCAGAAAAATCAAGCATAAACAACATGTTGTTAGCTAATTTCTCACCGAAGTGATTTTAAAAATACCAAAAAAAATTTAACCTTTTGAGGGAGCCACAAAATATGCTATGTTATGTTTTTTTGACAAAAACAACACCAATTTATGTGGCTCCCTCTTTTGAAACCCTTAATCTATACCATTTTAAAAAAAAAATAGTAGTTTAGAAAGAAGACTCAGAGCACTTGCTATATTAGTTTTGTTGCATCTTAAAATTTTGAGTGTAACTATCCTCAATTTCTAATCCAAGGTCAGTATTTCCCGATTTCAAAAAACAAGTGGCCACTTAAGACCCCTTTTTGGTCCCCCATCTTCTTGCACTTACCCCCTTACAAGGTTGAACTTCAATGATTCCAATTATAGTATCAATAAGATTTTCCTCATTGTCTTTTATGTTATCATCATTTGTGTCAACATTCATCACATTATTCTTAGTTTCACTAGCTTTGACAAAGGAGATGTTATGATTTTGCATAGGATTGGTAAATATTTTCCAATTTTTGTTGGAAAGGGAAACAAACTTATTACCTTGATAATTGGAACCGCCAATTTGGATATGATAAGAATTAATGAGTTCTTGCACAATATGTTTAAGATGCATACATCATTTTGTATCATGTCCATTTTGTCGGTGATAATTGAAAAAGGCATTTTGGTTATGGTTTGGAGGTAAAGGATTAGGAGGATCAGGAGCTCTAATAGGAGGTAAGGAAATTAAGTTCTTGTTTAAGAGCTGCAACATGATGGAATGAAGGGTATCGGGTAACGGGGTAAATTTTCTAAACTTTTCCCTAAATTGATATGGATTTTCCATTTTTATGGCACCCACTTGGGAGTCAATATGTTGGGTTTGTTGAGGGGAATTGAGTTGTATAAATCCTTTATTTGGTTTCTTGAATGATTAAAAGTTCATTTGAGGTGTGGATTCAAAATTTTTTAGGACAATTAGAGGGAACTTTCACTTCACAACTACTAATTGAATTTTGGTAATCATGAAGGATTGTACACAAGTGTGTAAAGGAGGGAAATTTTAACATCTCAAGTTTAGCTTGGATTTTGTTCTAAAAATTGGCAATAAACATTCTTTGAAGGTCAACATCAAGAATCTTAATGTTTATTTGTGAGAAAAGCAATTGGTATTGTGCTATGAAATTAGTGACCTTTTTATCATCTTTTTTATTGCATGTCATTAAATCAGCTAAGGTCAACTTACAACCCATGTGCACTTGGAAGTGGTTAAAAAAGACATCAACAAGTTTGTTAAATAAATGTATTGAGTTATTCGGTAAGGAGAAAACTATTCCAAAGTGGTATCTTTCAAGGATCTAAGGAAGATTTTAGCCAAGAGTTTGTATTAAAAAATGAATTCACTACATAAGGATACATGTATATGTCAACATGGTTGCTAGGGTTTCCTTTTCTACCATATTTCTCAAATCTAGGAATCTTTATACCTCCTGGCATTTGTGTTCTCAATATCTCTAAGAATAATGGGTTTCTTTTGACATATTGTGAAGGTTGGCCATTTTAACTTTGGTTCAAGAAGGAAATAAGGTGGAGGTGTATATGTGTTTGGAGGACAAGTGAATTATGAATTTTTGAGGGGATATGGAGTAGGAGATATGAGATTTTTATGCACAAAGCTAAAGGGATTCCCAGTGGAAATACCTAAGGTAGTATTGACATTGCTAGTTGGTTGTATGGTTGTAGTAACATGAGGATCGGTGTATGTAAGAATAGAGGTTATAGTTGTGGGAGGAGGAATTTGACTTCCACCTTGACTTTGAGTATACTCCTGTAGTGTAAAAAAAAGTGTCCCTTTTGCATGCTTCATTTGGGAATGAATTATTAATGATTAAATGTACTTAATTGTGCCTTATTAGGGTGTTGTAAAGTGTTTTCTTACACATTCACACTAATATAGGGATTAATTAATTAATTGAGGTTAATTAGAGCTTAATTGAACCCTTTAATTCAAATCCAAGCCTTAATTATTATATTTTTTGAAGGATTTATCTCGGCACTCATTAATAATATTGCATAACTTTTAATTTTGCAAGGTTTGAGTCTTAGAAAAATGTGCTAGGACCCATTCGCCACTTTAGGAAAATGGGTCCTCCTTACCTAGGGCCCCCTTTTTTTAACATATTTGTGGTGGGGTTTTAGTAATATTTCACCTCCCCAAAGCTTGGTCCTAGAAAACTATGCTAGGACCCATTTGCCACTTTGGGAAAATGGGTCCTCCTTACTTAGGACACCCCTTTTTTAACTTATTTGTAGCAGGATTTTAATGATTTTGAATCCTAGATCTGATGTCGTCTTGGATTATTTAAATTTCGGGGTCAAACCTTAAATTTAGTATGAATACAAGGTTAATTCACATAGTTTCATCTATGCAATCTAAGAACTTTATGTGACTTCATGAGATCAAGAGAAAGAGCATTATAGAGAATTTTAAAGGAATTCAAAGGTAGGTTATTGAATTTTTATTGCAGCAATTCAAGATCATATCATCATGTCAAAGGTGTAGTGCATCAAGCATGTTGTTGAGCTAGTATGTTGATGTAGTATTGAAGATCCATTTGCAAGCATTGTTTCAAATCCAATTTAAGATCAAGATCTACATGAACTTCATGGCCACTTCACGTTAGATTGGATATTTACTTTCCAAGACATCATCCAAGGTATCATTGTTCATGGTTCATGGTTCATGTTTCATTGTTTCATCACAAGGTTTAATTACCTAAACAAGGTTTGACCAAGGAAAACCCCTATTCCCTAATAATCAACAAGTTTTTCTCCTCTTTGATGTGTGATTGTAGGTTTTTTAGGTTGAAGATCAAGTGGATAACAAGATTTAAGCAAAGTTGAAAAGTTGAAAAGTTGAAAAGTTGCAATGTTCTCATCTACATTGCAAGATCATGAAAAATATTCATAGAATTAATTTCCAACTTTCAAGAGTTGGTCACCTAGGAGCTGGAAGTGTGGAAATTGAAGAATAGAACCCAAAATTCAACTTTTAGAAACCCTAATAGGGACCCATTCATAACTTTGGGTGAATGAGTCCCCAGTGAGCTCAAAACAACACTTTTTCAACAAGGTACACATTGTTTTAGCCTTCCAAAATCTCCCTTATTGTTGTCATAATAGTTAGGAGTGATTTCTTATTGTTATTTATGCATTTTATCCCTCATGATTGAGTGAAACCTTAGAAAAACATAGTGGTTTATCATCTTTTTAATTCATTTTGAAACCCCCCCAATTATTTTTTTCTACATTTCATTTTGGTGAACCAAATTTATTGAACATTGTAGTTTTCTGATTTTGGAGTCTTTTCTTACATCCTAGGTTAGATCTTGAATTCATTTGAATTCATTTGAATTGAATTAGATCTCATTTAGGATGTCCTACTGTGCATTCAAACTTGAATCTCATCTAGGGTTTTAGAATTGCATGATTTTGTATTCTTTTAATTTGAAAAATACAAAAAAAAAAATAGTGATCTTGCATATCATTTAGATCATATAAATTTGCATATGAAAATCAAAACAAAATTGCATATGAAACTAGGTTTTGTAATTCATCATTTCATTACCCTTTCAACTTACATTTCATAGTACATTTACAGAAATATGAAACAAAAAGTTACTATTATAGACCTAAAATTGAAACTCATTGAAAAAAGCTTAAAAATTAGTAAAAAATAGTTCAAAAACCCTAATCTAGGACCTATTTGCCCAAGGTGGTGAATGATTCCTTGATTAGATTTGAAACTACATTTTCTGGAATTAGAAATCTCTATTTTATGCTTTAGTTTGTTGCTATTACATTTCTGTTTTAGTTTTATAATTTTCTATTTCATTAAAATCATTGAATCTAGCTTCATTTGCTTCATTTAATGCATTTTAAAAATTAAAAATTGCATTTACAATTCATTTTTTAGTTTATTGCATTGTGTAATCAGTAAATTGAAAATGTTGTTAGAATCTAAAAGAATGTATTTCATTCTAGGTCATTGTATTACCTCTTTCCATTTTGGGTTTGCACACTAAGTTTGCAAATCTTGTATGAGCTTTCCAACTTGGTGTCCTATTAGCAATACTATTGTAAGACGTAGTTTGAGGCTCATGTCATCCCAAAATATCTCACTTGTCATGGATCTTGGGTTTTCTAGCTCTCTTCTTGATAGTGTTGATAATCAAACCCCTATGGATCATAGTTTGCATACTTCATTTCCCATGAATTTCATGCCTACAACCAATGTACTTAATATTAACAACATCGTCCCTACCATCACTACTTGTACTCAAGCTTTGGGGTGTACTCAAAGCCAAGGTAGAACTTCAATTCCATCTTCTACAATACCAATGCCCATTCCTACATATAGTAATACTCAACCTACCACAAAATTTCAACCTACCACAAACTTTCAACCTACCACAACAATCCAACCTAATAGCAATGTGAACACTTCCTTAGGTATTTCCATAGGGACTGCTTCTAGCATTTTGCGTTCAAATACGATATCTCTCCAACCTTCCACCTTTACCTTAACTTAAAATTCACTTGCCCCCCACATACATACACTACTCCACCTTATTCCCCTCCACCTTACAATCCCAATGATACTTTACTTAACTCACTTATACAAACCATGACATCCCTTCAACAACAAGTTACAACCCTAAATCACAACAACAATGGTCAACCTTCACAATACATCAAAACCAATCCCTTATCCTTGAAGAGATTGAGAACACAAATTCCACAAGGTATAGAAGTCCCCTGATTTGAGAAATATGGTGGAAAAGGAGATCCTGTTAGCCATGTTTCCACTTTTACAGCCTTGTGTAGTGATTTCATCTTTGAAGACAAACTTTTGGCCAAGCTATTCACTAGATCCTTGAAGGATACTACTTTAGAGTGGTTCTCCTCTTTATTAAATAATTCACTTGGTTCATTCAATGAACTTGTTGATTCCTTTTACAACCACTTCCATATTCACATGGGTCCCAAGATGACCCTTGTTGATTTAATGACATGCAAAATAAAGGATGATGAGAAAGTGGATAATTTCATAGCAAGATACCAAACACTTTATTAACAAGTAAACATTAAGATTCTTGATGTCGACCTTCAAAAAATGTTTATTGCTAACCTACAAAACAAACTCCAAAGAAAACTTAAAATATTGAGATTTCCATCCTTTACATAGTTATGTACAACCCTTTGTGACTATCAAAGCATAACTAGCAGCCGTGATGTGAAAAATCCCCCTAGCTGTCCTAAAAATTCTGAATCCACAACTCAAAATAATTACCAACCTTTCAAGAAGTAGAATAAGGGATTTTTACAAGTAAATTCCCCTCAACCAAGTCAATAAACCAATAACCAAGTGGCTACTATAAAGACAACAAGTTCTTTTGGGGATATTAATTGATCCCATCAATGGACAAAATGTGATCATTGTGGAATTCCTATTTGTGCATGAAATCTATCAAGATACATATGATAAACCGAAAGCATGGATCAAGATGCATAATGGTTTTTCTTGTCCTATGATAGGATTGATATATCTCCCTTTAAAATTTGGATTGAAAACATTAAATGTCTCATTCACTATCATCCCACAATTAGACCAATTTCATGTGAAGCTAGGTTACCCATGGCTTTGCTCCATGAATGTCGTCCCCTTGGTTGTGCATGAATGTTCAAAGTTTGCATTTGGCAATGATATATTTACTGTGTATCATAGTGGGTTTAATCCTACATGTTCCTAAGGAAAATTTTCATTAGATTTCTTTTGGACCAAGCCTATGGAATCTATTAAACCTCGTGAGGACTTCTTTCTCAAATCATATAAAAAAGTTCAAGGAAAAGCGTATAGCAAAATTATCCCTTTGAAACATATAACAACCTATGACTAAACCACCTATCCTTGATGAAACAAGATTGAACTAAAAAATATCCAAGAACAACCTATAACAAATCCTCCTACAATTTCTTAAAAGACACTATGAGATAACCAAAACAATCCCATTATGTCTCCTAAAATCAAACAAGTTTACAAAGTTAAAGAAAAATTTATTGAACAACCTCCTATTGTTTCTTCCATTCTTCCCGAGGAAGAGAAGAAACCCATGATTGAGAAACCTGCTCTTACACAAACACAAATTGACAATAGATTGAAATGAAATCGAAGTGCTAGAGAGTGTAGGTGTAGACAATGTGCTATTGCTCGTATGTTACAAACTAAAGAAGACAAGAACAACATAGAAAATCACAATCCAAACTTACCTGAAGCAATGCATGATGATTCTATACCCTTGCCACAACATAAACAACAACCTTCAATAGACATTATCATTCAACCTCTCGTTGTGATTAATCTAGATGATGGAATGGACATTACAAAGATTGATGAACAAGTGCATAATGAATTGAATACATTTTTTTCCTCTTCTATGAGATTGAATGACAAATATCCTAAAAAGAGTGTTGAACTTGGTTCTTCCCCTAGTTTGGCACTTTCTATTGTCCCTTTGGCTAGTTGTCCACCTTCCATTTATACTGAATGAGATTGGGATGCAAATGACCTACTCTAGATTGAATCACATGTGTCTTACTAGTCTTTTGCTTTTATATGTTTCTTATATGATTGCATGTGCATAATGTGATCCCCCATGATGTTTCATTTGATGCATCACTCTCTTTCGTGCATTCCTCTATATGTACATATCTTCTTCTCTATGTCGTAAGCTTCCCTTTATCTTTTCATTTGTCTTGTGTTTTCCTTTTGGGGATGACACAAGGCGTCGAGACATTTAGGTATTTTCCATGTTGAACATAAGATTTTTTCTTTGTTTTCACTTTCTTTATGTCATTCTTCCAGTTCTACGAGTATTTAGGAAATGACAATAGTTCTGATCTCTAGAAAAACATTGTAGCAAATACATACTAACTTCAAATCCATAGATCCCTTATGTATTTTTAGGGACAACCCTTCCTTCCTATTTTATGACAACTTTATTTCGGAAACATATGACTTGTCATAGGGTTTTCCAAGGAAAGCTCTCATGTCTTAGGAGAAAACATTGGCTAATTTAAATTAGTTGCTTATAGTAATAGTGTTAGCAATTGCTTTAAAGTTGGGGAATACATTGATTACATATTTTGACATTTTGCATATTTCATGGTGTGGTTTTCTTTTTTCTTGTGATGTGTCTTTTTCTTGCTAGTGCCATTGGGTTTGATGTCCTCCAAGAGCATGGTATTTCTAAGCACATGATTTCCCTTAGTGACATGATGGGAAATAAGAGACATCCCCTAAGTGGTAATTTGATATTATTGACTTTTCCTCTCTTGGAGACATCGGGAAAAATGGTCCCTAAGAAGAATACCTTACATCATGAGCAAAGAAAAATCCCCTTTAACAAAAACCTAGATATAACATTCAAAAGAATTCAAAAAGAATAAGCATTATGGTTCCTTATTGAAGTTGTTAGGAGGATAACCTTTGTATGATATGGGAGGCTAATATGATTCTCTCATTTGCCATCTTGTTGGGATAACTCACCTAGTGGATGGCTTGAGATTCCATTACCCTAGAGTGGGCATGCATGTTATGGATAAACAACCTATATGTGTTCAATATCATGTTGGACCATCGAAGCTTGATCCTTTTTCTTGGAAAAACAACCACATTCTACATTGTGTTGGAATGGTTGTGCTCGATCCTTTATTTTTCCTTTTTCTTGGTATTTGATAGGGTATGACTATGTATATTTTTTATTGTTGCATAATTAAGTGTCTTGAATATATAATTTAGCATGAGTTTTTCATGGGGACAAACTCTCACTAAAGTGGGGGAAAAATGTAGCATCGAAAAAAGTAACCCTTTTTCAAGCTTAGTTTGGGAATGAATAGTTAATGATAAAATACATACTTAATTGTGCCTTATTTAGGGTGTTGTATAGTGTTTTCTTACACTTTCATACTAATCTAGGGCTTTATTAATTAATTGAGGTTAATTAGAGCTTAATTGGCCCCTTTAATTCAAACCAAGCCTTAATTATTATATTTTTCAAAGGATTTATCTGAACACTCATTAATAATATTACATAACATTTAATATGGCAAGGTTTGAGTCCTAGAAAACTATGCTAGGACCCATTTACCACTTTGGGAAAATGGGTCCTCCTTACCTAGGACCCCCTTTTTTAACATATTTTTGGTGGGATTTTAGTAATATTTCACCTCCTTGAAGCTTGGTCCTAGAAAACTATGCTAGGACCCATTCGCCACTTTAGGTGAATGGGTCCTCCTTACTTAGGAAACCCCTTTCTTATTTGTGGCGATATTTTAATGATTTTGAATCCTAGATCTAATGTCAGCTTGGATATTTCGAATTTAAGGGTTAAACCTTAAATTTCTAAGTATAAATACAAGGTTAATTCACATAGTTTCATCTAAGCAATCTAAGAACTTTATGTGACTTCATGAGATCAAGAGAAAGACCATTATAGAGCATTTTAAAATTATTCAAAGGTAGATTATTGGAGTTTTATTTCAGTAATTCAAGATCATATCATCATTTCAAAGGAATAGTGCATCAAGCATGTTGTTGAGCTAGTGTGTTGATGTAGTATTGAAGATCCATTTGCAAGTATTGCTTCACATTCAATTCAAGATCAAGATCTACATTCTTCATGGCCACTTCATTTTAGATTGTAAATTTACATTCCAAGACATCATTGAAGGTATCATTCTTCATGTTTCATTGTTTATGTTGTGCCCTCAACACACACACCCTGTTCCGAATGGGGACCCTCTTTTCTTCCGCCTTGCCAAGGCATTTTGTCATCGCCTCATTTTTTGTGCCCCATTTTGGTGTCCTAGATGGTCAATGTACCTCCAATGTCTCATCTTGAGTTGACCATGTTTCATTCCCTCCAATTTTGCTAAGCCTTGGTTCGTTGTGAGGTCTCCTTGGCAGTTTCCTTCTACCAGCAGCCTTGGGGGCCTGGCAGGCCCAGCTCACTGGGTTTCCCTAGCCAGGCTTCCTTCGAGCATTCACCGTTCTAAATGGTAGAAGGATTTTTCCTTCCTGGGCCCTAGAACCTGACTCATCATTCGCCGCCTTGTTTTAACTTACGATGAAATTGTACTGCGCTTGATCCTCCCGAGCCTGCCCCTCCAGACTTCGGTCCTTAGAACTCCATTCCATCTTCATTGTTTCTAATGGCCAACTTGCAACATCTCTTCACCCTCTAGACCTCGAGTTCCTTTTCACTGATGATTTTAAAAATAACTTTGAAGCAGTTGCAGGGTCGTGTCTTTTTGGTCCTCGGGCCCCGAACCTCTCGCCACTGTTCGAGATTTGAACTTCACCAACCCTCTTATCGTCTGTACTAGCATTAATGAGGGTATTGAATTCTAATTGAGGTATAAATATCTGGCTCAACCTATCATTTTCATGTGATAGGTTTTCTAGAGGAGTTCAGAGCAGAGTTCGAGGAGTCTAGTGCATCCGTCGCCTATCGCCCTCGTGCTCGTTATCATCATTTAGCTATCCTTTGTAGATTTTGCAACTTCTTTAACTGGGCTATTGAGGTAGGTTTTCTATCTGCTCTCTCAATTTTTTTTTGTAATTTTGTGCTTAAAATAATGAACAAAATGGGCTAAAAATGGTTCAATTTGATAAAACATGACCCCCCCTAAGAAAACCCATATGTCTAAAGTCTAGAAAAATCTCCAAGGCATCTCCTAAGATCAATTCAGAACTAGACCTCACTGCTGCCATTCGTCGCACAGGGCATTCACACCCTCCCGGTCCGTGCCAGCTCGTCGCTGTCAAAACCTTGCACAAATAACAATCTGACTCGACGAAAGGACCACCTCCCAGGGTCGTGACCTTGAGCCTCCATCTACCATTCACCGACGAACTTAACAAACTTGACACTTGAAATTCGGTCTATGCCTAAGCTTCCTGGGCCTGCTCCCACGGAACTCCATCATCGGGATGCTGGATCACTTCCAGTGTTTTGAACGGCGAGGAGAACCCATCCACTCGACCACTGGGGTCCGCTTCTCCTTTTGTCATTCTGAATTAAATGCATACTAACTGTTCTGTCATGTCCCTAGTCCCCGCTCCGTGGATCTCCGTTCGTGGAGTTCCTTTGCATCTTCTTAGTTTCAAATGGCCATTTGGTGACGTCTTACCACCTCTTGGGTCCCAACCCTCTAGTTGCTACAAAGACCTAGTAGAAAGCGAACTCTAGTGTCCTTGCCCTCACCGGGTTCCACCCACTAGGATTCTGTCCCATCTCATCTGATTCAAAAGGGAAGAGTATGTCCTTTCTAACCTCTAGGACCTGCCCTCTGAATTTCCAAGTGAAACTTAAGATAAACCTAGCAGAGAAACTCAATGCCGGGTCTGTTCCACCAGGATGCTCCCTCCGGGTTTCTGCCCAATGATCACCCCTCAAAACAGTGAAACCTTGATGGCTTCCCACACCTTCAAGCCCGAATTCTTTGAATTCAAAATTGCATTGGCCGTCCTTTGATCTCTCGGATCTCGAGCCTCAAAATTTTGACCCTGGGATTTTTTTTCCTTTTGGCTATTCCAAACGACGAAGCTCGAATAGCCTTCCAGCCTTATATGTTCGAGTGCCCCAAAAGTGATCCAAATGACCTTCAAATTGAAAACCAATCTCAACCCACGTGCTCAAATTCAGCTTTCTCTTGTTTGGCCCTTTTAGACCATCAAAATCTTAAGTTGAGAGAAATCACCTGGATTTCCCTACCCTGTTCGCCCTTCAAAACAACATTTCTGCTAGGGAAGTCTGACCCTCCTGACTCAGATTGTCGAAAATCCCTCTAGTAAATGACTAATGAAATTTGGAAGTGAATGTTTGATTTCATGAATGCTATATTGTCTAATTAGATCTCATCCATAGATTTTAACTAATGTTAATGCTTTTGTAATTGGTTATGCTCATTATGCCCTTGTTTGTAGGATATATGGAATTAGGTGCATGACCCTCGGGGGAAACTATAGAAAAGGATAAAGTGAAAAAGGTAGGCAAGGCTCCTCGTGGAAAGGAGGACAAAGAAAAAATGAAGTACTAGTTCCAGGGAGAGCCTTTGCATTCAAAAATCATCACAGACTGGAAATAAATTATAGATACCAATATCGACCACATCAATATTGATGAGTTCAAGCAAAGGGTTAGAACCCACCCCAAGACCGATAATGCAAGATTAATCAGAAAAAGTGGAATTGCAAAAGCTGTAGGCTTCGCCCCATCCCTCATAGCCCCTGAATTGATCATGGCTTGCTAGCAGGCCTATCAGCCATAGACACAAACCATTATTGACAGGGACGAAAACATCCTTGCTAACATGTCAGCTAAGGCGATTACGAAAACCTTTCACATTCCCACTTTTGGGGAGATGGAGATTCCCACCATAGCAGAATGTAAAGCAACATGGGATGAGGACCTGATGGGCTGCAAGAAGCTAATAAATTGGTACTGGCTCAAGGAAAAAAAGGGCAACACTGCGAAGGTTCCCCAAGAACTCTTCTGAAGCAACTTTCACGAAGACTACCATGAATTGGTCACCATGCTGAGCAAAGTAATGGGCCTCCCCACTGCTATATATTTTCAAGAGTGGATGGCATATTTCATAGAGAAAATTCTCCATGGGAACGAAGATGTCATCACAAAAACCTCATTCTACTGGGGAGGCATAATAAGCGACTACTTCCACAAGTAGTTCATGAATGTAAATAAAACCTCCAAGTTTTACATGACCTCCTACCTTGTATACTCACTAGATGAGCAGAGGAAATATAATGGATTATTTGTGGCACCTGATGAGGAACTAGGTCGAGCATTGAAGGTTTATGATAGATATCCCCAGCTCTAGTTTAGGAACTTCAAGAAAGAATATTTCAGGGTGAATGATGCCTTTAGCGGTCACATCATCAGATTTCTTGGAGGGGATTTTGAGAGGAGGGTCTCTCACAGTGCTCAAGAATTCTTGAAGCAATACGCCTTCTTATTCATATAGTACCCCAAGTTCACATACATTCGTGCCTAAGGTTTCATAGAGAGGCTGAATAGGATGCCCCTATACCCCAATGACCAGATCATATTGTTAGAGCTCTCCTGGTAGCTACAACATGTGCATTCAGTCCTTGGTAAAAATCACTTGGAAGGGATCCCTTATCCCTTAAATTTTGGCCAAGCGATGTACAAATTGCAAACTTACCAATGTGCTGGGAATTTTGAGAAGGAATTGGCAGAGTATCATTTCTGCCTAAACACCACTCACCCACAAATGGAATCATATGGGCATGTAAGAAAGGCACTAGGACCAGGGTATGCCCATTTGCATCATGTTGAAGATTTATGGGTAGATTTCCAGAATGACAAGGAGGTACGCGTAAAGCATTACATGTGGATGACTGTGTACTTCATAAGAAGGGTGCGACTATTTCCCATACTTGATCAGGTTGAAGAGGATGAGAGTATCGTCATGGATCCTAGATATAATATAGTCGCTAACTTTCCACTGCCAATAATAGATTGGGATGAGTAGGAGGTTAATGACCTTGATATTTTAACCAAACCAATTGTGGCTTGTACTAAAGAATGGGTTAATGGACAAGTAGCCCGATTGAAGCAACAAGGGGTTGTCCTAACATATGAAAGGCTCAAGAGTAAGCCTAGTGCTACAGAAGATGTCACCGCTACCACTTCAGTAAGAGGGACATCCAAATCTCCTCCACTCACAAGATCAAATAAGAGGAAAGGGATTAAGGCAGAACAGTCACCAGATCCCAAGGTTTATTCAAGAAAGGATTTAGGAGGTTCACCCTCGAAGAGGCCCAAATGGACGAGAAGCATCGTGAGGTAGCCAACAATTTAAGAGGATCCCCTTCATGAGGGTGAGGAAGGGAAAGCAGATTAACCAAAACCTCCTCCAGCTCTCCCTGTTTTGGCCACCCTTCCATTTGTTTCCCAGGCCATGGTTGCCACATCCCCACCTGTAGTGGACATCTCAGTCCATCTTGCTTCCTCTCCTCTGGTTGGACCTGTAATAGTGGTTGATTCCTCCTCTGCTATAACTTCTCCGCTTTCCTCCTCCTCTATGTCGCCCACTACATCACTCCCAATGGCAACAGTGACAACACCGATGCCCACATTAGTATTTCCGGAGGCTTTCTCATGACACATGTAAAATGTCCCCTCTGAGATTTCCTAGATCTTTTTGGATCCCACCATTTAGGCCGCCTTAGCACAGGTCCTCACCAACACTACGCCTTTGCAATCTCTGACAAGACCACCAACAATGGAGGCCATGATGCTAATTTATAAAGAATGGGAGAAGTGGGAGAAAGAAGCTTCAAAAGAAATAGAGGAAGAAGCTGATGAGTACCACCAACACCTAGAGTATGAACACTAGCAAGTTGACAGGGTGGTTCATGAAGAAGAAGAAACAGGGTCTTCCAAAAGTGGAGATGAAGAGGAGGGTATAGGTGGTAGAACTATCTTACAAACCTTCAATGATGATTCTGAGGAGGAAATGGCCTGAGAATCAAGGGATAACAAAGAGGAGGCATAAAAGTCACCTCCTAGAGAAGAAAGGAAAGAAGGTGACAAGGCAACAGAAAATGTAGAACTCCCTGTAGGGGAAAAGCAGGAGAATGTATCACCTCCTTACAAAGAAGAAAATGTAGAAAATGATGAACCTGAGGGAGAGGTTCCAACCAAAAAATTATTGAAATTGAGTAGCCCGAGGAGCATGTGCATGAGGATGAACAAGATGAAGAAAAGAAAGGGGGGAGGCCAAGAAAAAAGAAAGTCCTTGGGAGCAATTGCCTACTAAGCTTCCCATCAGGCGCCTTTTGTTCGTCCAAGAATCCGATGAGGAAGAAGGAGATGACACCAAAATGGAAGAAAGGGCTTCCGTAGGTAAACAAATAGAGATCCAAACAAAGGAAGGCGAGGGTGATCATGAATTGCCCAAGGGAAAATATACTATGCCCAAATGGTTGGAGAGGAAACTTGAAAAGAAGACTCCTTCCCCAAAGGATCCAAGAGCAAGACTGGAGGCTATCTAAGCCTGAGCGCAGATCACCACCAAGAAAGATAAGAAGCCCAAAATCAGATCTAGGGAAACGATGGATGCTTCTGGGTCCCAAACTGTGCAAGTAGCCACGTCGGTGGTGGGCAAGGAAGGAGTAAGCTATAATATCTCCACCATTGATTTAGGAACTACTACTAGAGAGCAAAAGGTAGGGCACCTCGAGGAGTCTGTGGCTACAATGGTGCATCTAATACAACAAGATAAAGTCTCAAAAGACAATCTTAAAGTATAGGTAGCTGATTTGACAACTTACATCTAGCAATGGTCTTCAACTGAAGAAATTCTTACCACATCCATGGCTCCCTCGCAACTGCTGTCCAAGGAAAAAATCAATAAGTTGGAAAAGAGAGAATTTGGAAAAAACCATAGAAAGTTGGTTCTGACAGGGTTTATATGTCTGAAATATGGGTATTAGTTGGGTTGTTCGAACAACCAACAAGTTCCTAGACTCGCAACAGTCTATGGAAAGCATGAAGAAAATCTGCACTGACTTCCCTATGATGTATAAGTCCACCTATCCAAAGATTTATGCTATCCTCCGACTGCCAAAGGTCACATGGGAAAATGAGATCGCAATGAAAAGGGACAATCATTGGCTCATGGATGTATGGAAATAAGAATTTGAGAATAGGAAAGAGAGGTTGGAGCAGGTGGGTATGTGCAGGATCATCATGGAAAAAATAGGCCCTTAAGTGGCAAAAAAATTAGAAAAATCAGAGTTAGGAAAATTGACATAAAAATTTGAATAAGTTATCTATATTATTTCAAAAATATGTAAAAATATAATCTATAGAAAATTGAATGTAGTTTCTAAAGTACTAGGTTTGTTTTTAAAAAAAAGAAATTTATTTGGTGAAAATTTGAAATTTCAATGTAGTAGAACTTAAATTTCAGGGAAAAAATAAGATGTAGGTGTCTGTCTGACCACCCTAACCACAATAAAATGATAATATTTTTTTATAAGATTTTAGATATAAGTAGTAGACTCATGTCTTGATGTGATGCCTATTTTTTTGTAAATTTTTTCCAAGTAAATAATTAATTATGAATTTTTTAATAAAACTTTTAAAAAGTATAAAAAACTCATATGTTTGACCACCTTAACTTGGTCAAAACTTCATGAATTTTTTTTTTTTTTTTAATCCTATAGTATGTGAAGCATATAATGTGACACATTGTTTGGATTCAAAAAATGTGATACCATTTGAAAGCTATATATTTTTTTCAATTAGTCTATCAATTAGGACTGTAGTCATAATTTGAATAGAAAATGAATAATAATTACTTATTAAATTCAAAGTAAAGCATAATTTATATTGGTGGAAAGCTGAGAATCTCCTTTAAAAACCCTTTTTGTTTCAACAATTTTGGGTAAAAAAAATTCGTTAGCCACATACCCATCATATTGCCACTTCTTGGCCCATCATGATCTTGCACATACCTAGGTAATTGATAAAGTGGATCCAAATATTGAATGGGTCAAAGAGATTAGCGCTGATTGTGCCCAATATTTGAGGTTGATGACAAGATATGACATACTCGCAGTGCAAATTGATCTAGAGAAAATAAAGCCCCATTTCCAAAAAAAAGATGGAGGATGGGATGTCAAATGAGATAGCCACAAATTTTATGAGTTTTGCTGCATGAGCCTTTGCCCAGTCAGAGCTGTTCCGGGACCATACTGCCAAGTATGATGAAGATTGGAAAAGGCTTGAGGACAACTCCAAGGAATGGAGTTATCAAGTGTTACAGTCCGAGATCATGGAGGTCAACAAAATCCAACTGGTAATTTTGAAGTTCATAAAGTATGCAGCTTTGAAGAAATGGGAAGGCAACCCTATTATTAGTGAAGAGATTTTAAATGAATAGCTACAACAGAAGGGAAATCAACAAAGGAAAAAATGCTATAGTGTTGTCACTAGAGGACAAAATAAGGATATGGACAAAGTTGTATATTTTAAATTGTAATATATTGGGGGGTAGGTAGAACCCTAGTTTGTGGTGAATCTTGGCCACACAATGAGATGAAATCTAGTGGCCATTTGTTCTTTTTTTGGGGCACTATAAATGGGGGGTCTCCTCTCATTTTCAAGAGAGAGTTGAGTTGTTGTAAAGACATGCTGCATAAATTCTAATGAAAATACATTGACTTGGTGCATTTTATGAGTTCTTCACATGTTTCATGATTCAATCTCCATTATTAGATGCTTTATTTAGATGCACATTGTTGTTCTAGTTAACTTTAAACTACTTAAGTAGATCTTGGTAATGCTGTTCCATGATCATAGAAATTTCTGCTATGTTGATGCTTTCCAGCCCATACTTTTTGCTATTTGCTGCTAGTAAATGGTCTTGTAAAGTTAGTCTGGGATGAAAATTGAAGCCAATTTTAAACTTTTATCTTTATTCATGCATTTATGTGGTGGATGAATGATAGAATATCTACAAACCTTTGAAGATAGCACATATTTCATGATACTATAGATTTCTTGGTTAAGTGGAATCCTAAACAACATTTGAAGGAAGCTGTCCATAGCAAAACCTCCATGATCACTGTTCACAGTTAGTTGTAGATCCAGGAACCTTCCCTCTTCCTTGATTTTTTTTTTTAGGAACAGGCTGTGCCAAGGTTCATTGCACATTGTAAAGCCAAAAATTGAAGAAAACATTGAAGTTTTAGATTGTTGTCTGAACCTACAACAAAGTGCACCTTAACTCCCATCTCAAAAACTTCAAATTTTAAGATCCACCTCACATCTAGGCACGTAAGTCTACCCTGTGATTACCAGAAAAATCACATCCAACATCAACTGAGGAGTTCCATGCAAGTCATGACCTGACACCTGAGAGACCTTGGGGTGATTTTCAGCAACTTGTTGTTGGAGATTTTCTTTCAAGAGAGGTAGTGCACATACACACTGCTTGTGTTGAGAAAGTGTACAGAACACCTATCAATAGAACTAGCACTAGAAGGAGGGCTTTGTGAAGCTGGATCGAATTAGATCATTCTCCCTCAAAATATTTCAGAGAATCCTATGGTCGACACCAAGCAAGGGAGAATTTCAAGAGCTACAACCCCCCATAAGGGAAAAATGAACTAAGGGAGGAGACTTTGCTTCTTACTCTTCCTCTACCCTACCCATTCCCCTTCCACCTTCACTTCCATTCAAATCTTGTCCATCCTCCACCTAGCCATACCAAACTGCCTTTTAACCCCTCATTTCTGACAGACGGGGAGTTTCCTCTCTCCTGACCCTTCAAGTTCAGGGCACAGTCCAAACAGCTGCAACCCAGGTGCAGTTCTAGGCCACTGTCTTACTACATGTGCAACCCCTTCATTGTTGTCCCTCAATGGCAGATACCACCTCTGCCTCCAGTCATGGCTTGGTTGGCACAAAATCCCTTGCCATTGCACTTCGACACTTACCATGACATGCATAAGAATATGGAGGGATTCTGTTCAAAATTCAATCCTCGAGACCCATAAAGGATGGCAGAAGAACACATCAAGAGATTTGAAACAACAATTATAGATATGTAGGTCAGTCATGAAGACGTTGCATGCCACCTTTTTTCGTACTCATTTCCCAATGAGGAGGTTTTTTACTAGTACATTTGTCTTAGTTCTTCTTGAGGAACATTAGCAACCATTGATTCAACATTAGTAATAGTGGTTTTTGATAAGAGGTCATATGAAATGGGGTATCAAAGGTATGGTCCATGATGGGTTGACTAGTGTCAACACTATGAGTGAAAGAGCTAGATAACTCAAGATCCATGATGGATGTAGAAGCACAGGATGCCATGAGTCTAGAGCTACATCTCACTAGAGTATTGGCAATAGGACATCAAGTTGTGAAGCTAATACAAGTTTCACCAACCTAAGGTGCACCCAAAATGAAAGATAGACACTAGATAAATGTAATGAACCAACAATAGGAAATGCAAATATGTAAAAAGAGATAGGAATTTCCAAATTTAAAGCAAGATAATTTTCTAATTATGTTATGAAAAAATCTAAAAATGACATCTTTTTCAAATGGAAATTTGAATCCAAACAATGCACTAAATTTGACTAATTAACCTTAATTATAAACTATTTCAAAAACCATAAATTCTGGAAACTGAAATAGAGAACTGAATGCAAAAACACAAAATGTAGATAGAGGATTTTTAATGCTAAAAAATTTAGAAAAATTATTGATGAAGAACTCATTCGCCCATGGGAGAATGGGTATTTTCTTAGGGTTTTTAAAAATTAAATTACATATTTTTGAGTGTGTGTTTATGTTTTTAGATTCTGGTTGCAAATAGGTAGTTATAGTTTTATATTTCTAGAAAATCACATTTGAATGCAAGTGGGAAATGATGATGTAGACACCTAAATTTGGACACTTAATTTATCCATATTTATCCCCTTTCGTTTAAACATTCCCTTATCTGCATTAATTAAGTAATATCACTATTATTTATTTAATGCCTCTAAAGTTCTTCTAATCCCTAGGGTATCTAGTTAAATAATTAAATACCTTCCCCCTTTCATCAAATGAATTAAATAAATATGCCATTTATTTAATTCCCTTCATGTCACATCCCTTTCTTAATCCTAATTATTCTCCTAATCTTATCATTAGGGATGTGCACATGCCTAATCCTTGAATAAGATGTGTCACATCCTCCAACTTTTGCAAGTTGGCCTCTAATCTCTCTTAGCCACCTAACCCTTTTCTAATCCTTCATTAACTAGCCTAATCAACCTCTCAAGGAATTTTTAATTCTTTTTATCCTTGCAAGGAATATTAAATTCCTTTTACTCTTCCCCATGTGATCTTTGACTTGTCACATCAAGTCACATGTGAAATCTAACCCTCTTCTAATATTTCATTAATTTGTCTAGTCAAGTACTTGCACAACCTTAATCACTTAATTAGTTCTCCATGCCATTTATTGTAACGCTTGCGAGAAGAGAAAAAGCATTTTAAAAAGTTTGTTTCACTTTAAAAGGTTTACAAGTCAATAATACCATTAATAAGAGCTACCAAAGTAAACTCTGTGCAAAAGAGTTCATAAAATTTCATTTCATGTAAATAAATAACAACATTGTATTTCATCATGTTTAAACACTTGGCCAAAGAATATCAGTGCATGTTTATATATATATATTTTCATCCATGCTCAAAAGAGATCAATAAACCAATAAATAATTATTCACATTCAAGTGAGATCAATAATTTCAATAAATACATTTGCATCAATGTTACATCAAAATATTAATAGCACATCTATTTCAATGTTGCAATAACAAGTGTCAAATACAATTACATTTTACAATGGGCTTACAAGCCATTCCAGTAGGATACTCAAGTACATCAATAGTAAAATAAAAACTCTGATCCTCCAACAGTCGTGACACCATCGGTCTTCTTGCGAGTTGGGGCCAAGAGTGTGATTAAGGCACCTTTTCCGCCCAACCACAAAGTACGTGACTTCCCAAAGTTCCTTCCTAACTCGAAGAAATCCCTGGCCCTGCATAAGGAGCCTAGCAACCTGACACAATAAAATAGGAGGGAACTCTCGATGCATGCCTAGTGCTTATATGCATTCTAACATGATAAAACATATTTCTTGCAACAAGAGGTGGCAGAGACTAAAATACATATATTTCTAGGCTTTTAAAACAAATCCATCTATTTCAATGGTACAAGTGCTTGGCCAAGCATAAATAAAAAAAAACAAGTGGTAGTTTCAGAAAAGGTAAAACTACCGTCTCTGTGGATCCACCTTCGGCATCCTATCCCGAAAGTTACCAAAATACAATTCAAGGTGCAAAAATAGAAAATTATGCATTTTTCTTATATGCTTCATGCATTTCATTTATTCTAAAAATAATTCTTCCATATTCCATATTCATAATATGATTAACAAACTGATTCCCTTTCACATTTGCAGTGAAAATCATCTATCTTTAAAGTGTAAAAGAGAGTTTTCAAGCATCTCTTGAAATCATTCTCTAATTGTTGGAATCAAATAAGTAGACTTAAAGTTTCATAATTTAAAATAAAATCTATTTTTTTTTTCTCAGCAAAATCATAATGTCAGCAAGTTTTCTTCTATTTGATAAAAGATTTGGTTTTAGCTCATACTACCCTCTTGAGTGTTCTTTGCTCAAGTTTGGTTTTTCTTAAATGTAAAGAATTGTATGTACATCATGGTACTTTCAGTGTATTACCACAAGCAGAAGTAATAATTTTCTGTTTAAAAACAATGTTCTCTGATTTAAGTATATTTCTATATCTTCAAGATTCAAGCTGATATGAAAGTAAAATTCCCGATTTGCTACAAGTTTCTGGTTAAAATAATATACAAAAAAAGGATAATTCTTTTAGAAAAACAGAGTTTTGCATATTTGTATCTATGTTTCTATTGTATACTAATGTTCAAAAATCTACATCTGTATGCAAAAATAAGAATATGTGACCAAAAGAAAATCACCAATTTTGCATGATTCCAAGAACTACATTTTCATATTTCCAGCTTCAGGGATACTAAGATGTTTATATTTATATTTGTTTGAAATATATTATATTCTGCAGATGGTTATATTTGTGTAAGTTTACATTTATATATATATATATATTTACACAGCTCTGTGTGTATATATATATAAACATATATATATATATAATTGTATATATATTCCATGTAAATCTGCCACACAGAAAACACAGTTTGCTATTGAAATATGAATTTGAAGTTTGAATCATGAAACAAAGAACACAAAAGTGTTTGGAGGCCATGCCTCTCCCAAAGGGGAGGGCGCAGGTTGTGAGGAGGCCGTGCCCTCTCCACAGGCCGCGGCCTGTGGAGGGCACGAGCCTCCCCACAGCACCGTCCCTTCCCTTGGGATGGGGCTGGGGATTAATCCCCACACAAAAACTAATGCCTATAACATTAAGTTACCCAGCTAAAACCTGAATATGGATTCATTCAAAGAATTCCAAAATAAAAATAGGAAGAGATATATACATGGGATTTATATATATATATATGCACAGAAATACCAATTCTTGTATATATATATATTTCCATATGTTATCTTTTCTCTCACAATTTTCTATACAAAAGAATAGCAAATGAAGGTAGTTTCATGAAATACAGATTGCAAAAGAATATAACCCTACTCTGGAAGAAAGAAATTGAGCATTTTCTCAACAATGTAAACAAATGAAGAGAAGGTTCCCCCCCCCCCAGATTTAAAATACAACTTGAAGACATTTTCTTAGGCATTTGTATTCATTTTCTTAAAATCTTACATACAAATTCTCCAATTTTTATACTAAAATTCAAACTGGTTAGAAGGAGAAGAATGGAAAAACCTGGAAAATTACTCCAGCTATAGATGTCCAGAATTTCTTATTGCCTCCTCTTCCTGAGCTAGTTTTTCTAGAGAAATTCCTCTTCTTTCCTTCCTTTTGATTCCTTAACTTCCTATTAAGTTCACCCTGATTTCCTCCAGACCTCCTAAATTGATAGAAGAAGTAGCTTCTTCCCAGCCATTGACCCCCAAACTTCCAGAGAATATTGTTTTTCAAGAAGAAATTTCAAGAACCGTTTCTTTACGGGAATGTCTTTTCCTATTCTATATTATTTTCCTTTCTTTCATTTCACCCTAATCTTGTAGTTTAAAATAAATATAATTAATAAATATATGTATTTTAATATTTAAATTTATAAATAGGAAAAATATAGGCAATCATTTACAATTTCTTGCACAAAATATTTAGAAAGTAATTTAAAAATACTCACTCCTTAAACAAGTATTCCATCTAACTTGTACTTAATTCATTATTTAAATATCACAATTTAAATAGAATTAAAACCATAAATCATTTAATACTACAATTAATAATTAAATTTCATTTATGTTATTATTTTATTATTTATTTATTTTATCCATTTACTATTTATTTTGCAAATAATTCAAAGCAATCCATTTAGAATAGACATTGCCTAAATGCAACTATATGAATCTAAGTGTTGTGTGTGTGACTGAGAGTTCTTCCTCTTTTACCCTGTCGGGAAGCTAGCCTTCTTTCCTCAATCACACTCTTGGTCTTCGACCACCTGCAACTCAAGTGCACTCAGGCACGCAACAACGAAATTGTATTAGTAACTGATTTAGAGATATAAATCAAAGCAATAATTAAATCAATATTTCTATTTTGTTCTATCTTGCATACTTTAAAAATAAAATGCATTCATAATTTTGAAAGTAAATGATTTTCACATTTCCACACACCAAAGCATCATAATATATTATATTATTCTAACACACACCATCATTCATAAAATAAATCCACATAAAGCCATGGACAAAATAGCATCAAAGTCTGAGACGTGACATCCTTCCCCACTTGGAAGAGACATCGTCTCGATGTCTAAAAGAAAGTCACACAACAAAATTGAGATACCAGTATATCATAAGTCTCTACATGAAAGAAAATAAGAGTATACTAAGATCTCAAATGAGGAAAGACTCTATCTATATCCTCAACATTCTCCCTGGTGGCATTATCCATCGAATACTGGTCCCACTGGATCTTGTACTGCATAATATCTCTATTTCACAACTTAACTTTGTGCTTTTCCAGAATCTTGATGGGCTCCACCTATATCACCCCTGGGTCCTGAACCTACGATGCACGCCAATCAAGAATATGAGTAATATCTGGATGGTAGGGCTTAAGTACTGAGACATGAAATACATTATGTATCCAGGATAGAGCTAGTGGCAGAGCAAGCCTATAAGCAACTAGATTCACCACTTCCAAAACATCAAAGGGCCCAACAAACCTAGGGGCCAACTTAGAGTTCTTGCCGAAAGAGATGGAACTCTTATGCAGCCGAACCCTCAAAAAGACCTTATCTCCTGTAGAGAACTTCCTGAAGCTTCGATTCTTGTCTGCTAGACTTTTCTGTCTATCCGCAACTTGTTTCAATTTTTCCTTAATGATCTTCATTTGGTCTTCCATTTCTCTGAGCATCTCAAGGCCAATCACAACCTTGGCTTCTACTCTATCCCAACTAATGGGTGTCCGACATTTATGTTCGTAAAGAGCTTCAAAAGGTGCCATACCCAAAGAAGCATGGTAGGAGTTGTTGTAAGCAAACTCCACCATAGGAAAATACTCCTCCCACTTATGTTGCTGCTCCATACAATACATGCGGAGAAGATCTTCTACTACCTGATTCACCCTCTCTGTCTGACCATCGGTCTAAGGATGATATGCGAAACTAAAATTCAATTTAGTTCCCAGGGAAGAGTTCAGTGTGATCCAAAACCTAGAAGTCATCCGAGTGTCTCGATCTGAAATGATCATTTCTGGCACTCCATGCAAACAAAAAATTTCCTAAGCAAATTTTCTTGCTAAAACCATTGAACCGTCCTTGAGATTTCTAGGGATGAAATGAGCAACCTTGGTCAACTTATCCACCAAAACTAGGATGGTATCATGTCAGTTTCTAGACATTGGCAACCCCTGAATAAAATCCATAGTGATAACCCACCATTTATACTCTGGCACCCTATGAGGATATAAGAGCCCTGTTAGATGCACATGCTCAGCCTTGACTCGCTGGCATTCCAAGCATCGGGGCACATGTGAAGTAATATCCCTTTTAAGTCCTGGCCAGAAGTACAGTGGCCTAAGTCCTTCCATCATTTTTGTAATACCAGGATGTCCTGAGTATGGTGCATTGTGGAACTCCTCAAGCACTAACTCTATCAAGTTTGCAAAACTAGGAATGTACATCCGCCCCTGGAATCTCAAGAGCCCATCCGATTCAAAAGCATAGCCATCATATCGACGATCCGAGGAATTCACCCCTAGGGATTGTTTCACCCTTTCATAATGTTCATCCCCAGGTAATGATTGAACTACCTGCTGCTTGAATTCTAATTTTTATAGTAACCATGGCTGCAAGGTGCCTCCTTCTACTCAAGGCATCAGCCACCCTATTTTCCTTACCCTTAATATATTCAATACCAAAATCATACTCACTCAAAAATTCCAGCCATTGCCTCTATCGGGCATTAAGAATGGGTTGAGTGAAGATATATCTCAATCCTGCATGATCTATCTTTAGTTCGAAAGGATTTCCCAAGAGATAGTGTCTCCACATCTACAGAGCATGGACTATGGCTGCCAACTCCAAGTCATGTGGTTCATAATTTAATTCATGTTGCTTTAACTTTCTTGATTCATATGCCACCACTTTCCCTTCTTGCATAAGAACTACTCCTACCCCTTCCCCTAATGCATTAGTAGTAACTATGAAATGGCCATTCGGATCGGGCACAACCAGGATGGGTGCAGTAGTGAGTTTCTCCTTAAGCAACTGAAAAGATCTCTCACACCTATCACTCCATTCAAATTTCTTTTCCTTCTTCTGTAGTGCAGTGATGGGTGCTGCTATTGTCGAGAACTCCTGAACGAATCTCCTATAATAACCTACGAGACCCATGAAACTTTGAACCTTAGAAACATTCTACGGTGCTGGCCAATCCATGATTGCCTTAATCTTTTTTGGATCCACCGCTTTCCCTTCTGCTGATATAACGTGTCCCAAATAGTGTACCTCAGATTGGAAGAAGGTGCATTTAGACATCTTTCCATACAGTTTATGTTCTCTCAGTCGCTGTAGTACAATTCTCAAATGCTTTTCATGTTCTTCCTCTGACTTAGAGTAGATCAAGATATCGTCAAGAAAGATTAGGACAAAATTATCTAAGCAATCTCATAAGAAACTATTCATTAGGTTCATGAAAGCTGCAGGGGCATTACTTATCCCAAAAGGTAGCACCGTAAACTCGTAGTGCCCGTACCTTGTTCTGAAGGAAGTTTTGTGAATATATTCTTCTTTCAACCTCAATTGGTGGTACCCCGATCTCAAATCAATTTTTGAGAACACCTTGGCATCTTTTAGCTGGTCAAACAAGTCATCAATGCATGGGAGCATGTATTTGTTCTTGATAGTAACCTTGTTAAGCATCCTATAGTCAATGCATAACCTCAAACTCCCATCCTTCTTTTTCACAAAAATAACCGGAGCTCCCCAAGGCGACACGCTTGGTCTAATAAAACCCTGCTTCAATAATTCCTCCTGTTGGACCTTAAGCTCAAATAATTCTGTTGTGTTCATCCTGTAAGGAGCTTTAGACTGAAGTTATGCTCTTGGTATCAAATCAATAGAAAAATAAAACACACGCCTAGGCGGTAGCTCAGTTAGCTCTATAGGAAAAATATCCTCAAATTCTTTCAGAATGGGGTGATCATTAATTGAGGATTCTTTCTCATCAAGGTCCTTGACCTTTATTGCAAAGATAGTGCATCCCTTCTGACTTGCCTTCTTCAACTACATGGTAGAGACTTGCCTAAGCTCTAAAGGCTTTTTAATGCCACAAAGCTCCACATGGTTTCCTCTATCATCTAGACTCTTTATTGACTTCTCTTCACAATCAACAAGAGCCTTATGTTCAGAGAGACAATTTATCCCTAATATTACATTGTAAGACCCCAACAGTGCAACATACAAATTCACTTGCATTTGAAGGTTAGGGAGTTCAAGTTTACTGAAATACATGCATTGCTCTACCTTCCTCTCTACCCAGTTTCCATACTGAACTTTCCAAGAATTTGCCATATAACTCAGTCTAACTGATAATTTAGTCAAAACATGAGGATCTACAAAACTATTAGTAGCACCAGTATCAATTAAAACAGAAATAGGGCATCCAAACAATTTACCTGATAGCTGGATAGGAGTGGCTTGATAATCTACTTGGTGATTGTCAACCACCGCGTGAATATGATGCTGATTCCTGTTATTCTGTTTGTTATTCCTTTGAGGGCACACACTGGCCTAATGCTCGCCACCACAAGTATAACAACCTCCATCAGGTGCTTTAGGCTTGTCAGAAAAATCTCTCCTGTTATTATCATTCCTTTTATTGAAATTTCCTCTCTTGTTGTTATTGTTCCTATTTCCAGCATTGCGGTCCACAGGACTGCCATCCCTCTTCAGATTTCTGATTTTCCTGTTATCATTCCCTTGATTGTCCTGCTTTCTCTGACCACCCTGATTGTTGTTACCTTGATGATTTCCCTGAAACTTCTTATTGCCATACTTGGTTTCCCTGCTCTTCTTATAGTTAGCATCTTGCTGCAGCTTGTGCTCCTGTTTAATTGCCAAATCAAAAACTTCATCCATGGTAGCTAGATTATGCAGATCTATTTCATTTCCAATTTGAGCTCTAAGCCCCAAAATAAATTTCTGAACTTGAAACCTCTCATCATGCTGGTACTGGGGTGCGTACTTGAGCAAGTGAGAGAATTTCTCCCAATACTGAGTCATTATCATACCACCCTGTATAAGAACCTAGAATTCTATCATTTTCTTATCAAAGTAAGATTGTGGTAACCACCTCTTTCTAAACATCTGTAGAAACTTATCCCAAGTTACCTTCCCATGCATAAACTGCTTATCCACCCTTTCATTCTCCCATCAAGTAGCAGCCTCACTGGTGAGCTAATAAGAACCCCATTCAGCCTTTGTTTCTTTAGATATATTATGTAGGGAAAAATACTTCTCCATCTCTATAACCCAGGATTTTGCTCCATCTCCGAAGGCTTTCCCATCAAATTTTGGAGGAGCGACCTTCTTAAGGTCTTTTCCCAACTCCTCAGCCACCCTATTTAGATTTCCTTCATTTCCAGGTGGTTCAACATTTGTTTCTCCATCAGTTACATTTGTGTTTAACCCTTGATGGCCAACTCACCTCTCCTGTTCTAGTTCCTCAATTCTAGCCCTCTGACTTTGTAGCAAGGCCAAAATTTAGTCTAGTTTATCATTGGGATCTCCATGAGATCCTCCAGCCTGCTTGTAAACTCTACCCTCCATTTAAGGTTATCCTGGTTAAAGCACAACATCATACGTAGTTAGGCATAGGTCCTAGAGTTGAACCTTGCTACTCTGATACCAAAATGTAATGCTTGCGAGATGAGAAAAATCATTTTAAAAAGTTTGTTTCGCAATAAAAGGTTTACAAGTCAATAATACCATTAATAAGAGCTACCAAAGTAAAATCTATGCAAAAGATTTCATAAAATTTCATTTCATGTAAATAAATAACAACATTGTATTTCATCATGTTTAAACACTTGGCCAAAGAATATTAGTGCATGTTTTTATATATATATATTTATCCATGCTCAAAAGAGATCAATAAACTAATAAATAATTATTCACATTCAAGTCAGATCAATAATTTCAATAAATACATTTGCATCAATGTTACATCAAAATCTTAATAGCACATCTATTTCAATGTTGCAGTAACAAGTGTCAAATACAATTACATTTTACAATGGGCTTACAAGCCATTCCAGTAGGATACTCAAGTACATCAATAGTAAAATAAAAAATCTGATCCTCCAACCGCCGTGACACCATTGATCTTCTTGCGAGTTGGGGCCAAGAGTGTGATTTAGGTGCCTTTTCCACCCAACCACAGAGTACATGACTTCCCCGGTGTCCTTCCTAACTCGAAGAAATCCCCGGCCCTACATAAGGATCCTAGCAACCTGACACAATAAAATAGGAGGAAACTCTTGATGCATGCCTGTTGCCTATATGCATTCTAACATGAGAAAACATATTTCTTGCAACAGGTGGTGGCAGAGACTAAAATACATATATTTCTAGGCTTTTAAAACAAATCCATCTATTTCAATGGTACAAGTGCTTGGCCAAGCATAAATTAAAAAAAAAAAGTGGTAGTTTCAGAAAAGGTAAAACTACCATATTTGTGGATCCACCTTCGGCATCCTATCCCGGAAGTTACCAAAATACAATTTAAGGTGCAAAAATAGAAAATTATGCATTTTTCTTATATGCTTCATGCATTTCATTTATTCTAAAAATAATTCTTCCATACTCCATATTCATAAGATGATTAACAAACTGATTCCCTTTCACATTTGCAGTAAAAATAATCTATCTTTAAAGTGTAAAAGAGAGTTTTCAAGCATCTCTTGAATTCATTCTCTAATTGTTTGAATCAAATAAGTAGATTTAAAGTTTCATAATTTAAAATAAAATCTTTTTTTTTTTCCTCAGAAAAATCATAATGTCAACAAGTTTCCTTCTATTTGATAAAAGATTTGTTTTCAGCTCATGCTACCCTCTTGAGTGTTCTTTGCTTAAGTTTGGTTTTTCTTAAATGTAAAGAATTGTATGTACATCATGGTACTTTCAGTGTATTACCACAAGCATAAGTAATAATTTTCAGTTTAAAAACAGTGTTCTCTGATTTATGTATATTTCTATATCTTCAAGATTCAAGCTGATATGAAAGTAAAATTCCCAATTTGCTACAAGTTTCTGGTTAAAATAATATACAAAAACAGGATAATTCTTTCAAAAAAATAGAGTTTTGCATATTTGTATCTATGTTTCTATTGTATACTAATATTCAGAAATCTACATCTGTATGCAAAAATAAGAATATGTGACCAAAAGAAAATCACCAATTTTGCATGATTCCAAGAACTACATTTTCATATTTCCAGCTTCAGGGATACTGAGATGTTTATATTTATATTTGTCTGAAATATATTATATTCTGCAGATGGTTATATTTGTGTAAGTTCACATTTATTTATATATATATATTTACATAGCTCTATGTGTATATATATATAAATATATATATATATATATATATATATATATATATATATATATAATTGTATATATATTCCATGTAAATCTGCCGCATAGAATACACAGTTCGCTATTGAAATATGAATCCGAAGTTTGAATCATGAAACAAAGAACACAAAAGTGTTTGGAGGCCACGCCTCTCCCAAAGGGGAGGGCGCGTGCTATGAGGAGGCCGTGGCCTCTCCACAGGCCGTGGCCTGTGGAGGGCGCGAGCCTCCCCACAGCACCGTCCCTTCCCTTGGGACGGGGCTAGGGATTAATCCCCACACAAAAACTAATGCCTGTAACATGAATTCGCTTAGCTAAAACTTGAATATGGATTCATTCAAAGAATTCCAAAATAAAAATAGGAAGAGATATATACATCGGATTTATATATATATGCACAGAAATACCAATTCTTGTATATATATATATATATTTCCATATGTTATCTTTTCTCTCACAATTTTCTGTACAAAAGAATAGCAAATGAAGGTAGTTTCATGAAATACAGATTGCAAAAGAATATAACCCTACTCTGGAAGAAAGAAATTGGGCATTTTCTCAACAATGTAAACAAATGAAGAGAAGGTTTCCCCCCCACAGATTTAAAATACAACTTGAAGACATTTTCTCAAACATTTGTATTCATTTTCTTAAAATATTACTACAAAGTCTCCAATTTTTATACTAAAATTCAAACTGGTTAGAAGGAGAAGAATGGAAAAACCTGGCAAATTACTCCAGCTGTAGATGTCCAGAATTTCTTATTGCCTCCTCTTCCTGAGCTAGTCTTTCTAGAGAAATTCCTCTTCTTTCCTGCCTTTTGATTCCTTAACTTCCTATTAACTTCACCCCGATTTCCTCTAGACCTCCTAAATTGATAGAAGAAGTAGCTTCTTCCTAGCCATTGACCCCCAAACTTCCAGAGAATATTGTTTTTCAAGAAGAAATTTCAAGAACCGTTTCTTTATGGGAATGTCTTTTCCTATTCTATATTATTTTCCTTTCTTTCATTTCACCCTAATCTTGTAGTTTAAAATAAATATAATTAAGAAATATATGTATTTTAATATTTAAATTTATAAATAGGAAAAATATAGGCAATCATTTACAATTTCTTGCACAAAATATTTAGAAAGTAATTTAAAAATACTCACTCCTTAAACAAGTATTCCATCTAACTTGTACTTAATTCATTATTTAAATATCACAATTTAAATAGAATTAAAACCATAAATCCTTTAATACTACAATTAATAATTAAATTTCATTTATGTTATTATTTTATTATTTATTTATTTTATCCATTTACTATTTATTTTGCAAATAATTCAAAGCAATCCATTTAGAATAGACATTGCCTAAATGCAACTATATGAATCTAAGTGTTGTGTGTGTGACCAAGAGTTCTTCCTCTTTTACCCTGTCGGGAAGCTAGCCTTCTTTCCTCAATCACACTTTTGGTCTTCGACCACCTGCAACTCAAGTGCACTTAGGCATGCAACAACAAAATTGTATTAGTAACTGATTTAGAGATATAAATCAAAGCAATAATTAAATCAATACTTCTATTTTGTTCTATCTTGCATACTTTAAAAATAAAATGCATTCATAATTTCAAAAGTAAATACTTTTCACATTTCCACACACCAAAGCATCAGAATATATCATATTATTCTAACACACACCATCATTCATAAAATAAATCCACACAAAGCCATGGACAAAACAACATCAAAGTCTGAGACGTGACATTTATGGAATGTATCCTAAGTCAACCCTATTAAAGGCTTTCTCCTTTTGGAGAAGGAACTCCATTCCCCATTTGAATTTTTAATTCACATTTAATCCCCCAATGCATCGCTTGGAATTTAAAATTCTTTTTCTCATTCCCATGTGGATATTTGAGGAATTTTTAATTCCTCACATGTCCTCTCACCCACATGGGGACAAGGACCTCCTTTATGAGGAGATCTTGTCCCAATTCCAAGGTACTATATAGTACCTCCATGTCATGTACTCTCCTTCCAACTCATGTACACATCATCCCTTACAAGCCACTTCACATCCCACATGTCAAGATGTGAGGACTTGTGAGTTTTCAACTCACTTTAGCCCTACATCTTGATCTTGGTGGCTCAATCCCAACCATCCACTTCTCTATAGAATTCAAAATTTTCTATAAATCCCCCTCTTTTCTCTCATTTTTGGGGGAGATCATTCATGCTATCCAAACTCTTGCAAAATTTTCTCTTGAGCCATACTTAGCCAAATTTCCATGTTTGCACCCATTTTCACTTGTTTTCCCATCCTCATCTCATCTTATAGCTTGCATCCCTTGCCATCCAAGGAGCATACAACATCGAAGATCGAAGGGCCAACCAAAAGACAACTCAACAAGGTGAAATCTTTCATTTTGCTCAGTTAAGTTAATCATTAGGCCAATTTTGAGGTGTAGGGTGTTTGTAGTTGTTATTTGCACCTTTTTGTTTGCTACTCATTTTCTAACAAGTATTTTTCCCCTATCATAGATGCTAAATAACAAGAAAAAATGACCTAATTTAAGATGCAATTTTGATTCAACTTTACAATTTAAGAGACTGATTATGCAATGTTATGGATGCACTATGCAAAATGAGTCTAACACTATGCCAATTTTTGTAAATTTTTAGATTTTTATCAATGAAAAAATGCACTTTAACACCCTAAAATAAAAATCAACTAATCCAAATTTGAGAGATCTAAAGAAATGCAAACTAAATGTAAAAGAATGCAAACCTAGACATAGGGTTGAAATAGACTCCAATTTTTACAATGTTGTACAAAGTTAGGTTCACCAAAATGGAACATAGAAAAATGCGAGATAGGTCCAAAACATAGGGTTTTATGCTAAATTTGGAATGTTTCACCAAACTTACTATAAATAGTGTGGCAACAAAAATTGTACTCCCTTCTTAGAGATAGTACAATTCTTTGTCTAATTTGGACCTATTTTAGTACCCTTGCATTAATTACCCTTTAAATCATCATTAATAGGCCCCTAAGACCCATTATTTCAGATCTTGAGGCTTATTTCAACTAAAAAATTGACTTTGAAATCATCAAAAACATAAAAAATTACAAAAAACCACCCCAAAAATCTAAGGTGGGACTCATTTGCCACCTTGGGCGAATGAGTTCCCCTAGGTGAGACCCATACGCCAGAGGTGGCATATGATTCCCATTTGGGACTTTTTTAGGGTTTGAGCAAGAAATTTTTTTAATTCAATTTTTTGGTTGATGTTAGCCTTTGAGATCTAAATAACGATAAATTAGGTGTTAATTCCTATATAAGCAAGCTCCTAAGTCATTTTTCATCCAAGCAAGCATTTTCAAGACCCAAGCATTCAAATTCTTCAAGCATTCTTTCACAAAAGTATTCAAGTTTCAAAAGCAAGCAAAGTTGAAGTCTTGGAGCAACATTAAATTATTTTTGTAGGTCTTTAAGCTCACTTGAATTCAAGATCTAGCATTGTCAAGGGTTGATCATGATTTTCTATGGTGAATCATGATGGATTCTAGGTTGGGGAGATGCAACTAGCCACAAGCCAAGCCTAATGACTTGTTTCCTAAGTGATTCCATCCTCCATTATCACTCTACATTTAGCCTAAGGAAGGTACAAGTATTATTAGGGCTCATTTGGGTGATTATAGATCTCTCAAAGTAAGTCATCCATTTTCATAGTTCATTCATGTATCTTATTCTTGCACATTAGAATAGGGTTGCATTGTATTTTAGATTTCCTAATCTTAGACACACTTAAGGTTAGGGTTTACATTCCTATTTACATGCATATTTCATTTTTTCTGTCAAGGTTTAATTACTAAACTAGGGGTTTGACTAAGGAAAACCCCCCATAAGCAAATCAAGTCTATATTATGCTTTGTAGGTCTTTTTGCATATTTAGATCCAGAAATCAATTTGGAAGGGAAGGATGGAGATTGGAGCATAGATCTAAACTTTAAATTCCCAAAAAAGTGAAATGGGACTCATTCGCCCAAAGTGGCATATGAGTCCCACTACAAGTGATTTTTAGGATTTTTGTAGATTCAGATACCCTTTTTCCATAAACCCATTCTTGTGAAGAAACACTAATCTGGGACTAATTCACTTAGACTGGCGTATGAGTCCTAGTAGGTCAAAATTTTAGGTTTTTTAGCATTTTAGAACTCCATCCAGTTATCTTCAGATTTCCAAGTGCACACATTTCATCTTGTAACTTTCTATTTTATTTCATTTTCATTTTTAGGTCATTTTTTGAAATATTGCATTGAATTAGGGTTAAGCATTTCGATTTGCATTACATTTGTCTTTCCAAGTCTTAACTTGGTGGTGAACCCCTCATTAGCTTATAATCAGCTCCCAAGATAACCCTATTGCAAGATCTCTTTCTCCTTTTCCTTGAGATCTCTAGGGTTATCCTTGAATGAAATTGGAAAGTGGGTGTGCTTTATGTTCTAAACCATATGAAACCATCCTAACCCATTTTTCGTTGTTTCAAATAGAAAGGGAAAAATGGGGTGTAATGAACCTACCTATTCTTCTATATTCATTAGGAAAATACATCCCCATAAAGAATTGGCTTACAACCCTTAGGTGAGTCAACTCAATGGGGGAATCTATTAGTTTCCTTATGTCCGAGGATGGGGGTATCATCCTGAACAACACTTTTGGGAGAAGAACTAAAACTAGTAAATCAACCCAATTATGTCCATTAAAACTCAAAACATCAATTTAAAACATAGAATAGAGAAAAATAGTAAAATTTCTATTGAAAGGTGGAAAATTGTATTGATTTTCTAGAGTTTAGGATGTTTAATGACAATCTTCACTCACTTTCATTCAAGAACAAACCCTAGAGATCTTAATGCAAAGGAGAAAGAGATCTTGCAATAGGGATGTCCTAGGGGCTAAATGAAAAATAATCAGGGCTTCATCACCAAGTTTAGACTTGGAAAGATAAATAAAATGCAAGATGAAACATTAAACCCTAATTCAATGCAATGACCTACAAAATGAACTAGAAATGTAAATGAAACAAATAGAAAGTTGTAAGATGGACTATGTACGCTTGGGAATTTGGAGATGCCTGGAAGGAGCTCTGAAATGCTAGAAAAATTGAATTTAATGTTGAATGGGACTCATTCGCCAAGTTGGGAAAATCAGTCCAAAATCTAGGTTTCTGTGTAGGAACATAAATCCGGAAAATGGGTATTTGAATTTGTAAAAATATCAATTTTGACCAAAACTAGAACTCATTCACCAGAAGTGGCAAATCGGTCTAGTTAGGGTTTCCTAAAACTTCAAGATCTGAATATGCTCTTCTCAGTTTGTTTAATTTGCTTCTTGAATTTTCTAGATTCGAATCCTTGAAAATCAACCTGTAGGTGCTCTCCAATGTTCTTCAATACTTAGTGACAATTTTGACAACTTTTATGCAATTTGAAAATTTTCTCCAACTTTCTCTTCAATATGTCTTCAATCTAAACCTGCAAATCACACACAAAAGAGAAGGAAAAATTGTTTTGTTAGTGGATAGGGGTTTTCCTTGGTCAAATCCCATTTTGGTAATCAAACCTTGCAATATAATAAAATATGAATGGAGAATGATGAATGAAAAAAATGAGATGCTGTAACTCACCAAACCCTAGCAATAAAAGGCTACAAGAATGTATGAGATAGCTCTAATGGATGTAGACCTTGACTCTTTCTTGAAGGTGATAGATCTTGAATGAAATGCTAGCTTGAATCATAAAACCCTACATCACAATTGTTAGCTCCAAAAAAAAATGATGCATGAAATATTTGACATGATGCTTGATGCTTGAATGCTACTCTAGAATGCTTGATAATGTGCCCTTGAAGACTCTTGAATGCTCTTGTAAATGATTGAATGCTCTTGTGAATTCAAACTTGCTATTAGGATGCTCATTCAATTTGCTAGGTGTAAAATGAGTGAAAGAAACTTGTATTTATACTCAATTATGCAAGAATTCCCAAAATTACAACACTACAAGCCAACATCATATCTAGGAGGATAAAATACCACCAAAAATTTGAATTAATTTTTATTTTTTGCCAAACGAGACTCATTCACCTAAGGTGGTGAATAAGTCCCATTAGGCATAATTTTTGGGACCTTTTTTAAAAATTCTTATAAAGGTGTGAAACTAGGTTCTGGACCCAAAAAACTAGGTGGGAGTCATTCGCCCAATGTGGCGAATGAGTCCCAAATCACTAAATCTAGGGCCATTCAACCTAAAACACTTGAATTATGATTGACTATTGATTTGTGCCAAGATTATCCTCGAAAAGATGCATTAAATGAGGATTGTGGATGTAAAATACAACCAATTAAAGCATAAAGAAGCCCAATTATTAATGAAATCCCTAGAAAATTGTAAAAATGTGTTACAACACTTTACAACACTCCAAATAAGGCAAGATTAAGGTTTATTAGGTTTAGTTAATTAATAAAACCTTAGAAAGTGTGTTACAACACTTCACAACACTTTAGTGAGGTACAATTTAAATTCATTAGTTCACAAGGGCCCAAGACCTAATGTGAGTGTGTTAAACACATTACAACACTTAGTTGAGGCATCATTAGGCTCAATTTTACAAGGAGGGCCCAAACAAGTGTGAAAATGTTATTGACGACATTTTTTGACACTACATTTAGCCCCCACTTTAGTGAGAGGATGAACTTGCTTCAAAATCACATTGAAGTAGACAAACATGCATCAAGAGGGGTCCAAGTGTACCAATGCCAATAAGATGGGATAACATCAATCAAGAGGGGTGATCAAGCCCGCAAGATCAAGATCCCATGACAAACCGACATAGGCACAAAAAAACACATGTGAAAATGATATAAAGAGCATAAAAAAAGCACAAGTATACATTGCCAAAGATGAAAAAGAAAAGGTAAAATAAAAGATTCAGATCAAGCTTCGACCATTTTTCCATCATGATGTGGATTAGATCTAGGTTGTTTGTCTGAAAAAATTCCAGCTCACTCTGAGGAAACGTAACTTTAGCCTATGCATTGGGTGAGGATCTGAAAGAGGTGAGACACATACACACAAGGCTAGTATGCACTCACACTCAAATGTGAGTGGCTAAGGGAAAGTCATGCCTCAATTGGGCTTCCCATCAAACCACACCAATGTTAAATACCCCCTGATAAATTTATAAGGCGCCACATAAAAAATTGGTTTTCTAGCTTCATGAGGCAAGAAAAACTTTGTATACTTGGAGCTCATGAACAAACAAGGTAGCTCTATAGGCATGCAAGCTTTGTTATGCAAGGTGGCCGTATATTGAAAATGCAAATGCAAAATAGGGAACATTCAAAGG